>CM042147.1:86719127-86724127 GCA_023376005.1 Doryteuthis pealeii
GTAATCATAACTATATTTTTTATGTGCTATTGCATTTTTTTTATTTGTCTATAATCATTTATTTGTACAGTTATATGATATCAAATATTCCTATCTAATATTAATAATTCAAGCAATTATATCGTTTCAAGTAACCATTCCTATATAATAATCATTTATTTGCAGACTTATCTACTTTTAAGTATTCTGTTGCACCCAATTATATGGTTTCAAGTAAGTAATAACAAATTTCTCTTTTCATGCAATCACACTGGGTTAAAAAATGTTTTAAGTCTTCCTATTTATTACTACCTAATACTGATAATTGAAGCTTGGTTAGGTTTATTTAATGGCATGTCAACTTCTTATGGGTTATTCAATGCCGAAACATGATTCATTTGTAAATGTTTGATTGTAATCATAACTATATTTTCAATGTTTATAGTATTAAAAACACTTTGTATATCATCCTTTGTAAATAGTTATATGATATAATTTATATCATATAACTATGTACTAACAAAGGTCGATATACAAAGTGTTCTTATCCAAAAACAAATAATTTGCATACAGTTGTATTGTATATTCGTATCGAATACTAATAATTATATCATTTAAAATAACTATTCCTATTTAACAATAAACTGTTTGTTTTCAAACGTTCATATGATTTCAAAGAAACTAATAATGATAATCTTTAATAAAATAATTAAACTCAAGAGTATTGGAGCTTCACGACTAGATGCAGTTAGTGTCATACCATTTTTTTGGGGGAGGGGATTCTTTACCCCTCTACGAAGGTTGCAGTCGGTGTATTCTACAGGGCTGCTTAAAATGAAGGCACATGATTGTATAGTATATAATTGGATACCATAATTATTAAACTGACTTCGGTATAAAATAACTCAACAAGGATTGGCATGTCGGTAAACGAACGAACAAACGAACGAAAGAAACATCCAACCAACCAATCAACCAACCAACCAACCAACCAATCAACCAACAAACCAACCAACAATAACCAACCAACCAACCTACCAACCAACCAACGATCCAACAACCAACCAACCAACCAACCAATCAACCAACCAACTATCCAACTAACCAAACCAATCGACCATCCAACGAACCATTCAATCAACCATCCAACCAACCATCCAACCAACCATCCAACCAACCCATCAACCAACCATTCAACCAAACAACCAACCAAACCAATCAACCATGCAGCCAACCATCCAACCAGCCATCCAACCAACCATTCAATCAACCATCCAACCAGTCATCCAACCAGTCATCCAGCCAACTAATCAACCAACCATTCAACCAACCATCCAACTAACCAACCAACCATTCAACCAACCAAACCAAACCATCCACCAACCAACCAACCAACCAGCCAACCTTTCAACCAACCAAACCAACCAACCAACCATTCAAACAACCAAACTAACCATTCAACCATTCAAACAACCAAATAATCCCTGTTATCTGAGATAAAATAAATTTTAGTAATAGTAAAGCAAGTGATCTCATCCAACAACAGACGAATAAGAAAAGGAAAGTTTAAAATATGCGCCTAAAGTTCTCATTTCTACTTAAGATTTAACTCCGGCATTTTATTCGTAGTGACTAACGTGCTGAACAGCAACATCGTAGTAAGTGAGTTCGAACTCCAGTCGCACTATTACAATCACTTTCGGACTAATAACCCTGGGAAGCATACAAACCCCTCGTCCCCGCGGATTAAATAGTACCCCATTTGTTCTTATATATTGATGGCTTTGGCATTAAATAAGTCTCAAAGGTTGATGTGCCATTAAACAAAAAATCCAAACCATCCGATATTTCATGCGAAAGTCTCACCCCACTCAGCGATCTATTTTCCCCGTCTGTCATTTATCGTCGTACCCTCCTGTGTCATTAAATTCGAAGATAAAACTGATCACTCATTCCAAAAACCATTCACAGAACCATTACTGATGCCAATTTTAGATTTTCAGTGCAGAGGGAATCTAACCAATTCCTTAATGATGACGAACACGGATTTAGTCAGCAGTGACAATATTTAACCCTCCATTCCCCTTTATATGAGCAACGATATCTGAATTTTTCAAGATATGCAAAGCTCTTTCTCGATTAGTACCAAAAACAGCATCTGGTGGTGAGGCTGCATTCGGGAACTCTGGGGAGTGCGGATATTAACATTGATCAGCTGATTCTCATTTGCCGAAGTAAAAAAAGAACAAAAAAAAAAAAAAAAAAAAAAAAACAACAATCCCATCACTTTCTCGACACAAACACATTGTACCCCCAATTTCGGGGATTTAAAATCTCATAACTTTTGAAACACTGAGGATATTTGCATAATTCAAACAGTTTTGAACTCCATGTTTATAGCTCTATCTCTTATCATAATACAGATTATGTATCTGTCTGTAACCGAAACTACGTCATCAATGACGTCACAGTTAGTTATTTAAGTTATATTCTCAACGATTATTTAATCTTAATTAGAATCTTATTTATTAACGATGTCTCCATTAAAGTCTAGCTGAGTTAGATTTGCCACAAAACTACCCTTATTATCAATGCATTTAAAATCCTGAAATATGTTTTATATATCTCTAAGAAATAAAGATTTACATTGTATATGGTGGTAATTATTTTGCATTATTTGCAAATTTCTATCATGTTATTCTCAAACGTATTAAAAACAATCACATATGATTTTATTGATAATCAATTAAAATAATATTAAAATAAGTGTAATATTTTGTTATTATTTAGTTTCGTTAGTCTTTCTGATTTAATATAATATTTTATTACATTAAAACTTAACTACTTGTTCCCAGGCGGCACATACTTGTGCTAGTATAACTAGTGTGATTAAATAACAATAAGCTCTAATAAAAAATAAACTTGGAATGCTAATAGATTTTGTGATAAATCTGGGAAGTTATTTTGAATGTTGAGAAATTTCTCTCTTGATAAGTGGGTTGGGTATATTTTGGTTTTTAGGTAATTTGATTAGTTTGAGTTTTGCAATTGGTTGAATTATGGTCCATGGTGCTGTGCTGAGGAAGATAGTATTATGTATTATTTTTTTTTTTTTTTGGCGGGGGTGATTTTGGTTTACAATTGAATCTAATATAATTTGAATGTAGAAGATTATATTATATCCTATACAAGGGTCGGCCCGAAAAAGTTCATAGGCAGATTAGGATACTCTTTTGGAATGCCGCCCTGTCGACAAGGGCTGTAGAATACACTGATTTCACCTCTGCAGAGGGGTTAGTCTTCCCCCAATAAAGGTCACTTGTTAGACGTGGGTGGTGACTCGTAATACCTGAGGACAGAATTGTGGTGTCTGAGCAGTCTGGGACAAGAGTACTAAGATGTCACTGTACTTGGGATCGACGGATGATCGAAGAGGCCTCATCTGATCAATCGACTGGTCATGTCAAGTCCAACCAAATAAGGTTAATTTTTGTATAAAGTCCCCCATCTGGTTCAAAAACTTCATCCATCAGTGATGCAGTACTTGGATCCCACTGGTAAAACCT
This sequence comes from Doryteuthis pealeii, assembly GCA_023376005.1. NCBI lineage: Eukaryota > Metazoa > Mollusca > Cephalopoda > Myopsida > Loliginidae > Doryteuthis > Doryteuthis pealeii. The sequence continues at coordinate 86,722,673 of CM042147.1, forward strand.
CATCAACAACAGATATGACATCATTGTATTAACTTTTCAGCCTTTGGACCATTCAGCCCACCCTCATATAAGTTGGTTTTAAATGTGGTTGGAATTTATTTCGAATATTATCTTAAAAGGGGTAAAATGTAGAAATAAAGACAATTTAGAAAGAATTAAATCGAATACATTCAATAGGCAATTACGTGATCTGTTAAGAAAGTAATGAGAATGATTTTCTTCAGGTTGGCAACCCTGATTGAAAACATTTAAAACTGTTCAGTTCAGAATTCAGGTTCAGTTGAGTACATTTAGATACTTACAAGTGCTTTCGTTAAGTATGTCACAAGAACAGAAGACAAAAATACCGGTCCACGAGTTTTAGGACAAAAAAGAATATTCCTGTGGTACCACAACCTCCTTACTCTCCGGTTCTGTGTCCTCGGGCTAATTCCTTGTTTGCAAAAATCAAAACTCCGTTCGTTCATCATTGGGGAACTGTTGAGAACCCACAATAGGTTGTGACGAACCAACCCGAGCCCTGCCAGTGATACCACAGGACCTCTCCACAAAGTGTCCTAAGATTACAATAAACTGTATCCGTGGGGGAGGTAAAAATTCTAAAACTCTGTGGAGTGTGGAGTGTGGAGTGATTTCTTTGTTGACATTATCCCATTTCTGGTGTGGGTCAAATCTATAGGTTAAACAATATATATTTTTGAAGAATCTTAATATATCATTAATATATTGGCTCTTAGAACAACATGTAATATCAAAATATGTTGTGTTTACCCGTTTTAAATGGTTGTAAAGTGTATTTATTGATTTTGAGAAAAGAAAGAAAATAGAGAAGGGAAAGAAAGAAGGGGAAAAAAAGAACGAGCGAAATAAAAACGGAAGCAAAAGGAAGAAAAACAAAAATGAATAAAACAAAAAAGAAAGAAAGAACATAGAAGCAAGAGAAGAAACATGGAAAAAAAAAAAGAAAGAAAAGAAAAATCAAAGAAAGAAAAAAACAACACACGAAGAAAGAAGAGAAGAGAGAGAAGAAAGAGAAAGAAAGAAAGAAAAGAAAAGAGGAAAAGAGGAAAAGAAAGAAAGAAAAGAAAGAAAGAAAAGAAAAAAAGAAAAAAAGAAAAAAAGAAAGAAAGAAAGAGAGAGAGAGAAGAAGAAGAAAGAAAGAGAAAGAAGAAAGAAAGAGAAAAGAAAGAAAGAAAGAAAGAGAAAAGAAAAGAAAGAAACAAGAAAAAGAAGAAAAATATATAAAATAGAAACAAATTAAACAGAAAGAAAGATAGAAAGAAATAGAATAGAAACTTTACCCTCTTATTTCACTTAAGTATAAAATTTTTACCTATTTAATACATTGGCACAATAATTCAGGATTTCTTGGATGTGTGAAGTCACCCACCTTCATTACCATTACTCTGATTCCAGTCAATCGTAAGTCTAGTAAATATCAATAGGCTAAAGGTG
>CM042147.1:86726627-86736327 GCA_023376005.1 Doryteuthis pealeii
TATTATATATATACATATAATTGAATAACATATATATTATATATACATATACACATACATAGGTATTGCGTGTTTCTTTATTCTATAACAGAAAAATTACAGAAACACGCATAACCTATGTATGTGTATATGTATATATATATATATATGTATATTCAAATATAGTGTATTGACCAAAGCCTGAAGAAGATACCAGAATATCTGAAACACGTGTTGCGTATGTAAAATAAAAAGAATAAAACATTTTTTCTGAGAACGATACATTTGCGCACCTTCTTTTTTTTATAAAATATTACATTTTCTCCCGTGTGGAACCAGAACAACATTTATATATATATATTATTATATATTATATATATATATAAGTAGGTATATATATTATATATATATATATATATATAGTTTCTTCACAACAATATGAACATGCTACTATCAAACACACTCGCCTACCCGGATTTTAACAGCATGTTAAAACCCACTATAAACACTTGAACATTTTAAACTCTTCATAATGCTCCCTTTCTAATAATGTATCAACAATTTCTTCAAATAATAAATTTATCTCCTGAAGATGACCGAAGGTCGAAACTAGTTGAGATTAAACAACAAACAAGAAATATTCCTGATTGTCTTAATAATAATTTTTGTTTCACACTACATATATATATTATATATTTATATATATATATATATATTTATTTATATATACGTATAATATACATGGGGTTTGGGATACAAAAACTCCTGAGTCACTCTTCAACTTTCAGGAGTTGGTGACATGATATTAATAAAAGTGAGTTTCGTTGAATGTAAATTCTTCATGACTAATGATTAAGGAATAAAACGAGACTTTTGTCATTCAGCTGACCATGATAACAGAAAACTTGAATTACCAGTGTAAACATGGTAATTTTTCTTTTTTTTCTTGTGGGAGAGGTGAAATTTTGTTCTAGAAAAGAATTAGTAGAAGAAACTTCTCTGAATGAATATCTATTATGTTTTATTTATAATAACTAGCAAATATATATGCACCCTCCTGGTACAAGTATTTTAAAGTTTTAATGTAATAAAATATATTAAATTAGAACGACTAAATAAGAATGCAGATAAAAAGATTTGAAACAGAGGGAGGGTATAATCGAAAAATAGATACAACGGAAACCTAATCTTTCTTTCACTCCCGTTTTTCGTGCTAAATTTCCTAATTTAACTATTTAGTTAAAATTGGAAGTAAATAATAAAATTACAGTTATATCTTCATGTTGATGGATTTTCTTTTAAAATTTAATTCACGAAATTTTTGCTCATATTCATTAAAATAAAACCAAACAATTAGAATATCAATAATACTAAGCACATATTTATTAAAATCAAATTTTAATATCAATATGCAAATTAGCCTTCCTGTTCACACTGTAAACCACTATTTTATTGTATATATAAAATACAATTGCATGTTATCAGTATGTAGAATTTGGTGTCAAAAGTATTAATAATGGAAAACAATTTTATTAATAGTTGAGGTTTGAATAAAAAATTAAAAATAGTTCAGTTACAAACAGAAAAGCACACAATTTCCATTATAATAAGATTAACACCTTTTTGGATCATTACAAAGCTTTACACATTTTGGTATGGGCAATACGGCATACAAGCCATTTTGCTAAGAGACTTGGACATTTGAATTTAACATAAAAAGTAAAGTTGGCGGAGTGGCATATTGTCGGTATCAACCGGACAGCGAGCGAGTCTATCTCCTTTTCGCTAGCGCTAGACGAAGGAGATTTGTTTCATGCCTGAGATGGTGTGCCACACCTACCGGCAGCTCCCCACTTTACCGCGCAGATCAGATTACCAATCTTGGCTACTCATACGCTGAGTTGCGGGGACTGCGTCGAACTCAGAACCTTGCGATTCCAAGGCAAGTGCTCTACACTGAGCAAAAAGAAAAATGTAAAGTATTACATATTGGATCCTTAAAGAAAAAAATAACAATAGGAAAATCAAAAGAAGAAAAATCATATATATATATATATAGGTAGTAAATAAAATATATAATATATATTAATAAATATATATACTATATACTATATATATATATTAATTGCGTGGTCTCAACAAAAAAGTCAATCAATGACATAAGCCACCTCAAACAATTTATATAGAAAGAAATAACAAGTGACAAATAACAATGTTCAACCTGTATATAGATCTCATAACTAACTATATTTAACTGAATACACAATACAATACTAATTATATATATATATATATAGATCTCACTATATATATATATAATTGAGTAGGTATGCTTATATTATATAATTATAGTACTGCGACATGAATATATATATGTATGTGTGTGTATATAATTGCTATGACCTTGCGCTTAAATATATAATACCTAATAATTATACTCATTAATAAATATAATATATATAATATATATATATATATAAGATATTATATATATATATTATATATATATTAATATAATATAATTATATGAAAATAATTACACATATAATATATAGTAAAATAAGATAATAATATAATCAACGTCTGCATGCACAAATATCAAAATGTTCACGATGGATCTCTTAAAATTTTGTGGCATAAAAAAACATGCAAAATTTGCTCAGGAAGCTCGATACACTGAGGGCTGCAGGAATTGAAATAATTATACCCTCAGATTTCCAATACACTATGAGTATTGAAATTATTTTAAGAACTATACAAGTAAAATAAAATCACTTTTTATTAATTATTCTTATTTATTTTTGTAATAATAAAAATAAATAAATAAATAATTAATGTATCACTATATATATATATAATAATATATATATATATATAATATATAATATTATAGTGAGTATTATATTATAATAATACATATAATATAATATCCTAATAATATATAATAACATTATTATGAAGGTCAATATACATATTTATAAGTAGAAAATATATGTAGATGAGAAAATTGAATGTATTTTTGATTTGATTAATTTTTGTAATTTTTGAAAGTAAGTGATCGGTGGTTTTCATCCGACATTTTTCGAGCAAACGATAATAAGCTCACATCTAATAAGATGCTAATTATATTGAAATGCTGCCTATATTATATTTCAGCCCATTGCGCTTGAATCATAAGATATGATGATAACTATCAATATATAGATACTCTTCCTCCAGACCCCATTAAAAACGTATAATCTCTAATAAAAAAAAAAAGAAAAGAAAAGCTTTATATTCCATCCTCTATATATTTTTCACTCTCCACAAATTATGACGTCGAAGGATCAAGGTCTGCGAGTCTCTATCGCAAAATGAAGAGGAAACTCTATTGAAACGACCTGCGCCGTATAATTTTTTTAATATCAATGTTAGACCGCTGCTTTACGCGAGCCAGAGAGAGACTGTATCTCTTGGATTTTGATTCTCTCTGATATGCAGACAAGTTGGCTTTTTAACTTAGGTTAGTAAATATGGACATTCGTCTATCGAAGTGATGATATTTATTAGGTCTTTTTGTGATTATTGAGACGACGCTTGATGTAATATTGATTTTGAGTGTTTCGGATTGTTTTTAGTTTTTTTTTTCATTCTTTACTGTGGGTATGTATAAACACATCGTTTCGGAGATACTCTACTGTTTTCCTCAGACTGTCCCTGATTATGAGCGAGTCTCACTAATTATAAGTCAATGATTATCGTGCTGTCGTGTGTGTAATGGTTAAATCTGGGGGAAATGGACTCGTCACCCCGAGGTTCGAATTCTGGACGTGGTTAATTGCAATTTTCTATACTTAGCGCTTAATAACCCTTGTGGAAAGATATGAATCCTCACTCTCCCTCCAGCTATGGGTTAGATAGTGGAAGGCAGATCACTGTGGGATCTTTAACCTCTGGTTAGGGCTATAGTCTGTCTATTCAGTTAGTAGTGTAGAAGGAAAACTCTGAATTCATCCATGTTAAACTGCCGTTAAGCAAATTGACTGTGTCGACGTCCTGCTCGTCAGGAGGAAGTTGGTAAATATTAATATATCGTAATAATATAGCATAGTAATGAACCAACTGGAAAATCATTCTTCGTAGTTTAATGTCAGATGTTGGTATTGTTTAATTCTTTATGGCGATGTCTAATCCCTGTGGGATTATTTTATGTCCTTAAACGTTTTTTGATTATTCTATTCTCTCGTGAGGGTATTTCAAGAGTTCTTTAACTCAATTTTTTCAAACCACAGTGGTCCTTAAACTCATGTATTTTTCTCGATTTCAACCACCTAGAATGAGACGCTACAGGTACTACTCACACAGTGTGAGTAAGAGTGTACTCCTGGGGTAATAGTGCAATGAATGGGTTACTCCACATTCCCCAGAGCTCAAAATGGAACTTCACCATTAGATGCAGTTTTTATTCGTCAATGATATACCCGAGAAATTCACTGTGACCTCGCGCTCATATGCCATCTGAAGACAGTAAAAATGATAAATAAAGGGTTGGGGAGTTTGCCATAAATAACATAACGTTGGGATACCAATCAGGATAGATGCTAGGGCTGAGGCTGTGCACCAACCGATTGATCTGAGGAGCCTCTCCGACCGCTCTGATCTAGACTTAAGTAAGCGCTAATATATATGCCAAGTGTTACATGTTCACTGGTACTTATATATCACAATTACCCTTTTAAAACAAATACCATTACTGCAGGTATATACTGAATGACATCTTTATTAGATATCAACCTTCATTGGCGGTTATAAATTTAACCGCGATAAGATCCCATCTTTATAACGTAAAAACAGTGTGTAGTACTATCATGAACTCCAATAGCTGGATGGTGATAATGGGTGATTCATATCGTTTCTAAGTGATGTTAGTCTCTAAGGGAATGTTAAATAGAAGGGACTCTAGATACTTTATGTACAATTGAAATGTATACATTATAGAAAAACCATAATATTAACTGTTATTACAAAATCGTTAACGAAATATATCAGCATGTGACACACTAATTGGCGGTAACCGATTATAAGGTATGACTGTTAATTATGGCTCTAATTAGACAAAATTCATTGGCAGATTGCAGGTTCATCCTTGATTGACGGCTGAAAAATAACAGAATACTTAACATAGCCTTAACACTTGCGCCCGGTTATGGGTTTAACGGGAATGAAAACCTTCTACCTCAATGGATGGATTAAATAAGGGTTTCGATTCGAATGTTTCCAAAAAGCGTTCCTGAGTTGACAGAAGGTTTCCAAAATTCAACAGAAATACCTTGACGAAGAATGCGAAAGGGCACATTTGGCCGAAACGTTTGTGCACGAATAACTATGGAAGATGAGGACTAAATCACCGAAGAATATCTAAATAAATAACAAAAATCCAATTAAAGTGAGTTCAATATACTAAAAAAAGGCACACATTAATCCGAGAATTAAATTTTTATTATAATATACCACACAAGGACCGGTTCCATTTCAAAACAGTTCTGAAGATTCGAAGATACTGTCCGAAAACTTGATCAGAACATTTGTTTTCTTGATACTAATTTATCATTCTATATTTATACTCACCTATACAAAACATAAATAATGAATAACAGGCAATAAATATGTAATATCTTTAAAAAATAACGAGAAAGATTATTTAATAATAATTTTGAGTGTGTGATCATATTCAACATCTAAACAGTATAATGTCGAACAATGATTGCTCTCCCAGCCATTCTCATGGTAGTATCTTATAATGTCGAACTCAGTAGCCTTCATCGAACTTTAACCGAACCACTTTTTCAAACCATGAGGGGTTAAGAAACTGTTCTCATTCTATTAACCATGACCATAAGATAACAGGTAGATTGAATCTGTGTTAATATTAAATGGTACGCCTAATAGAGACCAGGATTGAACCTACAGGCCCAAGTTAGTATACTGTTGATTCGAACACACAAGAACTATAACTAAGCATACTGTAACTGGGCGCCAAGTGAAAAAGTATTCGTTTAAAATCCTAAATGACATTTCATACTTTGCTTAGCATAGTCATCAATTAAGTGTGTGTAACTGCGCAACATTGGATTATCCCATAGTTGTCTTACAAGATCTTTGCAACTAATAGTATGGTTTCATCCTGTTAGAGTTGGGAAAATAACTCATTTTTTAAAGTTGAGGGAATACTTACTACCACACACACACACAGCGACACACACACACATAATATTTAATATTATATTGGTATTATATATGTGTGTGTGTGTGTGTGTGTGCTGTGTGTGAGTAAAGGAAGTGAATCCGACGGTATGTAGTATATTAGAAAGAATGAAAAAAACACAGGTTCATGCAGTTAAGTTGTGAGACTTTATTGAGGCCGACGCTACAGCAAATTGTTTTACTCGATCTATTAATTAGATCACTTCAGGGTATGTGTTGGTAGATGGAGGGTAATAAGAATGTCATCCTCTCATCACTAGAATCAACGAGAAACAACGAGTGGTAGTCCTTGTTATCCATCTGTTTAATATATATATATATATATAATATATATAGTAGTATATTTATATGTATTATATATTATATTGAGATAGAAAACAATGCAGATATAATCCGACAGTGTAATTAAGTACAAAGTTTTGAAAAAGAAACAGAATATAAGTCAAAATGACTTTACTCATAAAAGCACGGCGCCATAAGCGTTTCCTGTATTAAATATAAACCATCCTATGTGGGAGAATACTCAAAATTATAAATCACGTTGCAAAAAAATATTGGATTATATATAACAAGCAAAAGCTCATGAGCACTTTCGTTTACGAAGCCATGCTTGTTTATACTAATTTATTTTTAACATGATAATTGCTTAGTCATGGCTTTTCTGTGAAAGTCATCTTTGACTTATTTTCGTTATCCAAAACTTATTATAAGATGATAGTATATATAATCATATATATATAAATAGTATAAAATACTATATATATGTATATATATATATAATATACAGTTAGAGGAGGGAAAAGTTTCGATTCACTTTAAAAATGATGAATGACACTAGTAATAGGATATTATATATATTATATAATTATAAATAAGAATATATTATACATTATATGTATTCAATTTTAAAGTATATATATATAATGTATATGGATAATAACCATATATATATATATAAATAATTACATATATGCCACATTAGTATAGTATATATGAGATATATTATATATAATAATATATATATATTTATATAATATACGCACACATACACACATACACACACAGGTTATATATTATAGTAAGTGTTAATGAGATAAAAAATAATTGATAGTTCACTTTAAAAAATGAGTATTTTGCTCATATTATATATATATATATATATATATAATACTCTGCCAACTATATATATATATATATATATATATATATATATATAATTATATATATGTAATTCCTGACTTATCATGGTATGAAAACTTGTACCAAACTAAACATTGAGGACCAATTTCACCAAGCGTAAAATACCATTTCCGTTTTCATATGTAAATATAAATATATAACTATATATATTATATCTCATATATTACATCATAATTATTATATTTCTATGGATACAGTACATATACATCAAATTAATGCTAGGCTGGTGGAAATTAATCAGTAGAGAATAAGAAAAGAGCGATGACGCAAACGATTTATTCATGAGTAATGTAATCTCTTCAGATTGTAGCGATTATTCGTTTGTATCATCTCAAAACATTCTTTTGAAATCTATTGCATCATGAATAATGAAAATCTGCCTTTTCGTTATCAGTTGAGGTCTGTGTCTTTTCCTCCAAAGGCACGGGGGGGATGGAGCAGGGGGGGTAGGCACAGCAGACGCTCAAACACCAAAGAATTATGTGGATATTTTTCAAAGGCCAATCAATCTCTGAATTTTTAAAACTGCTATTTTTCTGCTTCTGTAATTTTTATTTAAATTTATTGTATTTTTTCCTAATCTGTCAAATTTTGATTATTCAGTGAGACAACCGACATTTCGATTCCTTTGAAATTATTATATGCGCTGTTCTGTTATGTTGTAATGTTTTTTTTTATTTAAATATCAACATATCAACCCATGTTTATCGGGGATCTTTTTATTGCCGAAGTTCATTTTCGAGAATAAGGTTAAAATCAAAAGGACTCAGATACAGAGTGTTAGCTATGCAGGCATGTCAAACTTTTCTTAGTACCCCCTCCTAGTAGACGCATGGGGGTTAATTAACCATGTGTGTACTGTCAATTGAGTGGTCTCCGCACATTGGTATATTACTAAGTCTTTTATGAGAGTGTTTTTATTTCTACACATATCAACTATTTTTCGGCGTCTGTTTATTGCCTTGAAGTCATTTTTTGCCGTAAACAGAAGAACTAGATTGGTTATTACAGTTTTCAGGTCATGTCAAGACTGAGTAGCCCACTCCCGCCACCCACATATGAGTCCTAATGATATACGAATTAGTAAGAGTATGTCATGAGCGGAACACACATTGACGAAAATCTAAGTCTTTAAAATCACTTTCATTTTACATTAACAAAGCAAAAGTGATGATTGCTATCATTAATTTCTTTATAATTAAGTAAAAGGTAATAAATACATATCTAAAAAAATTTTTATAAAATGAAAGGTAAAAAGACTATGCTGGACCAAGTTCAAATAATAAAACATACAGGTGTCAAGTGTTTTCTTTCAATTATAGCCATTATGTTGAAATTGAAAGCTGGAGAGGGCAAGTGGAAAGAATCAACTCCCTTTCATTTAACTGGGTTACAGCTCCTCTTCACAATTCAAAGGAAGGGATGAGAGCCAATGCCTTGATAAACAGACTTTGTTTCTTAACAATTGACATTAACCCTAATGAAAATAAATGACCGTTATAATGCCCCATTAATTTTATAGAAAACCTTTTAAAAAAATGGAGTACTGTAGGGTGCCGTATAGAGGAACAGTTTGTGATTGCGGTCTGCATCTAGTGCTTGCTGAGGTCGCTTACGGGCCCGCGAGCCCACTTGTGACATTACCTGGTTGAATAGTACTTGCTATTTGCCCAATACACTGATCACCCACCTAAGTATTCCAGAACAGACTCATCGCTGCCTTAGTTCGTTGTTTCTAGCGGAAAACTATGGATTCAGCCGTGATTTCTATATACCCAGGTTTTATACGATTAAATGGTGTTTTGATTAATTCGACAAACGCAAATTTAATCGTATAAAACCATGGATAATAAGAATGTAGATAATTATTAAACCTAGGGTAAAAAAATTATTAATCTCAGGTCAAATATGGCACAAGCGATCATAGAAGCATTGAAGTAGGAGCTAAAGACAAGAAAATAATTAACATTACTTTATGGGCTTATGCCATATAACTGTCTTCCAGACTAGCTACTCCAGAGTATGTATAAACATAATTATTATTTATAATATAAAATGAAGTAGCTTATATAATAATATTTTTTATAGTATATATATATATGAGGATAAATATAATTGTAAATTCGACAGAATGTGGTTGAAAATAGAATCTCAACCAACTGACAGAAGTTACAAAAAACTATATGCAATAAACACAATTAATCAAACGAAACTTGGTAAGTCAACTGTAATTCTTAGACATCTGGCCCATTTGAATATCTGCAATCATCTCTCTCTT
>CM042147.1:86736427-86743927 GCA_023376005.1 Doryteuthis pealeii
CTAACCCTTGCATCCCCATCAAGAAAATCATTCTCATTTTCATTTTATTATTCTATTAAAAATTCTGCCAACCCAGCTAACATGTTAGCTAACTATTACACACACATATCCATACTACCCTATTGCCGATAAATAATATTATTTATACCCACATGCATATTACCTACGTATTATGCTAACTTACAATATTGCCAACATACTACATAGACATGCCTCCATACCTACATGCATATGCATTATTACACATAAATATTGTGCACCCAGGGAAGAAGAGCTTACAGTGGTAGCAAGTATATTAGCCTGCCAAATAATACCATATTGCAAGAGGATGGTAAGAGGGGGAGAAAAAATGTAATGGAATGCTAATAAGGAGAAAACTTTCTCTGTGCAGTTAACATCAATTTTGTAGACAGAATATGAAAATATGAAGAAAGGCCAGTTGATGGACTTAAAAGAAATACTCACTAAAAGTGAGAGGCAAGAAGCAAGAAATGTAGTGTAGAAAATTTAAAGATCATTTCGGGGGAATAAAGCATGCTTATTGGAGAGAGAGAAAAGAAAGAGTAAAACAAGTTATAGAGAGAGAGAGAGAGGAGAGAGTGGAAGGAGGGAGGAGGGAAGAAAGGAGGGAGGGGGAAGGAGGGAAGGGGACCCTACAACAACACTCCCGCACTCGCCACTCCCACAATAAGAGGGGGGTGAGCGTCTAATCCTCACTTCACTAGTTCTTCAAGACCTGGTCGTAAAAAGAAGTTTAAAACGAATCAGAATGAATTCAGATCCAGCAGGCGTATAAATTCATAAAATAAACAGTACAGCTAAACAACTAGAGGAAAATTGGGGAGAGAGAGGAGGAGAAGAGAGGGAGAAGGGGAAGAGCAGGGAGAAGGGCGGACAGACGGGGCCGGGGGGCGGAATGATCAAAAATATATACGTATTGCTGCGAGTTATGGGAGGTAGTGTATGCGAGCGTTAATGGCGATTAAGAGGAGAAGGGAGAGAAGGGAAGAGACGCTATGACGTTACAAACACAGAAGAGCTAAAGACAGGAAGCGTAAAGTACAATACGACAAGTAAAAGGAAAAGGCAATAAAAGTAGAACAATTCAATAAAGGGGAAGAAAGAACAGAGAACGGTACTAGAGTAAGAAAGAAAATAATGCACGAAGAAACGAGAAAGAAGAATGAAGAGATATTAACATAAAATACACACAACAGAATAGAGCTACGTTTAAAGAACAACGAAATTGAATGTACAATGCTTGTAAAGTAATTCCGAAGATCAGGTTCAAACGAGAGGCAGAGCATACAGCATAATCACAGCATAGACAACGCAAGTCTGAATAGAAGAAAAAGCTGAAAGTAGATAAAGATCGAATCAAAAAAAGACAGAGCAAAGAAGAAAGCAGCAGAAAAGAATAGACAGGAAAGAACGTATTCGTAACGACGCGTCAGCGAACAAGGATAGCAGCAAAAACTAATATAACCAGATCACTAGCAAGACGACATGAAAGTAGACAACAAGGGGAAGCGTAAGAGAAGAAGGAGTAAAGTAGACCTCGTAAGGAAGCCTAGGAAAGGAAAACAGACACTAGCAGCAGCCAGAGAGAGAGAGAGGGGGGAAGCGGATATTTAGGCGAGGGATATTATTAGATAAAGAGAATGAAAATAGCCAACAAAAAAAACAAAACACCCCCCCCACCAAAAAAAACCCCACATAAAACCCTGAACCCAAACAGCCTGATTGCTTTGGAACAACTGGCTTATATCAATCAATCAACACCATTAATCCTGGATAATTTTCAAAAGCAATATAGCGCTGGATATCCCCTCACTAATTGGTATTATCTATATTAATTTGATAAAATTCTCATTCGTTTATTATTCACCATCATCAATCATCATCATCAAGGATGGCTAGCCCAAGTAAGCGTTCAAAGTGAAGTGTTGCAGGTCATGGACTGCTCAAGCCATCTGGGTTCCATCCTTAAGGCATCACAGGTATGCCCACCACAGCCAACATGTAGCCCCATTGTGGAAGTCCTTCCACTTTCTGAGGTGGTGCAGTCGGGATGTAAATTAACGCCCCAGCGACAAGCAGCCATTAAATTGTTGGAATTCCCCCCAAAGTGCACATGCCCAGAAAAAAATTGCTTCATATATAAGTGTACATTAGAGTTCATATATATTCATGTACACAAATCTATAGACCAAAAAACAGATTATAGGACATGTATTACATGAACCTGCCAGATACACATCCAGAGATGCCTATTGGCATGCATCTGCATCCCTGACGCACAAAAAATCTAGAGACGCCAGTAAAATTCATACCATGCATCTCATTTTTTTCTCCACACCATTTCAAGCTAGACTATAAATTCATTTCAATAGTTTCTTAGAAATGAATTCACAGGATAGGTACAAGGTAGCGAGTTAGAGGCTTTAGATTGACTCATAAATTTCCTGGGGACTCATTCAAAGCAAATATGTGAATTTCAAAAGAACTAAATTCCAAAAGCTATTAGTATCACTGGTATATCTATAGAGAACAACCACTTTATTGATATCAATAAAGGAAGGAAGACTCAATACAGTAATCCCTAATAAATTTATTTGACGAAAAATTGGGGCCCATATAAATCTTGATTTTTAAACCGGCTCCCCAAATTTTCGTCTCATTTCAAGATGGGGTCTCAATTCACTTTAGTGAATTGAGACCCATCCTCCTTTATTTGAGATATATATATAATATATATATATATATATATATTATATAAAATTTATTTCCATGAAAATTGGAGCCCACGTATAAATCTAAGTTGATTTAAACCGGTCCCCAAATTTTCGTCTATCAGATGGGTCTTCGAGACCCATCTGCATGAGACGCAAAATTTGGGAGCCGGTTTAAATTCACTTAGATTTATATGGGCCCCAAATTTTCGTCGAAATAAAATTTATTATGGATTACTGTATTGAGTTTCTTCCCTCCTTTTCTGATAAATATTGCTCTGTATATTAATCTAAAAGCGCTGTATTTTACAGAGCACTCTCTTTAGTTGATTATATGATTCACTGTTTAAAAAGTAAAGGAAGGCTAAACCCCCTTTGTTCAGATTATTCACATAAGGGACAAAAGAGTTCATAGGGGCTGATTGGGGATTATATCTTGAAGTCTATGATTATTTATAGCCAATGTTTTGTCAGTAAAGGTAAATACAGTGCTACCTTGCCTTACGAGTTTAATTTGTTTCGCTCGTATATCAAATCAATCTTCTCATTTAACTTAAATTGAAATACCATTAATCCGTTCCAGTCCTAAAAAAACATCCTAATTATTTTGTAAGTTTTTTTTACGAAGAAAAATAAGCTAGTATTTTATAAAAACATAATAAAATAGAATGTAAGGAATTGTGTGCTGTAATATGTTTTAATGTTTTTTTTTGTTTTTTTTATAAATAATATTTTTCTTTAGGGTTATAAATTTGAAAACTTAGATGTTTTTAGGGGTCTTATTAACATAAGCGTATCTGAAGCTCGCCCGTATCTCAAATTTTAGTCCTCAACACAAAGCAAAAAAATCGATAGAGTGATACCTCGTAACTCGAAAACTCGTAAAGTGGGGCATTCGTAATTCAAGGTACCATTGTATTCAATTTGATTATATTGAGATAGATAGATAGATAGATAGATAGATAGATAGAAGGATAAACTTTTTTAATTTCAACAACGCAAATATAAACCTTTTTTCATTTTTTCTTTATTTACTTTGTATTCATACCGAATTTATGACTCTCCCCCAAATGACCCCACGGGTAGATTAACTCACCTCTATCCGCCACACAATATGACGTTAATTCTCCTGTCACTCTACACCAGTTTATCTGAGATTAAAAGATTAGATTCTATCCCCATTCTATGCGACTTTGGATGAAAAGGCTGTTTTCCATCCAGCCCCAAGCATGCGTTATCGGACAAATCAGGTACTCTGATTGGTCAATTGCTTCCTAAATGAATGTTGTTAATTTTAAGATGACAAGAGAAAAAGAGAACTGACAGGTCAGTCACCTGTTTATTAGTTGTTTACATGAAACACGTTTTCTTAACAATCAGAGTTTTCATTCCATTAATCCTAAACACGTGTTTATCATTAAATGTTTGGGTTTCATTGGACCAGTTGATCAAGTCTGTATTTGTTGTCTGTCCTGTCAGCTGGGTCTGTAGAATACACTGACTACACCCTTGCAAAGTTGTAAAAAAGCCCCCTCCCATTTGCATCACCTGTTGACATGATCGTAGTAGCTGAGTTGTCTGTGACCTGGGTGTATATTTGTTGCCCACTCTGTCGACCGGAGCTGTAAAATAGGCTTACTGCACCCCTGCAGAGGTGTAAGAATCCTCCTCCCAATGGAGCCACTTGTTATCAGGATCTTGGTAGCTGAATTGTCTGTAACCCAGGTGTGTATTTTTTTGTTCGTCCTGTTGGTTGGAGCATAAGAATACGCCGACTACACCCCTGCAGAGAGGTAAAAAAAACAACATTTGTACTTCCTGTTGACAGGATCGTGGTAGCTGAGTTGTCTGTGACCCAGGTGAGTATTTGCTGTCTGCTCTGTCAGCTGGAGCTATAGAATACGCCTACACCTCTGCAGGGGGTTAAGAACCACACCCTAATGGGACCACCTGATGATAGGATCGTTGTAGATGAGTTGTCTGTGGACCGGGTGTGTAATTGTTGTTCGCCATTTCAGCTGGGGCTGTAGAATAGGTCGACTACACCCTTCAGAGGAGAAAGAACTCCCCACTCCAATGGAGCCACCTGTTGACAGAATCATGATAGATGCTATCTGTGACTTGGATGTGTATTTCTTATGCACCCTGTCGGCTGGGGCTGTAGAATACGCCGACTACAGTAACGGACCGGATTAGCTCAGTCGGTAGAGCGTTCGGCTAGAGACCACAAGGTTCCTAGTTCAATACCGGTCCTCGCCAACTCAGCGTATGAGTAGCACAGGGATCTGTGCGGTAAAGTAAGGAGCTGATGGTAGGTGTGGCGCTCCACCTCAGATGCTAAAAACAATCTCCTTGGTCTAGCGCTATTGAAAAAGGGATAGACTCCCTCGCTGACTGGCTGATACCGACTTTAGGCCGCCCCGACGACTTTACTACAGCTCTGCAAATGTGTAAGAATCCTGCAATGGTGCCACCTGTTAACAGGATCGTGGTGGGTGAGCTGTCTGTGACCTAGGTACTAAACGGCGTTAGAGAGGCCCTATCCAATTAGAGGCTGGTAAGGTCACACCCTAGCAACTATATGATTGTTCCGATCGTATTCTTCAAATTGCTCTTATGGCAAGGACATTTTATCAGATATGTGCTAGAAGGCAGTTGCCGAGGGACAACCACCTGTATTTATTAATACTCATGAAGCTGAAGTAATTCTTAAACAAATTATATATATATATATATATATATATATATATATATATGGTTACCGTCATAAGAAATGGACACGACCGACGAGACGAGTTCAAAATCCTGGACAAGGCTGTTTGCGTTTCACATAAGGCTAATACCCTTGGAAATGTATGAATCAAATACTCTTCCTCCAAATATGGGTAAATAGTAAGGTCGACAGGGCTCTTTAACCTTGGTTAAGCGACTAGTGTATGAGAAGTAAAGTTCTGAATTAAAACCTAAGAAATTGTCCATGTATCACATCCTGCTCGTGCGGATGGGTTTGTGAATATACATAGGTATATATATATATATATATATAAGTAAAGTCGACGGGGCGGCCTAAAGTCGGTATCTGCCAGTCAGCGAGGGAGTCTATCCTCTTTTCAATAGCGCTAGACCAAGGAGATTTTTTTTAGCATCTGAGGTGGAGCGCCACACCTACCATCAGCTCCTTACTCTACCGCACAGATCCCTGTGTTACTCATACGCTGAGTTGGCGAGGGCCGGTATCGAACTAGGAACCTTGTGGTGTCTAGCCGAACGCTCTACCGACTGAGCTAACCCGGCCCTTTTAATAGTACTGTTTATTATATTCGCTTTGATTGTACAATGCTCTACTAAGTAAAGTAAAGTCGTCGGGGCGGCCTAAAGTCAGCATCAGCCAGTCAGCGAGGGAGTCTATCCCCTTTTCACTAGCGCTAGACCAAGGAGATTGTTTTAGCATCTGAGGTGGAGCGCCACACCTACCATCAGCTCCTTACTTTACCGCACAGATCCCTGTGCTACTCATACGCTGAGTTGGCGAGGACCGGTATCGAACTAGGAACCTTGAGGTCTCTAGCCGAACGCTCTACCGACTGAGCTAACCCGGTCCCTTTTGGGTTTAAAAGAAAATCATTTGTCAAAAAAGAAAACTGTTTGGTTTTCCTTTATTTATCGGTGATACTGTCGCTTATTCATGACTATCAAATTTCTATGAGATATTTATTCTTCCAAAAACTAACGATGAAAAATAGCATGTCATGAAAAAAAAACACAAAAAAACAAGCATTCTAACAATATCTTCTATTAATAATGGAGATTCGCTCTCTTTTTGTCTGTAACCAAAACTGCGTCACTGCTTACGTCACATTACCCAAAATCGTCATAACATAGAATACATATACCCAAAATTTGAGCATGCAATGTTAGACAGTCCTCATTGTGTTTTTTAAAACAAGTTTTAATAAATAGATGCCCGGTATTATATACTTATATATCGTTTGTTTTATTCTAATATACATTTAAAGTTATCAGAACTAGGTTTCCATTTCAAACTGTTTTATTTTTTACTACTTTGATAAATTTTATGATTTTACTTACTTATGGTACAAACTCATTGACATTGAATATTTAACTCCCACCTCCTCAGACAATATCTTTCAAAAATTAATTTTTATACCGCCCGTAGGGTGTCTTTTTATTTTGCTAGTTTTACTAAATACCGTACTATCACTTTTATTCTAATGTATCCCAATAGTGTGAACGCTATGAAATTGAAATAATTATTTACAAAATCTAGGGCGCAGAAAAATGAATACACTTAAAAGTATTGAGACATTTCTATTAACTCATCTGCAAAAATAAAAAAATGGCAATTTTTATTACATTTTTTAAATATAAAATCGGCTATTATTTTCCAAGCAACCCTAATATGCAGCAGCATGCATATCACTGCGCATGCTCGAGCAGCTAACCTCGGTTTCCAACGGCGGGGATATAATCGGAATGTCTGAGGATAAAAAAAAACGAAAAAGAAAATCCTGTCACCCAGACACATGAATCCTCCCCCTCCCCCCTTCAAAAAATGCAACATATAAACATTCATTCTTTTCTTTATTCACTCTTCTTCTTTGAATCAATTTCTTCATCGTTTCAAACCCAACCAATCTCATCTATCCTCCCACCCAAACCGGAAGCAGTTAAAGGGAAGTCGAAGAGGGGAAAGAAGAGACGATGAATGTCATTTATCCGCAGGTTGCAAACCACATTCCTGGGAAGT
>CM042147.1:86756427-86771427 GCA_023376005.1 Doryteuthis pealeii
TTAAAAACACTTTGTATATCATCCTTTGTTTGTAAATAGTTATATGATATAATTTATATCATATAACTATGTACTAACAAAGGACGATATACAAAGTGTTCTTATCCAAAACAAATAATTTGCATACAGTTGTATTGTATATTCGTATCGAATACTAATAATTATATCATTTAAAATAACTATTCCTATTTAAC
This sequence comes from Doryteuthis pealeii, assembly GCA_023376005.1. Classification (NCBI taxonomy): domain Eukaryota; kingdom Metazoa; phylum Mollusca; class Cephalopoda; order Myopsida; family Loliginidae; genus Doryteuthis; species Doryteuthis pealeii. The sequence continues at coordinate 86,756,622 of CM042147.1, forward strand.
AATAATTGTTTGTTTTCAAACGTTCATATGATTTCAAGAAATTAATAATGATAATCTTCAATAAACAATTAAAACTCAAGAGTATTGGAGCTTCACGACTAGATGCAGTTTAGTGTCATACCATTTTTTTGGGGGAAGGGGATTCTTACCCCTCTACAAAGGTTGCAGTCGGCGTATTCTACAGGGCTGCTTAAAATGAAGGCACATGATTATACAGTATATAATTGGATACCATAATTATTAAATTGACTTCGGTATAAAATAACTCAACAAGGATTGGCATGTCGAAAAACGAACGAACAAGCGAACGAAAGAAACATCCAAGCAAGCAAGCAACCAACCAACCAACCAGACCAATCAACCAACCAAACCAATCAACTATCCAACCAATCAACCAATCAACCAACCATCAAACCAACCAACCACTCAACCAACTAACCATCCAATCTAACCAACCACCGACCAACCAATAAAACCAATCAACTATCCAACCAATCAACCAATCAACCAACCATCAAACCAACCAACCTACAACCAACCAACCAACCACCAACCATCCAACCAACCACCAAACAACCAACCAACCAACCAACCAACGAACCAAACCAACCACTCAACCAACCAGCCATTCAACCATTCAACCAACCATCCAACTAACCAACCAAACCAACCAACCAACCAACCATCCACTCAACCAACCAACCACCAACCAACCAAACCATCCATCCAACTAACCAACCAACCAACCAAATAATCCTGTTATCTGAGATAAAGTAAATTTTAGTAAAAGTAAAGCAAGTGATCTCATCCAACAACAGACGAATAAGAAAAGAAAAGTTTAAAATATGCGCCTAGAGTTCTCATTTCTAGTTAAGATTTAACTCCGGCATTTTATTCGTAGTGACTAACGTGCTGAACAGCAACATCGTAGTAAGTGAGTTCGAACTCCAGTCGCACTATTACAATCACTTTCGGACTAAAAAAAACCTGGGAAACATACAAACCCTTCGTCCCCGCGGGTTAAATAGTATCCCATTTGTTCTTATATATTGATGGCTTTGGCATTAAATAAGTCTCAAAGGTTGATGTGCCATTAAACAAAAAATCCAAACCATCCGATATTTCATGCGAAAGTCTCACCCCACTCAGTGATCTATTTTCCCCGTCTGTCATTTATCGTCGTACCCTCCTGTGTCATTAAATTCGAAGATAAAACTGATCGCTCATTCCAAAAACCATTCACAGAACCATTACTGATGCCAATTTTAGATTTCCAGTGCAGAATGAATCTAACCAATTCCTTAATGATGACGAACACGGATTTAGTCAGCAGTGACAATATTTAACCCTCCATTCCCCATTATATGAGCAACGATATCTGATATTTTTCAAGATATGCAAAGCTCTTTCTCGATAGTACCAAAACAGCATCTGGTGGTGAGGCTGCAATTCAGGAACTCTGGGGAGTGCGGATTAACATCGATCAGCTGATTCTCATTTGCCGAAGTAAAAACAAAAAAACAAAAAACAAAAAAACAAAAAAAAAACAACAATCCCATCACTTTCTCGACACAAACACATTTTACCCCCAATTTCGGGGATTTAAAATCTCATAACTTTTGAAACACTGAGGATATTTGCATAATTCAAACAGTTTTGAACTCCATGTTTATAGCTCTATCTCCTATCATAATAAGGATTATGTATCTGTCTGTCTGTAACCGAAACTACGTCATCAATGACGTCACAGTTAGTTATTTAAGTTATATTCTCAACGATTATTTAATCTTAATTAGAATCTTATTTATTAACGATGTCTCCATTAAAGTCTAGCTGAGTTAGATTTGCCACATAACTACCCTTATTATTAATGCATTTAAAATCCTGAAATATGTTTTATATATCTCTAAGAAATAAAGATTTACATAGTATATGGTGGTATTCATTTTGCATTATTTACAAATTTCTAATACTATCATGTTATTCTCAAACGTATTAAAAGCAATCATATATGATTTTATTGATAATCAATTAAAATAATATGTAATATTTTCTTATTCTTATTTAGTTTCGTTAGTCTTTCTAATTCAATATAATATTTTATTACATTAAAACTTAACTACTTGCTCCCTGGCGGCACATACTTTTGGTAGTATAACTAGTGTGATTAAATAACAATAGGCCCCAATAAAAAATAAACTTGGAATGCTAATAGATTTGGTGATAATCTGGGAAGTTATTTTGAATGTTGAGAAATTTCTCTTGATAAGTGGTTGGGTATATTTTGGTTTTAGGTAATTTGATTAGTTTGAGTTTTGCAATTGGTTGAATTATAGTCCATGGTGCTGTGCTGAGGAGGATAGTATTATGTATTATTTTGGGGGTGGTTTTGGTTTACAATTGAATCTAATATAATATTGAATGTAGAAGATTATATCCTATACGAGGGTTGGCTGAAAAGTTCATAGGCGGACAAAGATACTCTTTTGGAATGCCGTCCTGTCAACAGGGGCTGTAGAATACACTGATTTCACCTCTGCAGAGGGGTTAGTCTTCCTCCAATGAAGGTCACCTGTTAGACGTGGGTGGTGACTCGTAATACCTGAGGACAGAATTGTGGTGTCTGAGCAGTCTGTGACAAGGGTACTAAGATGTCACTGTACTTGGGCTCAAAGAGGCCTCATCTGATCAATCGAATGGCGATGTCAAGTCCTAGCACCTATACAATTGTCCCGACTGTATTCTTCAAATTTCTCTTATGGCAAACACCCAACCGCTTTTTGTCATATTGGTGCTTGAAGGCGGATGCTAAGGGTTCATCACCTGTATTTATTAATACACATGAAGTTGATATGAACATTATTTCCATAAACAAACCACATATATAAAATCAAGATTTGGCATTAAATGATCCGCAAGAGTTGATTTGCCATTAAACCAAATAACCACAATAAATCTCTGGAAGTGTAACCAAATAAGGTTAATTTTTGTATAAAGTCCCCCATCTGGTTCAAAAACCTCATCCATCAGTGATGCAGTACTTGGACCCCACTGGTAAAAACTCATCAACAACAGATATGACGTCATTGTATGAACTTTTCAGCCTTTGGACCATTCAGCTCACCCTCATATAAGTTGGTTTTAAATGTGGTTGAAATTTATTTCGATTATCTTAAAAGGGGTAAAATGTAGAAATAAAGACAATTTAGAAAGAATTAAATCGAATACATTCAATAGGCAATTACGTGATCTGTTAAGAAAGTAATAAGAATGATTTTCTTCGGGTTGGCAACCCTGATTGAAAACATATAAAACTGTTCAGTTCAGAATTCAAATTCAGTTGAGTACATTTGGATACTTATAAGTGCTTTCGTTAAGTGTGTCACAAGAATAGAAAGACAAAAATCCGGTCCACGAGTTTTAGGACAAAAAAGAATATTCCTGTGGTAACACAACCTCCTTACTCTCCCGTTCTGTGTCCTCGGGCTAATTCCTTGTTTGCAAAAATCAAAACTCCGTTCGTTCATCATTGGGGAACTGTTGAGAACCCACAATAGGTTGTGACGAACCAACCCGAGCCCTGCCAGTGATACCACAGGACCTCTCCACAAAGTGTCCTAAGAATTACAATAAACTGTATCCGGTGGTGAGGTAAAAATTCTAAAACTCTGTGGAGTGTGGAGTGTGGAGTGATTTCTTTGTTGACATTATTCCCATTTCTGGTGTGGGTCAAATCTATAGGTTAAACATATATATTTGAAGAATCTTAATATCATTAATATATTGGCTCTGAGAACATGTATATTCAAAATATGTTGTGTTTACCCGTTTTAAATGGTTGTAAAGTGTATTATTGATTTTCAAGAAAAAAAAGAAAATAGAAGGGAAAGAAAGAAGGGGAAAAAAGAACGAGCGAAATAAAACGGAAGCAAAAGAAAGAAACAAAAAATAAATAAACAAAAAAAGAAAGAAAGAACATAGAAGCAAGAGAAAGAAACATGGAAAAAAAAGAAAGAAAAGAAAATCAAAAGAAAGAAAAAACACACACGAAAGAAAGAAAGAGAAAGAAAGAAAGAAAGAGAAAGAAAGAAAGAAAGAAGAAAGAGAAAGAGAAAGAAAGAAAGAAAGAAAGAAAGAAAGAAAAAGAAAGAAAGAAAGAAAGAAAGAAAGAAAGAAAGAAAGAAAGAAAGAAAGAAAGAGAAAGAAAGAAAGAAAGAAGAGAAAAGAAGAAAGAAAGAAAGAAAGAAAGAAGAGAGAAAGAAAGAAAAGAAGAAAGAAAGAAAAAGAAAGAAAGAGAAATATATAAAATAGAAACAAATTAACAGAAAGAAAGATAGAAAGAAATAGAATAGAAACTTTACCCTCTTATTTCACTTAAGTATAAAATTTTTACCTATTTAATACATTGGCACAATAATTCAGGATTTCTTGGATGTGTGAAGTCACCCACCTTCATTACCATTACTCTGATTCCAGTCAATCGTAAGTCTAGTAGATATCAATAGGCTAAAGGTGAGATATTATATAAATATTACCCTGAAGGATTAATTTAGTTTGGATATCAGGAAGCAAAAGTATCGAAACACTCTCCTTATAACCAAATTTCAATAATCTAAACACTGGCGCAACATAATCCCCTGAAAAAATGGCCTTTAGCCGGACATATGGAACGCGACTATTTATTTAGTTGCTTTAATCGATATTTTTTCTTCATCCGTTGGTAAGTGAATGTTATTGGATATTGATTTGACTGTCTCCATCTTTGGAAGTGCTGTGATTCCTACGATCACAAACAATCGATTGAATTTCACCTAGACTCACAAAATCCCGTAGCAGTAACTGTCACGTGATAGGAACGAGCACATGGTAGCTTTGCCGACGTCATTATTCCCTCTCCAGTCAAGGAGGAGAGAAAAGAATCAGCAGGAGAAAAAGAAAACTATTTATCGGGGACTGACTTGCAAATGCCGATTCTCTTTTAGTTCAAGGGTTGTTTTTTTGGGGGGTTTTTAAAGAAAAGGTCGAAAAGGATTGCGTTTTATTCGGAAAATGAATACACGCATCTCTACATCTTCTGTCTAATCACCTCTAATCCTGTATCTTGCCACCCCCTCCGCTATGGGGAAGATGTAACACAAGTTCGAGTTTTAAGCGAAGTAAAGCTGGATTGAATTCAGAGTTTTCTTTATACGAGACCGATTGCCGTATCAAAGTACAAAAAATTGACTTTGGGTATCCTACTCGTGGGGAGGGATTGGGTAAATATATATATTTCCAGTACATGGATGCCTGTAGTGTAATGGTTTGAGTCGTAGGGAATCCTGGACGAGGCTGTTTGCATTTCCTATAGCGCTAATACATTTGGGAAAGGTATGCATCCAGATTCTCTCTCTCTCTCTCTCTCTCTCTCTCTCTCTCTCTCTCTCTCTCTCTCTCTCTCTCTCTCTCTCTCTCACACACACACACTATGGGTAAATAGTAAGGCATACTGGATTTTTTTAACCTTGGATCGATGATCAGTCAAGGAGAAGTAAAACTCTGAATTCAAACCTGTTGAACTCCACTTAAGAAATTGACCTTGGGTCACATCCTACTTTTGCGGAGGGATTGGGTATATATATATGTATATATATATATATATACATATATATATGTGTGTGTGTGTGTGTGTGTGTGTGTGTGTGTGTCCAGTACATTCAATTTTGGGTAACATGAAAGTGTGGTATGATTTTATTTTCCATCAGTATATTCACGACACTATTGACGACTCAATTCTGCAAGTGGAGAATTTAACAAAAATTCCAACAACAATGTATTGGTGTATTGAGACTATAAAATCTCCAATAACCAGAGAGCCCAGTCTGCTCTACTATTTACGCATTGCATATCTGTTTCCGTTGACGTTGAGCGCATCTACAGCAATATTACCTGTACATGGCGCTCGTACGCTAACGGTTATTGTCGTTAGAAATAGACACAGAGACACCAGCTCAAATCTTGGGCGAGGCTGTTTGCATTTCACATAGAGTTAATACCATTGGGTTGGGTAAATACATATATTACCTGTACGTTAAAATTAAAATGTGGTGTCATTTTGTCATCAGTGTGTTTATGTTGCAGAGGTGCAGTCGGTGTATTTTTCTGTCCCATCAGACGAAGCAGGGGGGGTAATTTAGATTTTTCTTTCTCCTAGCCCGGTTGGCATACCAAGCTTTGAGCCCGGATTGAACTCGGGTTGCCGTATCCATTTCCTACGACTCAATTCTACGAATTTCTAACAACAATAAATAGATAGGTTATCGGTGTATTGCGACTATAAAATCTTCCAGAGAACATACAAGACATCGGTAGGTGGAGTGTTAAACGCCCTGACTGAACTATTAGTGTTGAAAAGGTTCAATAAGTAGAAAGGTTATTGATTCATTTTAAGAGTTCAATGGTAACGGACGAATCTGGGGGATTGGTTTTGCAAGTAGAAGAAATGCTGGCATTAACCCAATAAAGATTAAAATAATGCTTTCAAAAGTTTGAAAACACACTCATATACACACGCGCGCACGTGCATATGTATATATATATATATATATATATATATATATATGTGTGTGTGTGTGTGTGTGTGTGTGTGTGTTGTTAAAATAACCAATCCTATATATATATATATATATATATATATATATATATATATATATATATATATGAGCACTTTATATTTGTTATATCGCTGCCTTATCACTGTGAATCTTGCATCAACTAACCATTGTGACCTGTTTCACCAGTAAGTCACCTTTTCCACAAATACCATATATATATATACATATATATATATATATATACATATACACATACATAGGTTATGCGTGTTTCTTTAATATAACAGAAAAATTACAGAAACACGCATAACCTATGTATGTGTATATGTATATATATATATGTATATCAATATATGTATTGACCAAAGCCTGAAGAAGATACCAGAATATCTGAAACACGTGTTGCGTATGTAAAATAAAAAGAATAAAACATTTTTTCTGAGAACGATACATTTTGCGCACCTTCTTCTTTTTTTTTTATAAAATATTACATTTTCTCCCGTTGGAACCAGAACAGCATTTATATATATATATATATATATATATATATATATATATATATATATATATATATATATATATATATATATATATATATATACATGGGGTTTGGGATACATAAACTCCTGAGTCACTCTTCAACTTTCAGGTTTGTGACATGATATTAATACAAGTGAGTTTCGTTGAATGTAAATTCTATGACTAATGATTAAGGTAAAACGAGACTTTTGTCATTCAGCTGACCATGATAAGAGAAACTTGAATTACCAGTGTAAACATGGTAATTTCCTTTTTTTCTTTGTGGGGAGAGGTGAAATTTTGTTCTAGAAAAGAGTAGAAGAAACTTCTCTGAATGAATATCTATTATGGTTTTATTATAATAACTAGCAAATATATGCACCCTCCTGGTACAAGTATTAAAGTTTTAATGTAATAAAATATATTAAATTAGAACGACTAAATAAGAATGCAGATAAAAAGATTTGAAACAGAGGGAGGGTATAATCGAAAAATAGATACAATGGAAACCTAATCTTTCTTCACTCCCGTTTTTTCAGTGCTAAATTTTCCTAATTTAACTATTTAGTTAAAATTGGAAGTAAATAATAAAATTACAGTTATATCTTCATGTTGATGGATTTCTTTTAAAATTTATTCACGAAATTTTTGCTCATATTCATTAAAATAAAACCAAACAATTAGAAATCAATAATACTAAGCACATATTTATTAAAATCAAATTTTTAATATCAATATGCAAATTAGCCTTCCTGTTCACACTGTAAACCACTATTTTATTGTATATATAAATACAATTGCATGTTATCAGTATGTAGATTTGGTCAAAAGTAATAATGGAAAACAATTTTATTAATAGTTGAGGTTTGAATAAAAATTAAAAATAGTTTTAGTTACAAACAGAAAAGCACACAATTTCCATTATAATAAGATTAACACCTTTTTGGATCATTACAAAGCTTTACACATTTGGTATGGGTAATACGGCATACAAGCCATTTTGCTAAGAGACTTGGACATTTGAATTTAACATAAAAAAGTAAAGTTGGCGGAGTGGCATATTGTCGGTATCAACCGGACAGCGAGCGAGTCTATCTCCTTTTCGCTAGCACTAGACGAAGGAGATTGTTTCATGCTGAGATGGTGTGCCACATACCGGCAGCTCCCCACTTTACCGCGCAGATCAGATTACCAATCTGTGCTACTCATACGCTGAGTTGGCGGGGACTGGTCGAACTCAGAACCTTGCGATTCCAAGGCAAGTGCTCTACCAACTGAGCAAAAAAGAAAAATGTAAAGTATTACATATTGGATCCTTAAAGAAAAATTAAACAATAGGAAAATCAAAAGAAGAAAATCATATATATATATATATATATAATATATATATATATATATATATATATATTAATTCTGGTCTCAACAAAAAGTCAATCAATGCAACCACCTCAAGATATATAGAAAATACAAGTGACAATAACAATGTTCAACTGATAGATCTTCAGACTTAATATATTTAACTGAAGAATATATATATATATATATATATATATATAATATATATATATATATATTATAATATATATATGTGTGTTGTATATAATTGTATGACCTTCGTATATATATATATATATATATATATATATATATATATATATATATATATATATATATATATATATATATATATAGTAAAGAATAAACTCAATGCTGCATGAAATACAAAATGTTAGATGATCTCTAAAATTGTGGAAAAAAAACAGCAAAATTTCAGAGCTCGATACACGAGGGTGCAGATGAAATATTACTATATTTCAATAATATGATATTGAAATTATTTTAAGATATACAATAAAATAAAATCACTTTTTTATTAATTATTCTATTATTTTAATAAATAAATAAATAAATAAATAAATAATATATATATATATATATATATATATATATATATATATATATATATATATATATATATATATATATATATATATATATATATCATTATTATGAGGCACATACATATTTATAAGTAGAAAATATATGTAGAGAGAAAATTGAATGATTGATTTTATATGTAATTTTGAAGTAAGTGATTCGGTTTCAAATCCGACATTTTCGAGCAAAGATAAAAGCTCACATCTAATAAGATGCTAATATATTGAAATTGCTGCCTATATATATTCACCTATGCTCGTATAGATATGAATATATCAATATATAGAACTTTCTCCAGACCCATTAAAAACGTATATCTCTAAAAAAAAAAAAAAAAAAAAAGCTAATGTCATCCCTAATATTTACATCTCCACAAAATATGACGTCATGCACGAGTCTCTTATCGAAAATGAAGAGGAAACTCTATGAAAACGACTGGCCTTTTTTTAAATCAATGTTAGACCGCTGCATTTACGCAGCCAGACACGTGACTTGATTTGTTCCCGATATGCAACAAGTTGCTTTTAACTAGGTTAGAAATATGGCTTCGTTATCGAAGGTGATGATATTATTTGTCTGTATTATTGAGACGACGCTTGATGTAAATTATTTTGATGTTTCGGATTGTTTTTAGTTTTTTTTCATCTTTATTGTGGTATGTATAAACACATCGTTTCGACCACTGTATCCTCAGCTGCTTCCCTGTATACAGCATATATAGTAATGATATAGTGCGTGGTGTAATGGTTAAAATCATGGGAAATGGACTCGTCACCCCGAGTTCAAATCCTGGACGTGGTAATTGCATTTCACTTAGCGCTAATACCCTTGGGAAAGATATGAATCCTACTCTCTCCAGCTATGGTTAAATAGTGGGGCAGACTGGGATCTTTAACCCTGGTTGGGCAACCGGTATAGGAGAAGGAAAACTCTGAATTCAAACCTGTTAAACTCCGCTTAAGAAATTGACCTTGTGTCACGTCCTGCTCGTGCGGAGGAGTTGGTAAATATATATAGTAATAATATAGCATAGTAATGAACCAACCTGGAAAATCATTCTTCGTAGTTTTATGATGGTTGGTTTAATTTTATGGCATGTCAATCCCTGTTGGGTTATTTTATGTCTAAAACGTTTTATTTTATTTATTCTTGGTGGGTATTCAAATTTCTTTTAACTCAATTTTTTAAACACAGTTTCTTAAACTCATTTTTTTCTATTTAACCCATAGATGGGACGCTGACAGGTACTACCACGCAGAGTAAGAGTGTACCTGGGGGTAATAGTGATGAATGGGTACTCCACATTCCCAGAGCTCCAAAATTGGAACTTCACCATTAGATGCAGTTTATCGTCATACCCAGAATACTGTGACCCTCGGCCATTGCCATCTAAGACATATATGATAAAAAGGGTTGGGAGTTTGCCATAAATACAATAACGTTGGGACAATCATATAGATGCTAGGGCTTGAGGTGACCAACCGATTGATCTGAGGGAGCCTCTCCGACCGCTCGTCTAGCTTAAGTAAGTGCCAAATTTGAGTGTTACATGTCATGGACTTTTTCACAATTACCCTTTAAAACAAATACATTACTGCAGGTATATAGATGACATTTTGATAGAATATCAACCTTCATGGGTTATTTAACGCGAAAGCCATCTTTATAGAAAAACAGTTGTAGTACTATCTAACCCATAGCTGGGGGATAAGGGGATTCATATCTTTTCTAAGAATGTTAGTCTAAAAGGGAATGTAATAGCGGGACTCTGATATTTGTACAATATACATATAGAAAAACATAATATTAACTGTTATACAAAATGTTAACGAAATACAGCATGGACATATGGCGTAACCGATATAAGGTTTGAGTTAATATGGCTCTAAGTAACAATCATTTGCAGATTGCAGGTTCAATCCTGATTACAGGCGAAAAATAACAGAATACTTAACATAGCTTAACACTTGCGCCCGGTTATGGTTAACGGAATGAAAACCTTCTACCTCAATGGATGGATTAAATAAGGGTTTCGATTCGAATGTTCCAAAAAGGTTCCTGAGTTTGACAAGAAGGTTCCAAAATTCAACAGGAAATACCTGACGAAGAGCGAAGGGCACATTTGGCCGAAACGTTGTGCACATAACAATAAAGATGAGGACTAAATCCCGAAAATTCTAAATAATACAAATCCAATTATAATTCAATTATAAAAGGATTAACGAAAAATATATAAAAACACACAAGACCGCGTCCATTTCAAAAACAGTCTCTGAAGATGAAGATACTTCGAAATTGATCAGACATTGGATACTATTTTATTTTATACTGCCTTCAAAATATAAATAATAACAGGCATAAATATATCTTTAAAAATAGGAAAATTTTTATTATTTGAGTTATCATATCAACACAACGTTTCGAACAATGTGCTCTCCCAGCCTTCTTCAGGTGTTTTTTGTCGAACTCAGTAGCCTTCATCGAACTTTAAACCAAACCATTTATTCAAACCATGAGGGTAGACTGTTCTCATTCTATTAACCATGACCAAGTACAAGTGTTAATCTGTGTTATGTTAATGTCGCCCTTGGCCAGGATTGAACCTACAGCCCAAGTTAGTATACTGTTGATTCGAACAACAAGAACTAACTAAGCATAACTGAACTGGTGCCCAAAGTGAAAAAGTATTCGTTTAAAATCCTAAATGACATTTCATACTTTGCTACATAGTCATCAATAAGTTTTACTGCGAACAATTATTCCCATAGTTTCTTACAAGATCTTTGCAACTATGTATGGTTTCATCCTGTTAAGTTGGAAAATACTCATTTTTTAAAGTGAGGGAATACTTACTACACACACACACACACACACACACACACACACACATATATATATATATATATATATGTGTGTGTGTGTGTGTGTGTGTGTGTGTGAAGTAAAGGAAGTGAATCCGACGGTATGTAGTATATTAAGAAAGAATGAAAAAACACAGGTTCAAATGAGTTAAGTTGTGAGTTTATTGGCCGACGCTACAGTGTTTCGATCTATTAATTAGATCATCTTCAGGGTATTTGTTGGTAGATGGAAGGTAATAAGAATTTTTTTATCACAGAATAACGAGAAAAGCGAGTGGTAGTCCTTGTTATCCAGTCTGTTTAATATATATATATATATATATATATATATATATATATATATATATATATATATATATGAGAAGAAAAAATGAGTATAAATCCGACAGTGTAATTAAGTACAAAGTTTTGAAAAAAAACAAAAATAAGTCAAATTGACTTACAAAAAGCCGACGCCAAAGCGTTTCGGTTTAAATTAAACCATCGGTGGGGCTCAAAATTATAAATCACGTGAAAAGAAATTGGTATATAACAAGCAAAAGCTCATGAGCCTTCGTTTACGAAGCCATGCTTGTTTTATACTAATTTATTTTAACATGATAATTGTTAGTCATGGCTTTCTGTAAGTCATCTTTGACTTATTTTCGTTTATCAAAACTTTATTATATATATATATATATATATATATATATATATATATATATATATATATATATATATACAGTGAGGGGGAAAAGTATTCGTTCACTTTAAAAATGAATACATATATATATATATATATATATATATATATATATATACATATATGTATTCATATATATATATATATATATATATATATATATATATATATATATATATATATATATATATATATATATATATATATATATATATATATATATATATATATATATATACACACATACACACATACACACACATATATATATAGTGAATGAGTAAAAATATTTGTTCACTTTAAAAAATGAGTATTTTGCTCATATATATATATATATATATATATATATATACTCTGTCCAACTATTATATATATATATATATATATATATATATATATATATATATGTAATCCTGACTTATCATGGTAAAACTTGTACCAACTAAACATTGAGACCAATTTCACCGGTAAGTCATTCCGTTTTCATATATATATATATATATATATATATATATATATATATATATATATTCTATGGATACAGAATATAATCAAATAATACTAGGCTGTGGAAATTAATCAGAGAAAGAAAGAGGAGAAACATTATTGGATTGAGTAATGTAATTTCTTCAGATTGTTAGCGATTATTCGTTGATATCAAAACATTTCTTTGAACATTGCATGGAAAATGAAATCAGCCTTTTCGTTATCAGTTGAGTCTGTGTCTTTTCCTCCAAATACAACGGGGGGGGGAGCGGGGGTAAGCACAGCAGACGCTCAAAACACCAAAGAATTATGTGGATATTTTCAAAGGCCAATCAATTCTCTGAATTTAAAACTGCTATATTTTCGTGCTTCTGTAATTTTATTTAATTTTTGTGTCAAATTGATTTTCAGTGAGAACACGAATTCATTTCCTTTGAAATATGCGTTCTGTTGTTGTTGTTTTTTTTTTTTATACAACATATCAACCCTTTTCGGGTCTTTTATTGCCGAAGTCATTTTCGGTAAACAAAGGACTCAGAGTGTTGACAGCAGGCATGTCAAACTGAGTACCCCCCTAGAGACGCATGGATTACATGTGTATGTCATGAGGGCCGCACATGACAACTAAGTCTTTTGGGTTTTTTTATACGACATATCAACTCTTTTTCGGGTCTTTTATTGCTGAAGTCATTTTTGGTAAACAAAGAACTCAGATTGTTTACAGCAGGCATGTCAAACTGAGTAGCCACCGCCACCCTATGAGTCCCATAGATTACATGTGTATGTCATGAGGGCCACACATGACAACTAAGTCTTTAAATCCTTCTTTTACATTAACAAAGCAAAGTGATGATTGCTATCATTAATTTCTTTATAATTAAGTAAAAGGTAATAAATACATATCTAAAAAAATTTTTTATAAAATGAAAGGTAAAAAGACTATTGCTGACCAAGTTCAAATAATAAAACATACAGGTGTCAGTGTTTCTTTCAATTATAGCCATATGTTGATTGAAAGCTGGAGAGGGCAAGTGGAAAGAATCACTCCCTTTCATTAACTGGGTTAAGCTCCTCCTTCCACAATTCAAAGGAAGGGATGAGAGCCAATGCCTTGATAACAGACTTTGTTTCTTAACAATACATTACCCTAATGAAAATAAATGACCGTTTATGCCCATTAATTTTATAGAAAACCTTTAAAAAAACTGGAGTACTGTAAGGGTGCCGTATAAGAGGACAGGCTGTGTGCGGTCTGCATCTGTGCTTGCTGAGGGTCGCATACGGCCCGCGAGCCACTTGTTTGACATTCCTGGTTAATAGTACTTGCTATTGCATAACTGATCACCCACCTAAGTATTGAACAGACTCATCGCTGCTTAAGTTCGTTGTTCTAGCGGGAAACTATGGATTCAGCGTGATTTCTATTACCCAGGTTTTATACGATTAAATTTGTGTTTGATTAATTCAAACGCAAATTTAATCGTATAAAACCTGGATAATAGAAATGTAGATAATTATTAAACCTGGGTAATAGTATGTAGATAATTATTAATCTCAGGTCAATATGGCACAAGGTCATCATTAGGAGCATTGAATTGTGAGGGATTGCTGAAATGACAATATAAATAAGCTAACATTACTTATGGCTTGTCGTTACTTCTCCAGCAGTGTCCAGTATGTCTAAAAAATATATATATATATATATATATATATATATATATATATAT
>CM042147.1:86773927-86783927 GCA_023376005.1 Doryteuthis pealeii
CTAGTATTCAACAGGTCATTAATTACCAGCTGACATGAGGATCCGCAAAATCGTGAGTTTTAAATCCTCTTTTATTGCTCTGAATGCTCGTGAATCATGCAGTGTAAAGTTTTTACACCTTAAAAATTCTAACATTAAATTTTACTCGTAACTACACAAACGCACACACACACACACACACACACACATATATATATACATTTATATATACTAGCAAATATATGCACCCTCCGGGTGCAAGTATTTAAGTTTTAATGTAATAAAATATTGTATTAAATTAGAAAGGCTAATGAAACTAAATAAGAATACAGATAAAAAGATTTGAAACAGAGGGAGTATAATAAAAGATTTGAAACAGAGGGAGTATAATAAAAAATGGAACAACTGAAACTTACTCTTCCATCACTCTCGTCTTTCATTGTTATTTTTTCTAATTCAAGTATTTAGTTAAAAGAGGAAGTAAAGAATAAAATGACAGTTATTTTATCTTGTTAATGGATTTCATTTAAGATTCATTGAAGAGATTTTTGCTTATATTCATTAAAATAAAACCAAACAGTTAGAAATCAATAACACTAAGCACATATTTATTAAATTCGATTTTTTAATATTAATATGCAAATTAGCCTTCCCGTTCACACTGTAAACCGCTATTTTGTTGTATATATAAATATAATTGCATGTTGTCAGTATGTATACATAGTTAACAGTATTAATAATGTAAGACAATTTTATTAATAATTGAAGTTTAGATAAAAAATAAAATCATGGAGAATGTGATGTCAATAACTAAGAGAATTGTGACTTGAGTAGGAATATAGTTTCGGTTACAGACAGAAAAACACACAATCTCCATTATAATAAGATATTGAAGATTATATAGGTTCTATATTTGTAGGTAAACAGTGCTCAATATCATTGATAAAGCATTTATATTTATGTTAAGGTAACGTGGACATGGAGTCAACATCTGGTTAGTGACAGTTTTTCGCTTATGCGATCTTAACACCAAATCGCATAAACGAGAAAGTGTCAGTAACCAGTTGTTGACTCCATGTCTACGCTACCTTAACACACACACACACACACACACACATATATATATATATATATATATGAGAGTACGCAAACAGTTTTCTTGAGATGGCGAGAGCCGACAATTTTGGGGAGAATATGTGCTTAATTGAAGTCATACCTAATTTGAAAATTAATTAGGTGATAATTAATGAATTAGGCGAATATATCTGTTCAAATGTAAGGCGTAAACAAATCGAGAAAAATTCAATCGCTCTATGTATATTTCGGCCTATTATGCCTCATCAGCAGAGTTATACACAGGTAGCCGCTTTGTGTGTGATTCGAACCCTAACTGATATATTCGCCTAATTCATTAATTATCAACTAATTAATTTTCAAATTAGGTATGACTTCAATTAAGCACATATTTTCCCAATATATATATATATATATATATGTGTGTGTGTGTGTGTGTGTGCGCGCGCGCGTGTGTGTTTACCCAAACCCTCTGAACAAGTAGGATGTGACACTAGGTCATTGTTAAGCAAAGTTTAACAGGTCTTATTGATTTGATAAAGGTTTCTTTGTTTTAATGACATATCAAATTTTGTGAGTTATTTACTGACAAAGAATCCTTGTAGAATGACAATAGTGGTACTATCTAACCCATAGTTGGGGGACGAGGAGTTCATACCTTTCAAAATTATATTAGTCCTAAAGTGAAAGTGATACCTCGACGTGTTTGAACTCGCTTACTACAATGTTACAGTCCAGCACGTTAGCCACTGCGCTCGATTGCTCTCATCACAGGTTTGAATCCTGATCTTGCCATAGCAAAGGCTTAAGATCCGAGTCTGACATACTATTTACACATATGCGGAGGGAAAATAGTTGGATGCATACCTTTCCCAATTGTATTAGCGCTAGGTGAAATGCAAACAACCACGTCCAGGATTTGAACTGGAGCCACCGGGTCCCTTTCCTATGACGATAACCATTATACGACGA
This sequence comes from Doryteuthis pealeii, assembly GCA_023376005.1. NCBI lineage: Eukaryota > Metazoa > Mollusca > Cephalopoda > Myopsida > Loliginidae > Doryteuthis > Doryteuthis pealeii. Next base: position 86,775,953 of record CM042147.1, read on the forward strand.
ACGCCTTCGTGTGTCCGTGTATGTGTGTAATAAAGTTGGGATGGCCTAAAGTCGGTATCAGCCAATCAGCGAGGGGGTCTATTCCCTTTCACTAGCGCTAGACCAAGGTGATTGTTTTGTTTTTTGCATCTGAGGTGGAGCGCCACACCTGCCATCAGCTCCTTACTTTACCGCACAGATCCATGTGCTACTCATACGCTGAGTTGGCGAGGGCCGGTATCGAACTAGCAGCCTTGTGGTTACTAGCCGAACGCTCTACCAACTGAGTCGTTCATATTACTTAGGAAGAGGACACTAGATTCATTACTGTTTAGAGATAGATAGATAGATAGATAGATAGATAGATAGACTGAGATGTAAAGAGACAGGAATGTATTTGGGAAAGAATTAACTTACATAGAAACAAGATTGCTATTTGCTAAGTTCTACTTAACATGACCTAATGCCACCTGGTAGAAAGAAACTGAAAAGAATATGCTGCGCCACTCCTTTAGTCTTGTCTGACTTAAAAATAAACATTTTCAAATCCTATCTCGATGACGTATCCCCGGCGCCGGTAGTAAATTCACAACTACCTCGGTCACCAATACCACTTAGATAACAGAGATATTTCTTCTATATCAATGAGTTCCCAATTATTTGAAAAGACACTGCAATAAACACACCTTGTGTTTGCCTCTAACCCACAAACAGCCGTTTCTGTAAGCTAATATTACTTAGGAAGAGTATATATAATATATCATCAACACGTTGGCTTACACGAAAACTCGTGTTCTCTCGAAATGGATTCCATCAGCATTAGCTACATAAATGAGAGTAACCCTCCTTTGTTTCTTTCACTTTGAGGAAGCCTTATGTTTTGGTTTGCCATTTTCATTTCACCGAAAATACGAATTTGTTTGAATCAATACAACTGTATGTTTTAACATGAAAATATCACAAAATTTGTTCTTAATTGTGCTTGCGCATTATTTGAAATGAACTTAATTATTATTAAGGCTTCCTCAAATTGAAAGAAACAAGGGGAGGTTACTCTCATTTATGTTCAGATTAACTAATATTTAAATGTGTCCCTGATTGTTTTTCTGCTAATGTTTGTTTTTTTTTTGTTTTTGTTTTTTTTTTTTAAACCACATTTGTACTACAAAATAACAGACTTCTGCTGCATGAAATGTCTATCCATATACATAAGATATTAGCAAACTACTAGCATAAATTTAATTCAACTTCCCTCTCCATTTTGCATGTCGATAGTTTAGATAGGATCACAAGACAGCAGTTCTAGAGAGAGCTCAACTCCCCGGCTTGTGTTCTCTAAAGAGACAGCGTCGTCTCCGATGGCTGGGTCATGTCGGCCGAGTGGATGATGGACGGATACTGAAGGATACCCTTTATGCAGAGCTTTCGTTGTGGTAAGATACAGATGGGTCACCTCCAGTTGTGTTTCAAGGATGTCTGCAAGAACGATCCCAGGTGCTTTGGCATTTCCCCTTCCAACTGGAAAAGTTTGGTTCAGGACCGCCTTCGGTGGCGGCCGGCTCTCTGTAGAGGACTGTTCATGTCTGAGGTCATCCTGGCGCAATGCATGGGGCTATGAGGTCCAGAAGAAAGCAGCGGCAACAAAGCACTGGCACATCAACATCTTCAGGGACAGCCTTCACATGCGACATCTGTGGTGGAGAATATTTTTTAATATTGGACTTTACAGTCACAGGAGGCGATGTAACTTCAGGGGCACAAAAACTATTTTATAATCTCCCGAGACTGAAATGCCAATAGGAATAGTTTAGATAGAAAAATAGAGTTTGTTTGGGGTGGGGGGAGCTCCGTTTTCTCAACAAATAAAATTATTCAATTCTATTGATTTAAGATTTTCTTTAAACGTAAAACAATTCTCTCTGTATATATTAAAAATAATTCTCATGATGTAACAGTAACTTAGCAAAATAAAGCAGTTTTCTGTACAATTTGAAACTGAATGATAATTTGCGGGGTCTGTATTGGCACTGGACGTAATCTTTATATGTTATGAAATTTGGTGTGTGGTATAATGGTTACCGTCATAGGAAATGGACACGACGAGACGAGTTCAAATCCTGGACGAAGCTGTTTGCATTTCACATAGTGCTAATACCCTTGGGAAAGGTATAAATCCAACTATTCTCCCTCTAGCTATGGGTAAATAGTACGGCAGATTGGGCTCTTTAACCTTGGGAAAGGAAAACTCTGAATTCAAATCTGTTAGATCTTGCTTAAGAAATTGACCTTGTGTCACATTCTACTCGTGTTGAGGGATTGGTGAATATGTACATGTTATGAAATAGAAAAGAAATGCCAATTATAATCCTTCACACCTTCCTGAATAGAAGCAACAATATAATCATTGATTGCTGTTACGACCGTATCCCAATGGCTTCACGGAGAGCCTTGTCGTTAAAGGTTAAAATATTACCCACCATGCCTATATAAACAAGATACAATCCGTATACAAAAACATGTGACGCTAAAATTTTTAGTGGAACTCGTCAGACAAAACTAACATGCGGCAGTGAATTTTAACTTTTGAGAACATTTAATTTGGAGCGGGCATTTCGCGCGCGCATACGCGTACGTGTGGGATCTCACAACCGTCGGTGTTGCTAAAAAAACAACAACAACAACAAACAAACGATAAGGCTTTGCTCGGGAAACGTGTCTTGTTTTACTATTTTTTTTACATCTGCAATCGTTATAGGTTTATGTAGCATTTAAAGAATATCGTGTATGGCTCGAGTAATCAACGACTAAGTCTAATGAACGATCCCTAATTTTTAGACACAATAGGGATGCTTTTATCACATATTGCGTGTAATGAACGCCGGTGATCTTCTCGGTGTTCAAAAACATATCTCGTGCAATGAACGAACCCTTGTTTTTTAGGTGAAAAATTGGTCTTAAATATTTCGTTCAATACACGAATATCTACGGAGGTATCGGTTTATGCCTGCACCTCGATGACTTCTATATACCCGTTCAGTTACCAAGCAACATTTTTATATGGATAATAGAGAGAGTAATAATTGATATAATCTAATAGCAGTCATATTATTATTATTATTATTATTATTATTATTATTATTATTATTATTATTATTATTATTCATAGTAATAAATTACCGTGGTAATATTATTAGTGAGGGTGATATCAATGTAATGGCAATGAGGAAAATAAAGATGATGATGAAAATTCGTAAACGTTTACTTATAAATATATATATATATATATATATACCAGACCCACAACGAATCCAACCGGAGATTATTACATGTGTAGAATAGGATTATTAAACTTGGAATATAATAAAATAAGTGGAATGACCGTTAAGAAGCGATAACAGTAATTATAATGAGCATAAGGACAATAATGTTAATTTTGATTGCAGTGGTAAGAGTCGTAAGGACAGCAAATGATAGTAGATTTGATAATCATATTTAAGTTATGAATGACAGGGAAATTGCTGGTATCATTATTGTAATAATACGAATACAAATAGAAAAAATGGCAGTGTTCATAATAATAATAATAATAATAATAATAATAATAATAATAATAATAATAATAATAATAATGACCCTTCCGATTCAGCGACGTATGGGAAATGTTTATTTCTGTTGACTAGAATAATATAATAAGATCTGCATATTGCAGTTATCTGAACGTTTTATGATTTTTTTAAAAATCACACATACACGTATACGCACGCACACACACGCACACACACACAAAGAAAAAAAGACAAAAAACGATACAAATATATGAGATATTAAAAGCGAAGCCTTAAAACACGTCATACAACGACACAATTACCCACCGTTTTTTTTAAATAATAATAATAATAATAATAATAATAATAATAATAATAATAATAATAATAATAATACAGGAAATCAATTGCCGAAATGGAATATCTGAAACGTAAGTTTAAAAAAAATCGACGTTGTTTTGTTTTTGGTTGTCGTCTGAAAAACAACTCATTCGCCCTCCACAACATTTTGACGTCAAACCCCATAATTTTAATAAATTTCACTAAAGTTCTCCCCATCTTGCTTCATTTTTATTTCTTTTTGTTACCTTGGTTTATAAAGTGGTTAAAACATCTTCAACGTTCACAATATTGTACTTAAAATATAAAGACCAGACGAATCTTCATAATTAAAACAGTAAATATGCTACAACGACCACAATGCAATTCTCCTCTATCAAATTTTGAATATAAAATTTTCTGAATGAATAACAATGGAAATAGCTTGATTATACGATTATTTAAGCATGGGAAATAGTGAACAAAAATCAAGAACATAAATTTCTTCCTTTATTTTCAAAGATTACTGTTTGTTAATGTGATTGTTTGTACAATGTGAAAGGAGCTTCTTCGTTATATGAGGCATAAATGAAAAAAAAATTCTTCCATGTTTTGTATAAGGAATATGTTCTAAATGATGAATACAATAATTATGTTTCTTTAAGAATTGAATAGGAATAAATATACAACGCTAAATCATCAACTTGTATATGTTTTTACTGGTAGCGAGATTATGTGTGAGTTGCAGTTTCACGAAGTGTGTAGTAAAAACGTGTTCAAAGAAAGGCAAGATGCCGGTTTGCTCGCTTGCTTCCAGTCAGATGGTTAAAACGTCAACATCTTAAAAAGACGAGCCATGGCGATGGCTCACACTATGGTGTTATTATTAGTTGTGTGCAAAAGTTCTCAGCGCTTTTTGTTTCAAACTAGGAAATGGATACACATTAGAAAAATTGTTTTTAATTAATAGAAAAAAGAAAAAAGGAAAAATATCAGGAACATTTTTATATACCTAATACAAGAAGAGATTTCAGAAATAACTTGAATATCGAACATGTTGGCAATGATTTTTTAAATACAATTTCCCTGTGAATAAATTGGGTAAGTGTTGCTAAATGAGGTACTTTTGATACATGCTTAATTTGGAAATTCAATTTTATTTTACCTTTATATTCATTTATCAACTTATTTATTATATATGGACTTATTCATTTCCTTAGGGTATTTTTATTGTCAATATCAAAGATATAACTGATTCTATACTGCTTATATATATATATATATATATATATATATATATATATATATATATATATAATACAATGTGACTATGTTTTTCACATATATACACTGTCACCCATAAATAAGTACATACTAAACGATTTTTAATACAAAGTGATTCTTCTAAACTAAAGATACCAGTATATTATAATTTTTCGTGAAACCGGATATTATTAGATATCATTTCTTCCAAATTCTACAGTTTTGAAACTCTGTTCCTAAAATTAAAATTGCAACATTTTTATAACCAAAAATCTATTGCATAAATACATATCGGAGATACACTTATTTTTTAACTGCTACATACTCATATTTTTGGAGTTTCAATGGTGTGGAGTTTGGTAATAAATGATATTTAATAATATCAGTTTATATATATATATATATATATATATATATATATATATGTATATATGTGTGTGTGTGTGTGTGTGTGTGTGTGTGGAACAGGCATGTATTGCTAAAAAGCAAGGTACGTATAGTCTATCCTATGAAAATAAATCCGGACAAAATTTAAAATATCTTTATTAGATTTAATATATTGTTTACTTCAGTTGTATTATACTATATTTTTATGAGACTCGTTGAATTCATATTCATATTGTGATGAACATTTGAAACTTCTGAGCAGACATTCGCCTTTAAAAAATTTGCATATATATATGAGAGTATGCCATAAGTGTCAGTTTGTTTTTGTTTTTTAAATTACGAATTTATTTACTTTCTTAGGGTAATTTTATTGTCAATATCAAAGCCTGAACTGATTCTATACTGTATATATATATATATATATATATATATATATATATATATATATATATATATATGAATGAGAGTATACCATAGGTGAGAGACACGTTAAAGACAAACACGAAGTCATCGAATAATGACGAACGAGGGGTGGGGGAAGAACCGAGTGAATGCTGAAATCTTTTAACGCTTCTTACTTACCTTATTGGCATATAATTTCATTTTGAACCTGTCGAAATAGTAGTAGTCCGCAGCCTCCTCCTCGCTCAGGTCATTATACCTTGAGACGGCATCAAAGCCGAAGGCCTCGAACTCAGCGTCGGGCCTCAACAGAAGGCACGTCGGGGTCTTGTGAAGCATAAAACCCTGGGTTTGACCCCAGTTCTTGTTCGTGAAAATGGCATTCTTCTCCGAGCTGAGGGAATAAGCATAACCGGAGAAGGTAGTGCCAAAATCAATGGCGGTGACCAAAGAGAAGGTGTCAGCCACTTCCCCGCCATCAGCGTCGGAAACACTCAGCTGGTCCGTCTCGTGACAAAGCCGTTCGGTGCTACCCGTTGCACCACTGGCCGACGTGGACCCGAGCGTCGTGCGACCGGTCGGCTCTGAGGATGAAGAGTTTATCGGCGCCTTGGACCCACACAGACTGGCAACCCCTATCGGTGGTGGGGGTGCTAGTTCTGTTGGGGGCCCATCGTCGATATCATCTGTGAGGGCTGACATCTTGGTCTTCACGGCCAGGCGTACTTATGTTATTTTTACTTTCTTTTCAGAGATTTTTTTTTTTGGGCTTAGTATTTTGATGTGTGTGTGTGTATGTGTGTGTGTGTGTGACTGTGTGGTTGCGTGTGTGTCCACGCTTTTGTGTGTGTGTGTTTATGTTTTAAATAAAATGAAACCTTCTTAGAACCGGTCAGTATTAGTAATTTTCCAATGAAAAAAAAACAATCAGTCTCCGTCTCGGCTTCTGTGTGACTCGGCCTCTCTTACGCGTGTGTCGTGTGTATGGAGGCTACCGTGTCTTTCGCGTTTCTGGTGAGCCTATCAGTTGTTGAGGCGGTAGGGGGTAAGGCCGGTAGTGTGCAGAGATAGAAGTGTTTAAACTCCACCGACCTTCCTCCGCCTGACTGCAAAAGATGGAGGAACGTTTTAGGGGTGCTCCGACTCGGAGTATATCAATATCTTTTTTTTTTTCTACCTGCCTCTTCTCCGGGTGGATAAACGGGAAAAAGATGGACGTCTTTGTTCTATCCTATATAGACGCCGACTACACTCACTCCCGCCTGCTCTCTTACTGCTACTACTGTTGTTGTGATTGTGAAAAATCTCCCCTTCGCTACGTTTCTGCATCCGTCTTCTCTCCCCCTTTTTTTTTCCTTTTTTTTCTCTCTTTTATTTACTGTCTATTTTCACATACCCCGTCAGTGACTTACTCTCTCTCTCTCTCTCTCTCTCTCTCTCTCTCTCTCTCTCTCTCTCTGTGTGGTGTGTGTGTGTGTTTTATCTGGCCGACAGTCGCCTGCTTAGCTTAGTCCATCAATTTCTTCACTTCCTTATTTTTCTTTTTTTCTTTTCTTTTTTTTAGCTTTTCTTTAAATTTTGCATATATCTTTCATTCTATCTATCTTTTATTTATACATTCTTTTTTTTCTTTCTTTCTTCTCTCTATCAAATTTCCTTCTTTACTTTTTCACTTTTTCTTATATTATTCACTAATCTTTTCTTTCTTCTTTTCTTTCTGTCTTTCTTCTATTTGTCTACTCTTCCTTCCTTTCTTTTCTTTCTTTCTTTCTTTCTTTCTTTCCTTCTTTTTCTATACGTCTAATTTTTCTTTCTTTCATTGCGTGTATATATTTTTCTTTCTTTCCCTTTTCTTTCTATTTCTCTACTCTTTCTTTATTTCTTCTTTCTATCAACTTTATTTTTCTATTTTCTATTCTTTCTTTTGTTTCTTTGTTTCTTTCTTCCTTCCTATTTTCTATCAATTATTTACTATTTCTTTCTTTCTTTTCCCCTCTTTCTCATATTATCCACTCATCTTTTCTTTCTTCTTTTCTTTCTTCTTTCTTTCTTCTTTCTTTCTTTTTTTCTTTCTTTCTTCT
>CM042147.1:86791554-86849054 GCA_023376005.1 Doryteuthis pealeii
TCTCTCTCTTTCTCTCCTTTCCTCCTCTCTCTTCTTTCACACATACACACACGCTCTCTCGTTCCCTTTTTTTTAATACTTCTTGTTCTCTTTAACTCTCTCTCCTCTCTCTCACACACACCACATACATACCCCCCCTCTTCTCTCTCTCTCTCTCTCTCTCTCTCTCTCTTCTCTCTTCTCTCTCTCTCTCTCTCTCTGCTGTCATTCTTTTTTCTTTTTCCTGTCGTTTTTTTCTTCTAAACCTCTCTTTGTCGCCATTTATTTCTTTCATAATATCTGCCGCCGTGTGGTAGTTTGATTTCTTGGTCAATGCCCGCGGCAACTAGACCGAACTAGTTTAGAAAACATTAGTCGTGATTGGTTGCCCGTGAAAACAGTTTCTCACAACCCGGGCCGGTTCGTGCTAATAGTAGTTAAGCTAAGCCTCAGTAGGTAGCCTCCTGTGGTTTTATTTGTAATGGCTACTAAGTATAGAAGTTACACCTCAGCTAGTTAAGTTCAATTTCCTAGGCCAAACTTAAATCACTATTTGCTACGAACACTTCAAGTCTTGTTCTCTTGTAAGAGACAAAAGAGAGTAGGGAATATTTCTCTCTTAAATTTTCCTGCTTTAATAACACAACCCATTTTTCTCCCTAGTCGTCCCCCCTCCTCTCTCTCTCTCTCTCACACAACACACAACACACCACACACACACACACTCTCTCTCTCTCTCTCTCTCTCTTCTCTTCTCAAACCTCCCCATTTCTCTCTCTTTCACACATACATATTCTCTCCCCCTCTTTTACACTTTTTTCTATACAATCACTCATTTTTTATATCATTATCTTTCTTTCCTTCTTTTTCTCTTCCTTGTTTCCCTTGGTTTTCCTCCTCTTTAAACATCTTCACATAGTTTCGTATTTTCCTGAATCCACTTTGCTTTCTTCTCCCATTTCTGCTCTCCTATTGTTCACTTTTTGTCTCCTTACTCTCCTATTGCATCACCTTACTCTCCTCTTTTTTTTCCTTTTCTACTCTCTGTCACTATCACAGCTTCTTTAGGTAATTTTAGATGATGTAGAGGACAAAGATTGTTTCGTACGCCATTAGAAAACATAAGCATAATTTATGCAAAGAATAGAAGAGGGAAGTTGAAATTATGAAGATTTTTTTTTTCAAAAATCGATAGAAAAGCTTTTCTGAGACAGTAGCAGTTTATAGAAGAGTGAGAGATATATAGAAAGTGGCTTTTGAGTTGTGTTATTGTATATTACTTAAATTCACTGACATTCGTCCTTTTTTTATTACATTTTTCTTTCCTTCCCTTAATTTTCACTTTCTCAATCTTTCTCATTCTTGGATATTTTTAATGCTTATTTATGTTTCTCTTTCTTTGATGGGATGATTTTTCACTTTTTTGTCTTTCGTTTTCTTTCATTTAATTTTCTATTCTTTTTATCCTTCCTTTTGCATGGTTTCTTTCTATCTTTCCTTTCCATGCTGTTCTTTATTATTTTTATTCTTTTTTCTTTTCCCTTTAATTTGTTTTCTTTTTCTTTTTTTATCCCCTACATAACCTTCTTTCTTTCTTTTCTTTCTTTCTTCCTTCTCTTTCCATGCTGTTCTTCATTATTTTTATTCTTTTCCTTTCATTCGTTTCTTTTTTCTTTTTGTCATATTAACCTTTCTTTCTTTCTTTCTCTTTCGATTGCTGTTTCTTTCATTAATTTTTATTCTTTTTCTTTTTCCTTTTTTCATTCGTTCTTTTCTTTTCATCCTATAACCTTTCTTTCTTTTTTTCTTCTTTCTTTTCCTTTCTCTTTCCATGCTGTTCTTCATTATTTTTATTCTTTCCTATTCATTCGTTTCTTTTCTTTTCATATAACTTTCTTTCTTTCTTTTCTTTCTTTCTTTCTTTCTTTCTCTTTCCATGCTGTTCTTCATTATTTATTCTCTTTTCTTTTCCTTTCATTTCGTATTCTTTTTCTTTTTCATCCCTATTAACCCTTTCTTTCTATTCTTTCCTCTTTCTTTCCTTTCTCTTTCCATGCTGTTTCTCATTATACTTATTCTTTTTCCTTTGATTCGTTTTCTTTTTCTCTTTTTGTCATATTAATCTTTCTCTCTTTCTTTTCTTTCTCTTCCATGTGTTTCTTCATTATTTTTATTCTTTTTCTTTCTTTTCATTCGTCTTTTTTCTTTTCTTCTTTTCTTTTTTCTTTTCCTCCCATTTAGTGTTTGCTCTGTCATCTTACTCTTGTTTTTTTTGTTTTTTTTTCTCTTTTCTTTTTTTTCCCCGTTTCTTCCTTCTTTTTCTGATGTGTTTACTAAAGTCATTTTATAGAATTGTGACATCACCCATTTCATTCTATTTTACTTTGCATTCATTCATTCAGTCATTCGGTTTCTTTCCTTCTTTTCATTCTTCCTTTTTTCTTCCCTCCAAACATCTCTTCCTGTCTTTCATTCTTCGTCCTTCATATTATTCCTTTCTTCTTCCCTTCCGTACTTCTTTTATTCAATCTTTTCTAATTATCTTCCTTCACTTTTTCCTCTCTTCCTTCCTTTCTTCCTCCCTCCATTCCTTCCTGAACTCCACCCCTTTTTCCCTTACTCCTTTTCTTCCTATGTTATTCTCTCTTTCTTACCTTAAATAATTTTATAGAGGATATCTTCCAGTCTATATTTCCCTATATTGTTACCCTATTCTTTCTTTTTTCCCTTCCTCATTCTTCTTCCTTCTTCCTCCTTCCTTCCTTTCTTTCTTTCTTTCTTTCTCTTTCTCTTCGCCCTTCCTTTCGTTCTGTTTTTCTTCCCCTATTTCCTTCCCTACTCTTTCCTTTTCTTTATTTCTTCTCTTCTTTTACTTCCCCTTCTCTTGCTTCTCCCTTTCCTTTTTCTCTTTTCTTTTTTTTAAGTTCTCTCCTTCCTTCAATTCCTTCTTTCTTTCCTCCTTGCTTTCCTTTCTTCTTTTTCTTTCTTCCTTCCTTTCTTCTTTTCCTTTCTTCTTTCTTCCTTCTCTTCTTTTCTTCCTCCCCTTTCTTCTTTCCTTTTCTTCATTTCCTCCCCTTCCCTTCTTCTTTCCTTTCTTCTTTTTTTCGCTTCCTTTCTTCCTTCCTTTCTTTCTTTCCTTCCTTCTTTTCTTTCTCCTTTTCTTCCTTCTGTACTTCCTTTTTTCTTCTCCTTCACTTTCTTTTCTTCCTTCTTCTTTCCTTTCTTTCTTCCTTCCTTCCTTTCTTCCTCCATTTCTTCTTTCCTTCCTTCTTTTCTTTCTTCCTTCTTTTTCTTTCCTTCTGTACTTCCTTTTTTCTTTCCTTTCCTCACTTTCTTTCCTTCCTTTTCTTCCTTCCTTTCTTCTTCCTTCCTTCTTTTCTTTCTTCTTCTTTCTTCCTTCCGTACTTCCTTTTTCTTTCCTTCCTCACTTTCTTCTTCCCTTCTTCCTTCTTCATTTCCTTTCTTCTTTCCTTTTCTTCTTTCTTTCCTTCCTTCTTCCTTTCTTCCTTTCTTCTTCTTTTCTTCTTTCCTTCCTTCTTTCTCCCTTCCTTCTTCTTTCCTCTTTTTTCCTTTCTTCTTTCTTGCCTTCCTTCTTCCTTCCGTTCTCTTTCCTTCCTACATTTCTTTTCCCCCCCTTCCCCCTCCTCCCCTCCCCTTTCCTTCTTCTTTCCTTCTTTCTTTCCTTCCTTTCCTCTTCTTTCCCCCCCCCCTCTTTCCTTTCCTTCCCTTCCTCCTCCTTTCCTTTGCTTCCCTATCTTCCTTCCTTCTTTCCTTTCTTCCTTTCCCTTCTTTCTTCCATTCTTCTTTCCTTTCTTCCTTCTTTTCATTCCTTTCCCCTTCTTCCCTCCTTTTCTTTCTCTTTCCTTCCTTCCTTCCTTCCTTCCTTCCTTTATTCTTCCTTTCTTTCTTCCTTTCTTCTTTCCTTCCATCCTTCCTTCCTTCTTTCTTCCTTCGTTCTCTCCTATTTCCTTTTCTTCTTTCCATTCTTCTTTCCTTTTTTTCTTTCCCTCCCTCCATCCTTCCTTCCTTTCTTCTTTCCGTTCTTATTTCTTTCTTTTCTCCCTTCCTTCCTTCCTTCTTTTTTTTTTCGTTCTTTCTTCTTTCCTTCATTCTTTCCCCACCTTTCTTGTATCCATCATCCTTCCTTTCTTTTCTTTCCTTCTCTCTTTTTTCTTTTGTATCTCCTTCCTTCCTTCTTTCTTTTCTTACTTTATTCCTTACGTTCTACCTTCTTCCCATCAGTAAGTTCTCCATTCCTACTTTCTTTCCTTCTTCTTATCTTTTCTTTTCTTCCTTCTCTCCTCTCTTGTCTTCCTTTCGTCCATCCTTATTCTTTTTATTTCTTAGCGTATTTACTGCTGAATGAAGACAGACGTATTTCATTTATTAAAGTTTAAATATGTTATCTTAGGTTTAAATGATCTCATTTTAACTATGCAGATCACATTCTTTATTTAGTGCCTATGGTAGAGACGTGATTCACAAGTTAGGTCCATCTAACTTGATGTAGTGGATTCGCTCCTCACAGTGTGCATCACTAACCACGACCTTCTGATAAAACTATGAATAGCTTAGTAAATAGTTCATCAGATAGAGCAATCCGATGTCTAAAAAGATCATTCCACAAGAATAGTGAATTCGTTTCTCACTGAGTGCTTGCTGACTGTCACTTAAACAAAGTTTAATAAGGGTATAAAAACTCTGTCCTCGTGAGGGTGCGAGATAAATACCAATAACACACAGACAAATGCAAACACTCTCTCTCTCTCTCTCACACACAAACCAATTCTCCTCTCTCTTTCCTCTCTCTCCTCTTCTCTCTTCTTCTCTCCTTTCCACTTCTATAACTTTTTTACTTCTCTTTCTCTCTCCCCCTTTTATCACTTTTTTCTACTCTTCTTTCTTCTCTCCCCCTCTCTTCACTTCTATCACTTTTTACCCTCCCCCTCTCTCTCCACTTCTATTACTTTCTACTATCTTTCTCTCTCCCTCTCTCTCTCTACTCTATCCCTTTTCTCCCTCTCTCTCTCTCTCTCTCTCCACTTTATCACTTCCTCCTCTCTCTCTCTTCTCTCTTCTCTCTCTCTCTCTCTCTCTTCCGCTCTTTCCACTTCGATAACTTTTTACTGTCTCTCTCTCTACTCCCCCTTTATCACTTTTTTCTACCTCTCTTCTCTCTCTCTCTCCTCTCTCTCTCTCTCTTCTTCACTTCTATCACTTTTCTACCCCCCTCTCTTCTCCTACTTCTATTACTTTCTACTATCTTTCTCTCTCCCTCTCTTCTCTCTCTCTCTCTCTCTCTCTCTCTCTCTCCCTCTCTCTCTCTCCACTCTATCCCTTTTTCTCTTCTTTCCACTTCTACCCTTTGTCCTACTCTCTCGTCTCTCTCTCTCTCTCTCTCTCTCTCTCTCCACACACACACACACACACACCACACACACACACACCACACGCATCTTTCTTTCATTCTTCACTTTTTCTTTCCTCGTAGATTTCATCATTTCTTTTGTTTCTTTCTTTTTGTCATCCGGTCTCCATAGCAACATTTGGTCGACCTATTTTTCATCTCAACAACTCGTTGTCAAATATCCATCATCATTATCATCATGTCACGCTGATATCACGGATACCCATGTCTGTCTCTCACCACCCGTCCTTATCGGTAATCGCCCCTGACAGGTCTTCCGCACGGCATCGGGAATCCGCGCAGAGCTGATTAATATATGTTTTTACTGGTCTGCTTACACTGGTATGTCCATGTGCAGGTGTCCACTGGAGAACGTCACTTATGAGTTCGTCAAGCGATAAACAGCTGCCTATTGTGTTTTTTTTTAATCGTCAATCGTTTTAATTTAATCAATTTTGCCAATTATCTGTCTGTTTAAACCTCATTATTTCCTGACCGCGCTGTAACCTAACAGTCACTTCCCCTCTCTCATACCCATCACTTCTCTCCCCATCCTCCTCCTTCTTCCCCTTCTCTCCCCCTTCTTCTTCTTCTTGCTTATGGTTAAGTGCAATTAAAAGCACCGGTTTCCACAAGTTCACCGAAGTTAAGCAGCTATGAAACTATTCAATTCTTAGATGGGGGACCACTTAATCAACAGCGGGTTACTGTTAGCAGTCTGATATGAAACTGACTTGATTCGGGATTAAATGACCTGGAAAAGGTTGATATGTCGTAAAACAATCAACCAATTCTTCTTCTTCTCCTTCTTTTCTTCTTCTTCTTCTTTTCTTCTTCTTCTTCTTGTTTTTTGTTCTTGTTTTCTTTTACAATCAAAACTTTAGTTCTTTTTCATTTTCTAACATTTTCTTCTTCTTCTTCTTCTTCTTCTTCTTCTTCTTCTTCTTCTTTCTTCTAGTTTTTGTTCTTGTTCTTCTTTAAAATCAAAACTTTAGTTCTTTTTCATTTTCTAACATTTTTTCTTCTTCTTCTTCTTCTTCTTCTTCTTCTTCTTCTTCTTCTTCTTCTTCTTCTTTTGTCTTTTCTTCTTTTACAACAAAACTTTAGTTCTTTTTCATTTCTAACATTTTTTCTTCTTCTTCTTCTTCTTCTTCTTTTCTTCTTCTTCTTTCTTCTTCTTCTTCTTCCCTTCTTTACAATCAAAACTTTAGTTCTTTTTCATTTTCTAACATTTTCTTCTTCTTCTTCTTCTTCCTTCTTCTTCTTTCTTCTTTCTTCTTCTTCTTCTTCTTCTTTACAATCAAAACTTTAGTTCTTTTTCATTTCTAAATTTTTTCTTCTTCTTCTTCTTCTTCTTCTTCTTCTTTCTTCTTCTTCTTCTTGTTCTTCTTTACAATCCAAAACTTTAGTTCTTTTTCATTTCTAACATTTTTTCTTCTTCTTCTTCTTCTCTTCTTCTTCTTCTCTTCTTCTTCTTCTTCTTCTTCTTTTCTTGTTTTTGTCTTGTTTCTTCTTTACAATCAAAACTTTAGTTCTTTTCATTTTCTAACATTTCTTCTTCTTCTTCTTCTTCTTCTTCTTCTTCTTCTTTCTTCTTCTTCTTCTTCTTTCTTGTTTTTGTTCTTGTTCTTCTTACAATCAAAATTTAGTTCTTTCATTTTTAACATTTCTTCTTCTTCTTCCTTCTTCTCTTCTTCTTCTTCTTTCTTCTTTTCTCTTCTTGTTTTTGTTCTTGTTCTTCTTACAATCAAAAACTTTAGTTCTTTTTCATTTTCTAACATTTTTCTCTTCTTTCTTCTTCTTCTTCTTCTTCTTCTTTCTTACCATTTCTTGTTCTTGTTTTTGTTCTTCTCTTTACAATCAAAACTTTAGTTTCTTTTTCATTTTCTAACATTTTCTTCTTCTTCTTCTTTCTTCTTCTTCTCTTCTTCTTCTTCCTTCTTCTTCTTCCTCCACCACCCCACCACCACCACCACCACTTCCAATACACCCTCCTTCCTCCACCTCTTCCTTTGCTTTTTATCCTGTTTGAGATCTTGTTCTATTTTTACGTATTTTTCGCATCGTTTCTTTCTTTCTTTATCTTTTCTACCTTTATTTTCTTCTACCTTTTCATCTTTTTCTTTTTGCTGTGTCTGTTTTCCTTCTTTCATTTTTCTTTCTTTCTTTCTTTCTTTCTTTCTTTCTTCTTCTTTGGTTTCATCTTATCTTATTTGGATACCACATCTGTTTTCATTCGTTCATTCATTTTTTCATTGTTTCATTTCTTTCTTTCTTTCATTTTCTTCCCTTCCTCTTGGATTTTCATTTTACTCCTATTAATTCCCTCTCCTAGCTTTTTTATCTCTTTTTAACCGGCTTCTGTCTCATCCTTTTTACTCTTCTTTACTGTCAATTGACATCGTTGCTCTTTTTCTTTTACTCTCACCTCTCACTCTTTCTTAATTTTCATTCTATCTTTACTACCAACACTTTCTGTCTTTCTCTTCTGTCCCCTGTTTTTAACTACCCTTCCCCTAATTAGCTGTCACACGCTCTATTTTCCTCTCCAGCTTTCTATATCCTCACAGTCCTCTCCTTTTCCTCTTTCTCCTCATCCTACTCCTCATTATTATCCATCTGGTGCATATAATACAAATGCGATTATCGCCCTTTGTTTATATTACACTTTCAAACCTGGTTGCGTTCTCAGATTTTTGAAAACGACTTAGATTCGAGATTAGATTCTGGACATATCAGGCTTTCAAACTTGTTACCACTCACTCGTTTGCACACACACATACACACACACACACAACACACACACATATATATATATATATATATATATATATATATATATATATATATGAAAAAATAGGATTGGAATGAATCCGACAGGATGAGGTAAAATAAGGAATGAAAGAACAAAACTCAGACATTGATTTAAGTAGAATTTTTAAAATTTGAATATATATATATATATATATATATATATATATATATATATATATATATATATATATTCAAATTTTAAAATTCTACTTAAATCATTTAGTTCCGAAATTATGAACTATGTATCAGCTGCCACCAAAGGGAACTTGAAAGGTATATATATATATATATCTATATATATATATTATATATATATTATATAAGGTGCTTCGTCAAAAAAAATATCGGAATATTTTGTAAAAACTTTCTATTCATTTCTATTCATATGTATATATATATATATATATATTTATATATATATATATATATATATATATATATATATTATAAAAGAAAAAACAATAGTATATATTGTACTAACAAGTGCTTGTTTCAACTTTATGAGGTTTATAAAAAGTAAAATCAATTAAAATCATTATGAAAATAAAATGAGAACAGTTGTAAAATCTACAGAGCACGTTTTTTGTTGAATAAAAGAAAAATGAAATTTAACGTTTGACAGGAGAGGTTCAATAACGCTCACGTTATGGGCTCGAATGTCTTTTAAAAATTTGTATAATAAACATATTTTGGTTTAAAAATAATGCAAATTTTATTTATAAAGTTAAAAGTCTCAGAAATCGATGAGAAAAACGCAACAAAGTTTGAGAATAAAGGAGTATAAATATATACTATTGTTTTTCTTTACCTATATCTTATTTTATCGGATTTTATTCCTTTGTTATATACTTTCATATATATATATATTATAATAATATATATATATATATATACATATAATAATATATTATATGTGTGTGTGTGTGTGTGTGTGTGTGTGTGTTGTGTGTGTGTGTGTAAACGAATATAAAAGAAAGGTGAATAACCAACACAGACAATCGATTCACTTAATACTTCGTCTTTACTTGTTCAAAGACATCTTCAGAAGATATATATATATATATATATATATATATATATATATTATATATTATATTATATTCTATTCCTCAATTATATATAATCCTAGAAACATAATAAAATCCTTTTGATATGTCTTTAAACAAGTAAAGACGAAGTATTAAGTGAATATATATATATATATAATATATATATATATATATATATAATATATTACGAGAGAGAGAGAGAGAGAGAGAGAGAGAGAGAGATAGATAGATAGATAGATATTGTTTTTGCTAAAAGAAAGAATGCAGAAGAATGCAGAAGAATAATAGGAAGCTAATTTTTGTATGACAGTTATAATTGTTATCGTTATTTATTTTCCCGTGTGACAAAAATAACGTGAATATATTTGAAAAGACATTTAAAGATTTATTATTTACGGACACCAGAGAACAGATATAAAATTGTCTGTTGTTTCTCACGCGTATGTTGCTTATAAGTTTAAAAATAATACTTTGTTTTGACTTACTCAATGAAACATTAAATGTCATTCAATAGCATTTGATTGCCCTTTGTTCTTTCAGTAGATTAAAAAGTTTAATCAATATATCTGTAATTTATGTTCCTTCTCTTAAAGATTCTGAAGATCAAAAATCGTCTTTATTGTTTATTTATAATCGATATTTGAGCCTATATTTTTGTACATATTGTTTATCATTATCCAGCAATCTGTATGTCTATCAATCTGTTGATACCTATCACACACATACACACAAACACACACGCACGCACACAACAACAGATATATATATATATATATTATATATATATATATATATATATATATATATTATATATATATATATATATATATATAGGTCTATCTATCTCTTGGCTGTTCATATTTAATCTATCTATATATTATATATATAAAGTCGGGTGGCCTAAAGTCAGTATTAGTCAGACAGTGAGGAACCTATACCCTTTTGACTAGCGCTAGACCAAGGAGATTGTTTTGGTGTCTGAGATGGAGCGCCACACCTACTATCAGCTTCTTCTGTGCTACTCATACGCTGAGTTGGCGAGGACCGGTATCGAACCTTGTGGTTCATAGTCGAATACTCTGTCTCTCTTTATCTATCGCTCTCTTATTTTTATCCCTTTATTTCTTCGCTAGAAGCAGCTCCCCGGCATTGTCTTGGTAGAGAGGTATAATAAAAAAAGTTAGTCTCGCAAATCCATTGATTGTTTTTATTTTATTTATGTTTCGGACGCAACAAATGACTTTCCCTTTTCTTACTATTCAAATCCTAATTTTTAAATATCCTTCCAGATATAAATAAAATCTTCATTATTTTTACACAAAAGCAAGCTCCGGTGATTGTGAATGTGTATATATATTTACATTGTCGTTAATTATTTTATTTTAGTAGTTTCCTCCGAACATGCATACACACAAATGTCCATTATATATGTATAGATAGACAATCAAAACGGAATGGTCCATTATTTATGGTGGTGACAGGTCCTAACACACACTCGTATTAAAATATACATGGTTCAAGTTTTTCACAGTTTTTTGTTGTTTTATCCAATGAGTGCATAAGAGAAAGGGGGTTATATATATATATATATATATATATATATATATATATATATATATATATATAATATATATAATATATCATGTGTATACATATATGGCATATACACAACTCCCAAGAAACCCTTCCTCACATATATAAGAGCATTCAAAAAATAATCCACCTCAAAGAGGTTTTTCACAGAAACAGATGGACTTGCTACTACTAACACACTCTTCCGGATTTTAATAGCATGTCAAACCCTAAAAAATACTCCAATTTTTATAGTTTTTCCATAATGCTCCCTTTCAAAAAAAAAACAATTTCTTTAAAAAAAAATTTTTCTCCTGACAATGACCTAAGGTCGAAACTAGTTGAGAATAAATAACATATATAAAAATATTCCTGTTTGTCTTATTACTTTTTGTTCATACTATATATATATATATATATATATATTTATATATATATATATATATATATATATTAGAGAGAGAGAGAGAGAGAGAGAGAGAGAGTGTGTGTGCGGGTGTATGTGTGTGTGTGTGTGTGTGTGTGTGCGCGCGCATTGTTGTGTGTGGGGGAGTAGATTTTGTGATTATTCAAATGAAATATTGACAGTGGGTTTTATTAGCTTTACTTTATAAATATTTGAACAGTCACAAAATTTGTATTTTTATTGCCTTCCTTGAAGAGGGTAATGAATATTTTGAGCTGGGGTGTCCAAATGAAGTCTTCTTGCAACTCTTCCGAAAATCAATATGAGGTCACCTTTTTAATCTCCTAATCGTGTCTGAACAAGAATTTAGTAGGACTAAAAAATGTCATTTTATTTTTATCTTTTTTTAATTTGATAGTTTAAAAATTTCCAAAAACATTTTCCATAAATTTGCATTCAGAGCCACAAAATCTGACGAAACCTCTTGTTATGTGGACTTCAATAAAATTTAGTTCTGGTAGAGTGTTCTAATTTTCAACTCTCGAAATCAAGTGACTATTTTGCTTGCTTGTTCAAATACTTATAATCAGTACTATATATATATATATATATATATATATATATATATATATATATATATATATCAGGAAATTCCTAAGTTGGCACATTTGTAATTCAAAGTATCACTGTACTTATAAGCATATAAATATATATATATATATATATATGTGTGTGTGTGTGTGTGTGTGTGTGTGCGTGCGTGCATGTGCGTGTGTAAGTGTGTAAGTGTGTTTATATATGCATATTTATGTGTAGGTATGGGTGTGCATTGTATATATATGAAGGATAAAGAAAATAGGAACATTCCCAACTCATCTGGTTTATTGTATATATATATATATTATATATATATATATATATATATATATGTGTGTGTGTGTGTGTGTGTGTGTGTGTGTGTGGTGTGTGTGTATGTCTATACTGACTTTCCTCGTATATGTAATCTATTTCTTCACAGGAATAAACTAAAATGCCATAAATTTGTTCCAACCCACAAAAAAAAAACCCCCAAAAAAAAAATTATTATTTGTTACGTTTATTTCCAAATGGAAAAATGGCACTGCATTGTATAAAACATGAGAAAATAGAATGTAATGAATTACGTGCTGTAATATGTTTTAACGTTTATTTTTTAGTAGATATAATAAATTTAGAAATATCTGAAGCTCGCTCGAACCTGAAATTTTAGCTCTTAACACAAAGCAAAAAATCGAGAGGATGACACAGAAACTCATAAGTTGGGGCAATCGTAATTCAAGGTAGCACTGTACTTATGAACACAGTATTATATATATATATATATATATATATATATATATATATATATATATATATGTGTGTGTGTGTGTGTGTGTGTGTGTGTGTGTGACTGTGTCTGTGTGTGTGTCTGTGTGTGTGTGTGTGCGTCTGCGTGATTACACGTATTCACACACATACACACACACACATATATATAAACACACACACACACACACACACACACACACACATATGAAAAATAGATATGGAAATTAATCCGACAGTCTGTCAGCAATTACATAACAAACATCATATGTTTTTTCAAAATGTTAAATTTCACACACACCACACACACACACACATATATATATATATATATATATATATATATATATATATATATATATATATATATACATATATATATTATATATATATTTATATATATAGGAACAGTATTATATATATATGTGTGTGCGTGTAAATACATGTATTTTACATATATATATATATATATATATTATATATATATATAGTCAAAAATTGATATATATATATGTGTATGTGTGTGTGTGTGTGCGTCTCTCTCTCTCTCTCTCTCTCTCTCTCTCTCTCTCTCTCTCTCTCTCTCTCTCTCTCTCTCTCTCTCTCTCTCTCTGTGAGTGTGTTTACATGTGGGTCATTCAATGAATAAGGCGATCTTTATCTTTTTAATGTAAATTATTTTTTACATGAATTTAAACTTTAGCATTGTTTGAAGTTGTTTTATAGCAAATGTTTATTTCAATCTTGCAAAAACTTCTTTTACAACTGTTCACAATGAGGAAAAATCAGACAGAGTGCTCCAGGCTTTGAACCGATGTCTGTAAACTAATTTTTGGGGATTGAGAAGCGCAAATCATGTTAAATTTACAGAAGAATGTGTGATATCTACTGATATGTTTATTGGAAATAAATTAGTTTTCCTTTAAAATAAAGCATAAACATTTACTATTTCTTATATAATTCCTTTATATTTTTATTAAAAAAAATATAAGAAACTTTTTTTTCTTTGGAATGGCTATGGGAGTCCTCAAAAAAAATGAAGAGGAAAATGTGTTTTTAGGTTAAAAGAAGTTGAGAACCACTGATCTACACATTTGTTTGTCTTCATTCGCAATAAATAAAAGGTATTTTAAACTTAGAAAAATAGAGTTATCTCCCGTAGAACAAGAATGCTTTGAATTCGCTGAAGCTGAGTTTACCAGTAAAGATAAATTATGATAGATAAATAAATAAATAAATAAATAAAAAACAAGTCATCTTTATGGGATAGATATTTCACATGGTAGAGAGGGATGGAATCAGCCAGGCTATTGCTGCCAGGCTATGCTACACGTCCCTACGACCAAAATAGGGTTACAGGACTATTGAATAGAGTACATAAAAAGCTAATGAAACAAGCAAAAAAAAAAAAAAACAAAAAAAAAAACGACGTCTGTTAGGAAATGATAAGATTTTTATTTTTCAGGTTGGTAACTCTCATTGAATATCAGCTTATCAATTTTGACATAAATTAGTTTTGACCTATTATCGGTATCAGCCGAATAGCAAGAGAGTCTAGACCAGAAGAGTGTTTTGCTAAGGTGGAGTGCTACACCTACCGTCAGTTCCCCAGTTTATCGCACAGATCAGCTTACCCAATCAGTGCTACTCGTGCGCTAAGTTATCGGAGACCGGTATCAAACCCGTGACCTCGCGATTCCAAGGCGGGTGTTCTAACGACTGGGCTAAACTGACTTGCCCCGTAAAATTTACGTTCAGCTGAGTAATATTGGATTATTACAACTGATTAATAAAATTAATTAATTGATAAGTTCAATGATTGATTTTAACGGCATGTCAAACAGTCTGTGGTTATTTTATGCCTAGAGGTTAGGAATTGCTTACATTTATATTTTAATTTTTTCTGTAGTTTCTTAATTTTGTCTTTTGTTGACTTTTTTGTTGTTTTTGTAAGCTTGTTCTTTTTTTATAGCTTGGGTCTGTGCTTTAAAGTGGGGAGCCGATGGTAGGTGCAGCGCTCCACTTCAGACGCAAAAGCAACCTCTTTAGTCTAGCGCTATCGAAAAGGGGATATATAGACTCCTTCGCTATCCGGCTGATATCGACAATAGACCAATCCGCCGACTTTGCTCTTTTTAATATGATATCAGGTATTCCGATCTTATACAAAACATGGCCAGGGAACTAGACAATAATGACAACTAACATTAAGATATGATTAGCAGGACCTGTGGATATATTACAGTATGATAATTTAATCATTACAACGTTTGATATGCTTACTTAAGGGCTATTACAATGATTCAATACGTAAAATGTGTAATAATCTTGATTTAACTTTCTCTCTGTTTTTTTTTTTTTTTTTTTCTTTCCTTCTTTTCATCATTATGCGTGTCGTCACATCAGCTGAATAATGGACCATTCCGTTTTTATCATAAAGAAAAAAGAAAGAAAAAGAACATGCTACACAGAAATATAAAGAAAGAAAGAAAGAAAGAAAGAAAGAAGGTGAAAGATAGAGGGAGGTCATGAGCGCTCAGAAGCGATAACGCTAATCTGTTTCAATCGAACACAATGAAAAGATGAATAGAATGAAAGAAAGAAAACGAGTGAGAAAGTTAAATGAAGATTATTATGCTTTTTACATGTATTGTAATAGCTCTTAAGTAAACATATCAAACGTTGTAATAATTAAATTATCATAGTGTGATATATCCACAGGTCTTGCTAGAAAGAAATAAGTCAAATAGTAAAAAGTAGGCATGAAAAAAAAAATTATGAAATTCGATGTATGTATTTAGCCAACCCCTCAATTTACGGTTTCTTGATACCACCTGATTTAAGCATGTGGTTATATGACGTAATTCCAGCTGGGGGTCTATTTTCTTCAAATTATATTCTATTTTTTTTAACTGACATGACTATATTAGTCCCTGCACAAATAAAACATATATATTCATTATCATCATCATTAAAAAACTGATTCTTTGAATCTCCCCCCCCCTCTCTCTCTCTCTCTTCTCTCTCTCTCTCTCTCTCTCTCTCTCTTCTCTCTCTCCTCTCTCTCTCTGTTGTTAATCAATACTAGTCTTCTACCTGGGATAGAGCGATCCGTCTTAATCTCAAATTACCAGAGAATCTTATGTTTCATTCTCACAACAGATTCAGATCCTGTTTTATGCATATACCATTATACAGGACAAATTCTAGTTTATGCATACACCATTTTGTTGTATGGTCAAAATTTAGTCCCATTGGATCATCTTCTAACCAAGTCGTGTCTAGCTTTGTATCTTCGTTGTGTTTAATATATGGTTTGTGGTCCCATCTCTGTCACCACACAGTCTACATTTGCTGTTCTGCTGTTTTTTATAAATTTTTGCTTTGATATAATTTGTTCTCATGGCATTGTTTTTGTGCAGCAATTATTAGCGACTCAGTTTCTCTCTTTAGGTTTCCTCTTCTTAACCATGTCCAGGTTTTTCATGTGCAACCTCCCCAAATTTGTCTTGAAGTATCCATATAATTGTTTTTCTTTCCATTTCAGTTTTCTTGTTTTCGTGGTTTTTCTGCTTGTCCATATGTTGTATCTGTTGTTATTGGCTGCCATAAGTAATCTTTCTTTGCTCTTTTTTGTATATTCTTCGAGTCCTTGGATTGTGGCCTCTACGCAGTCTTCTATGTTGGCAAGACCTCTTCCACCTTCCCCTTTTTATACATATAGCCTATCAATATTCGTCTCTAGGGTTGTAAAGCCTTTATTATTATTATTATTATTATTATTATTATTATTATTATTATTATTATTATTATTATTATTATTATTATTTTCACTCCTTTTGAGTTTTTCACACCAGCGTTACTTGAGGGTATTTCACTGGAGTCTGAGCGACAACAAGTTTTCTCAAGTGTCTAGGACTCTTCTGAGTATTCTAGCCGATTGCTGCAGTGCAGTAGTCTGGATGATCTCAATTCTTCCTCTGTTTTCTAGGTCCTCCAGTCTTTTTCCAAGTTTATTGGGACCGTTCCAAGTGAACCAACTATAATTAGTACCACTTTCACTCTCATATACCAGAGCTTTTTCAATTCTCTGGCAAGGTCCAGGTATTTATCCATCTTTTCATTTTCCTTCAGCTTCATCATCTTTGTGATCTGCTGGAACCGCAAAGTCCACAAGTTGACGCGTTCTCTTGTTTTTCTTTTTTCTTTTTTTTTTTTTTTTGTTAATCAACACTAGATCTGGTCTCCTAGCTGGGATAGGGTGATCCGTCTTTATCTCAAAGTCCCAGAGAATTTTATATGGTTCATTCTCAAGAACAGATTCTGTTTTATGCATATACCATTTTGTTGTATGGTCAAAATTTAATTTTTTGCATAATTTCCAGTGGATCACCTTCCCAACGCAGTAGTGCCTAGCTTTGTATTCCTGTTGTGCTAGTTTGCTACATTTTATTATTATTATTATTATTATTATTATTATTATTATTATTATTATTATTATTATTCCTTTATTTATCTATTATGACTCCCTATTTTCTCACATCAGCTTAAAAAGATCTTTGCACAGAGCATATACAATATCAATACAATATCTATTTACAGATCCAATTCTCTTAAGTAATTTATCCGATAGTTCCCAAAAATGCTCTCTAGAATTATTTTTCTTATCATTTTTCTGAAATCATCAAATTCATTGTTGAGTTATTTTACAATATTACTTTTATTATCTGATTAGGCAATTTGTTCCAAAAATATACTATACAATTAACAAAAAATCCAAATGGTTAATATACTTAGTCTTTGAAATCTGTATTTACTGTAAGTTTCTAATTCGTGGAGAAATATTTTTTTTAAATGTCTAACATAATTAGAAATTCCATTAATTATTATTATTATTATTATTATTATTATTATTATTATTATTATTATTAAAGGAGGTTAATCCTAATTTCTACAATGTCTCTCTGTAATTGGACTCTTTTTATTGTTTTTGTCACGCTTCTATGTATGCCCTCCAATCTCAATATGTATTTGTTTATATTCACATATAATTTTCGGTGGAAATGTTTGTTTTCATTGTATTTACCCGTTTATATCTCTGATAATAAATGCGAATATCAGTGTATACGTGTGTCACTTTTTTTTAAAACTTTATTTTTAGAGGCAGTAGCCGTACATATCATACCATTCTGAAACCAGGCTGACTCCGTGTGCAAATTAAAAACATCCCGGGCCGAGTCCGGACCAGCCATCCTAAAATTTTGGATTTCAGGTTTTAATCACTTGTGATTGTTTTATGTATTTTTTACGTGATTTTTCGTGACGATGTTTTTGTTTTTTTCTTTTCTTTTTTTTTAGTACAATAACAATTTTCATAACTTGAAAATAAATTTGGGAATAATTAACTCAGGTGGAAGTAGAAGAATTAACGTTGAACTTTTTAAAGGGAGGCTTAAATTAAAAGTTGATATGTACTCAATATATGAAGATTCGTTGTTGGGATAAAGGCTCAATGAAGCGCTCTCCACAGGAGCAAGCTTAATTGCCGCCTTATAGGACAGCTCTTAAGCTGTTGCATACTTCCTCTTGAGTAGACATATCTTAACTTTCTTCTATTGTATTACTTATTTGTAGCAGTATGTATCTGCTATTTTGATTTTGGATCTGAGTTAGTTTCTTGAGATTTCTTCCGGGGACTTCTTAAATCTTTCTTCTTTGGATTTCTTGGGTCATCTTATTGTCTGTGTCCGTTATTTGTTAGTAACGAACACAAGACGATGTTGTTTTTCGTTAGAGCTCATATATTATGGCCATTTTGCGTCCAAAAATGACTTCTAAAACTAACTTTCTCACACTCTGCTCTGTCAAGTCGAGTCGAGACTAGCAAAGGGTTAAGCTCTGACAATCAACTTACACTGTCTTTTCCCACGAAAACCACTGTTATTTTAAATTTAGCACTACGGTACATACTTCATAGTCAACTTTTCAATTGTGTAACCAAGCTAGTCAAGTAATAAAACCAAATAAATTTAACTAATCCTGTTTAACCGATATTCTCTTAAGTTTGAATTTCTAATATGCCTGCCAATCTTTTATGATTATTTCCATTTCTAATTTTAAAATAACAACAAAAAACTAACATCTAATTGAAATTCAAATATATACTTGAAAGTTGTCATATATTATGTAACAGGCTATACCACAGTGTACGAATTCGGTCAAGGATGTATTATACCATAGTTCAAGGAGTTTTCAAAAAAAGACGTGTCTGGTTCATTATACCGAAAGTCGCTTGCTGGAAATCTAACTTCACGGAACATCATTACACAGAAATAATCGCTTCAGCCGAATTCAAAGAAAGATAACTTTTATAAACGAATCGGAATTTTTGAAATTCTGTGTAATTTTAAAATTACACCGTGTCGTAAATTGCATTTGTTTATTGACGATAAAAAAAATTGGAAAAAAATAAGATTTATTCAAGATGAATTTAGAAATTAAAATATTTTTTTAAAAATAAATTCATCGCTCAAGTTTTATATTCGCATAAAGTTTATTTTTAGCTTTATGATTTAGTTAAAAAACATTTTTAAAAAATCTGTTCAAAAACAACAGAAAGCATAAAAACAAGTTCGGGGGACTTTTAAAAATAAACATTACGCCTTAAAAATATACACTTTTTTCAAAAAAAATTATTTCAAAAAATTATTGCTTATCGACGGAATCTTGGTGGCTGAGAAGTTCATGATATGCAATACGCTTTATGAGCCCTTACTTTGGGCTAGACAAGTGGCTGGAGTGGCCCCCTCCGATCAATCAGCTGGCCATGTCAAACCCTACCACCTATATGATTGCCCCGGCTTTATTGCTCTTATGGCAATCCCCCCCAACCGTCTCCATCTTATATGTACATGAAGGTGGCTGAGGGTCTTAATGTCCTGGGTATGACATTAAAGTGTATCTAAGGGATAAATTTCAATTTTGGAGCTCTCTGGAATGTGAAGTACCCTTTTATCGTCATTACTCCCACATCCACTCAGTGTTAGTACTTGTTAGGGTCCAATCTTTGGGTTAGATAGAAAAAATGAGTTTAAAAAATGTTGAATGCCCAAACGTCATCGGCATAAAATAAACCAACAAGGGTTCACATGCCGCAAAATCCAACCATCTCCAAAAAGTAATGACACTTTATCAAGAATTGAAATGTAAAATGAAAAAAAAACGAAGGATAATGTGTTTAATCAAAAAGGTTTCATATTAATGAATTAGATACTTTTTGGGCCAACAAATACAGAACCGTAGCTGCTGGGGCAAGATCTCTCTCTCTCTCTCTCTCTCTCTCTCTCTCTCTCTCTCTCTCTCTCTCTCTCTCTCTCTCTCTCTCTCTCAAATATTTTACCACTTGTGATCTAGTTTGTTTTGTTTTGTTTTGTTTTACAGCATATCAATCTCAGTGGGTCATTTAATGGCGACAAAGTTTTGAAATAAATTCATTCTTAATAAATACTCAGTTTTCTATTTAACACATAGATGGGACCCTAACAGGTACTACCACTCCGGGTCAGAGTAGACCTGGGAGCAATGGTGATGAAGGGATGATCCACATTCCCTAACCTCTAGTACTGAAACTGCACCAGTTTAACGTCATACCCAGGACAACCCACTTGTGATGTTTTTATTAGGGTTTATCTTAGCAAAATACAATATAGAAATTAATACAAGAATGAAAAAGACTATGAAAGCAAGATACTGACAATTTCAAGTTTATTTGCCACTAACCATGTTGGCGGCCTTTGATAACAAGGCAAAATTCTAAATTTTTTGGCCCACCCGCCTCAGAAAAAGACAAAACATTTATTTCTGCTTTGGTCCTGCAATAAAAAAAAAAGTCAATAATTTTGAACTGTACAAATGTTGAGTCTTAGAATAAGGAATTTCTCCAAAAATTACCGCGTATCTTCATCAAAGGATCATTTCTTCCTTCATCAACCCTCCTGAACTTTTGTTGTATAGCCATATATACCCAGTATCGTCGGGTATATAACCGGGAGAGAGACTCGGGTGATAATTGAGATTTACTTGTTCTTCATGCAAGGTCTAGTCGCCATGTTTCCTCCTTCTTTGGCCGCAATGATGTTGTCTAGCTGTTTCTTCTAAAAGCTTCTTTTAAGGGCTTCTTTTTAGGTCATGCAAATTAATCAACTCACGAGACTTTTATTTTCTTGATCAAGATTTATTTCTGCCCATGTTTATTCGCCGCGCAGGGAGAATCAACTTTGCAGTAGCACATCTACTCTGCGTCAATCTCTAGTTGATACTGATTTTCTAACTAACTAAATCACGAGATTCGCGCCTTTGGGGTCAATGTTACCAACGATCCTGTATTTTTTCACTTGGCCCTCTTGAATTGCACAATTATGTAACACTTTAAGGTCATGATTTATTCACTAAAACCCCTGAAAGCAATGCTGAATTAGACAAACAGGAAGTGATCCTAGGTCAATTATTTGGTTGATAAGCAGGTAAGGTAGATTTTATTTCCTTCAAGATAAAGACAAATCACACAAAAGATTTGTGTGTCTATTCTGTTCCTGGTTGAATAACTCCAATCTGAAAAGAGAAGAGAATTAGATAAATACAACAACTTGTAAAGTAAGGAATGCTCTATGAAATTAATTTCAAAGCTCAAATTATTTCGTATTATTTGGATTTTTCGGATTATTTTCCCCATATTTATTGTTATCTACACAGCGTTTCGGTCGATGTACCCGTTGGCCCTATTCAATTGTTTCTTGTCGAAATCGGGAACCTTCCCGGCGAACTCGGGAAGCTTAAACACAATTAGTTTTCAAGCAGATGATCCCATTTAAAACATTTGTTAAGTATATATATATATATATATATATATATATATATATATATATATATATATGCAATAGTGTAAGGTTATCACTATCTCATTTAGTAAGTTAGTGGGGGGGGTAATATTAGACGGTAGTATTAGTAAAGTGCTCAAATCTGTGATAGAGCTATTATATAATATAATAATAATCTATATAATTTATCTATATATATATATTACGCACAGAAACAGACACAGACACAGATACATACAGACACACACACACACACACACACACACATATATATATATATATATATATATATTATTATATATATATATATATATTATCATAAAGGTACACGGTAATAAATTTGCTCTACTAACGTATTGAGCACTTTATATTTGTTATATCGCTGTTTTATCATTGTGAAACTTGAATCAACTAACCACTGTGACTATTTTCACCGGTAAGTCACCTTTTTCACAAAGGCCATATATATATATATATATATATATATATATATATATATATATATATTAATACGCTTGTACTTCCATATGGCGGAGAAAAGGTAGATAAACCCAACCCAAACAATCAATTCATTTCATGACTAAAACTTGATATTTTTTCTTTATTTCATCAAAGATTTGTCAGAATGAATCAAAGCAAACAACAAATTTGAAAAACGTAGATCAGAAAGGAAAATATGAATATAAAAAGAGGGATAGAATAGGAAAAAAAAAGAGAACAAAAGTAAAGCGAAATAAAGGGAGAAAAAAAGGATCTTTTCCTCATTGTCTACGTTTGCAAATCTGTAGTTTGTTTTGATTCAATCGGACCAAGTCTTTAATGAAATATTAAAAATAAAGACGAAATATTAAGTTTTACCCTTGAATTGAATTGATTGTTTATGATGACTTATCTACCTTTTCCATTTATATTTCAACATTTTGTCGGATTCCTTCTACACAATCTTTCATATATATATATATATATATATATATATATATATTAAAATGTTCTTTTTTCGAACATTTCAAAAATTTTCCGCGTACCAACGAATTTTATTGCAAAAAATAAGGATTTACTTTGAGGAAGGTCGATATTTCTTTGTGTGCGGAACATTTCTATATTTTTTCTATTATCATTATTTCATTTCATTTTGTTATTTGAAAATAATAATAGATTGAATAATGTACACATGGATAAACTCCTGACCGAAACACGTGTAAGTTAAATTAATTAAGATATCCTATTTTATCCATTCAATACTTTCTTTCCTTTATTTCTCTTTTCAACATATACACACACACACACACACACACACACACACACATATATATATATATATATATATATATATTATATATATAATGATAGTAATTCATAATAATAATGGCTATCAACTTGTGTTCGAGTAAGACCATTTCCTTTTTTTTTATCATAGTTGGGTGCCAGTAGCATTTGATACTCTATCCTTGTTTTCTCAGATGACTCACCAGGCCAGCCCTGGAGAGACATACCCTTCCACATAAATTACATGTTGGAACTTCTCCACTTTGAATGTTTATATATTTTATATAAAGTTTATAATCTCAATTCCCTTAAAATAACAACACTGAGGTGAAAAATGTATATAACTGAATCACTACGCAACAACTTTAAATCTATACAACATTAATTAATGCTGTCGTTTTTTTTAAAACTTATGAATCAATTAACATATTATTAAGTTATGATTTCCTTAGAGTTTGATTTTTATTAAAAATATTAAGGCTAGGTTAAAAATTACGCTCCTGAATTCACAGTCTATCAAACATTTTAAGACAAAAATTAAATAAATATATGGCATCAAAATTTCCAAGTCATTGTATTATTTTAGGTTCTTTGGTTTGAGTTTTTTGTTTGTTTGTTTGTTAAAGCCATCTTTGTAGAAGAACAGTACATAGCTAGGAGGTTGTAAAGTTTCTGACTGTTAGTAGACATCTCCCAAGCTTCAAGGATGCCTACTTATATTTTTTTCTCTTCCATGCATGGTTAAGTCAACTATTGTTGGTGAGTTTCCAAGGACGTCCCCCTCCAATACATGTACGTCGTACTAGCCTTCATGGGACCTCAAAAAGTTCGGTTTGTTGTCACTTGCTGGACTTCCTTGAGTATTCGTGCGACGTACCACGTGTATGTGAGGATAGATCTCTGGGTGGCCGCGACCTCCTTGTGCTACGACGTAGCCCCGGTCTGGTGGCGCTTTATATTGCTCTTCTTCATCAACTTCCATCATTGGTGGTACTTCCATTTTGTCCGGGCAATCTGTATCAATCTTCCATTTCCTCTAGTGAGGTATCTAGGGGTTCGGGTTCTGTTGTGTAGTCCAATGTGTCCGACATCCGCGGGATATCCTCTGACAGAGGGAGGTACTGTGTGTCTACCACTGGGTCTATCTCCCGGAGGAAGCGGCGGTTGCGTTGGGTCACTCGATTGCTTCCGTCGACGTTTTTTGTCTGTTACCCAGCCTCTCTAATACACTTCCAGATTTTGTCCACCGACCTAGGTTTGGACCTATTTGATTTTTGTACCGACCAATTTCTAGTTCGGGTTTAATGTCTTTTTGTCATTGCCATCTCCCTATACCGACTGATTTCACTCCACCGTTTGTGACTTCTTTTTTTTTCTTGGAGGGAAGGAGGGTGATCCTTTATCACGCGGTCGTACAGCAATCATTGCTGGGGACATGTCCAAGCCTTGGACGGGTGTGTTCCGGGTGCATTAATAAGAACATACTGTACGATCCTTGCACAAACGGCCGTAACTGTTAATACTATCTGTCAACACCCGCTTAGCCGTTTTGATGGCCAGTTCTGCCCACCCATTACTCTGAGGATAATATGCTGATGATATGCGTTTTTTTACTCCCCAATTATTCAGAAACATCTTATATTCCTAGGAATTGAACGCGCCCCCCCCCCCTGTGAGATGATATTCTTTTCTAGGACACCGTATGTACAGAACCACTTTCGTAGGGCGTCACGTTGCCCTGGCATTCCCAGACGACATACGGGTAACTTTTATCGATCTGCGTATACAATTTTCCTTGCAGGTCAAAAAAAAATCTGTCACTGTCATCTGAAACGGGAATTCAAGATTCGGCGGTGGTATTAAAGGTTCCCTAGGCTGTAATGAGGCCTTTGTGTTGCAAATTTTACATTGGGCTCTGGTCTGACAAATGCTTGCCTCTAGCCCTGGTCAGAATAGTCGCTGTCAGGCGTTCGCCAGCATATCGCTGACGCCCTGATCTGCGGAGTGTAGTGACTTTAACACCTTTCCCGTAGTTTTCTATATATGAATATTTTGTTGTCCATTATAACCACTTCTTCGAGGCAATATAATGCTTCCTTCATGGGCCAAAACTGGTGGATTATCTCCGGTAGTTCATGCCGAGACTTAGGGAAACCTTTCAGTACATATTCCACCAGGGACCGACATTCTTCGTCTGTAGCTGCTGCCGCTCTGATTCGATCCCATATCATTGCCCTTAATTTGGATCTTGTTCGTACGTGAAATTAAACGATTCTCTAATAGCACTGTTGATTATTAGTCCTGTGTCTAATTTTGGTGTTGGAGAGTATTTGATGTACAGTCTGGTGTAGTGTTGAATTTGACAGGGGGGTGTTTTATGTGGAACTTATACATCAGGGAGCGTTCCTTGGGGATGAACAGTCGTGGGTTCTTTATATCCTCCAGAGTCTTGTCTGAGAAGATTTTTATTACAGGCTTGAGGTCTACTGTTAGTAATAATTCAGGGCATCCCAACACGAACATTCGAAACACATCTAATCCGTATACTAGAGCCAAAACCTTACCCTCAACTGGAGCATAACATGACTCAGCGTCACTGGTGAACCAGGATCCAGCTAAAATCAGCTTCTAGTGGTCTTTACCGCAATTCGATCCCGCTTCAGTGGCATAGTTGCAGTGCTTCTGAAAAAGAAAATATCCTACCCCTGTCTTACTGAAGTCTGTTGATAGACGTCGGTCTGTTGGCTTCAAATGTCTTAACCCCTTTCTTGATTTCTTTTATGATTCTGTGTTTAGACTCGAAAACTTGATCGAGCGTGTTATCCCTGTTGAATTTCCTGTTCTTTGTTTTCAGTAGCTCTCGGAAGGGGGCCATTATTTTGGCTTGCGAAAACGTGTATAATACTTGGTTTACAAGTCCAAACCAGGATCTGATATTGGTTATGTTTGTAGGTGTAGGGAAGTTCAATATTGCTTCTGTTATCTTCTTAGTGGGTTTTATCCCATCCTCCATTATCCGGAACCCGGCGAAGTCTATCTCTTTTTCAGCGAAGTGAAATTTTTCAAGGTTAAAGACAATACCGTTGTCGCCACAGTGGGTAATGTATTCTATCGTATGCCAAAATGATGTTTCTATTGAGTCATCCCATAGTATATCTTTGGAAAGGGTCCAAAAATTCAAGGTAATATCGATCCTTTGAAAGTCTCTCCAAACTGAACGAAATGCAATTCCTTTCCCAACCGAACACGCCACTCACTTCAAATAGAAGTCGTCAGATTTCACTTGCCGTCCAAACACTCTCTTCCTCACTCACACTGTCAGCGACAGCCCGTCTTTATTTCTGCTCGTTCGGATGCGCTTATGCAAATTCGGATATACTTTATTTGTGTCTCTACTAACAACACCTCAGCTACGAGGCGGTAGCGAGTTCGAGTATCCGTAGCCGCTCGCCACAGGCCAAACATATCCTGACGCGCTTTGTTTGTGGGGGCTGGGAATCCGCTTGTTCATAGGGCTGCCTTTCAGTCTCGTCACAGTATATTATCATCTATACATCTAGTTTTCCGGGTAATATCAATAGTTATATGATCAAACTTGCTCGTATATGCATCACCCGACGCGTGAAATCCCTGTGGGTCCTTAAGATATCGGTACCTGCCCCATTCGATGATGAACATGGTCGCGCCCCGTACGGCTGGGGAGAGAGGAAGGCTAGGATAGCCATTCTACGCGTCTAATATAGTTTTTTCTTGTGTGTGTAGGTACTAATGAAGCCTGAATGAACGGAGATGGCGTATGGTGAGTTTCTCTCGTGGTAGCAAGTCTACTGTACTCTTAGGGGAGCCGTCCTTTTTTGGTGCAACCACCATCCTGGAACACCAAGTTGTTGGTGTGCCAACTGGCACTGGTTCAATGATGCCCCGCGCTACATCCCGGTCGATGTCGCTGTTGGTTTTATCACCGGAATGAAAGTAATATCCAGCGGTTTTCCCTTCATCATCTGTCGTGGTTGATGTGGACACGTGTTAAACGTACTGGATCTAAAATACTCCAATAGCCATTGTTCCAGGCGAGGTCTATTCTCTTCCATAGGAGCAAATGGAATATTGGCCGGCTTTGATGGAACGGCTGTCAGGACATTCCCGCGGAGCTTTTCCATTGTCACTAGTTGCCACGCTTTGCTTCGACGGTGGACTTGAAAAGTTGGACGATATATGCCTAGGTCCTTTAGAGCTGATTCAACGAGGTAGAACCAAGATGTATTTTCTGACACATGTATCATTTGGTAAGTCTTCCGTGATCGAACTCTGATTCTGGCGAATATTAAACCCTTTATTTGTTACGGAGCCTTTTTAATGCCTTGGATTATGTGTCTAGTTGGCACAAGGTATCTATCTGGGCAACCGAAGACTTTCTGTAATTCCGGTCCACTGGAACATGTCTGTGCCCCAGTATCAGCTACCGCAGTAATTCGGAACCAGTTTCCGTTCCAAATGAGATGAGGAACGGCAAATGCCGGGTTGACTTTACCCCTCCGTTTCCTTTGTATTTTTGACATGCCATCCCACTGAGACCATCTATGTGCCCTTTGGTGGAAAGGATGCAAGATTCTTCTTTTGACCTGGTTGTTGTTGACCTGTTCGCAGATCTCCATTTTAGTTGCTGACATATCTTCTTCGTGTGTCCGATCAGTCCGTAATAAAAACATACCATCTTGGCCGCCGGGTAGTCTTTCCGATCCATTGAACCATTGGAATGTGAAATCCTTCCACATCCCTTGCAGGCCCATTATATCGTGGTATCAGAATGGTATTAACATTCTGTAACTGTCGCTTATGGTCAACTTCTGCACACTGGATACTGTGAGGGGGTGCATGGTGTTATATATATCGGGTGTCGACTTGTCTGTTGTCTAGGCTGACCAACCTGTCGAAATTACGTTCCAGAGTTGTACTCTGGTGTTCGACATTAGGAAGCCCTGCCACCATCTGTCCGCTCACCATGTCATTATAATAATTCAATGGCCAACCACAATTTATTCCATTGGGGCAAGTGACTACAAACTCGCCAAACCTAACTACTGCTTGCAGTCGGGCTAAAAAGTGCGTAATCGTTTCGCCCTCTTTTTGCCTCATTGAATGAAATTCCTGCCTGTATACTTCCTTATACAAACCTCTGGCCGTTATCAACTTTATCTGATGCAACAACTGTTCCTCCGTAGCGTAGTTGATTGTTTCTGGACCTATGAAGTCGAATAACAGCCTGTTTACTTCTGTGGTACGCGTCATTCTGAACTCATTTCAGATTACCACCTGATCCGATAGCTCGCACATTTCTTTGCACCGGTTCGTGTGTCTGTGAACACCGCCCAGTCACGGTCGGATGAGTGTTGCGCTATTACGGATCGTTCTGGGTTTTTTACCGTAAGAAGTGTTTGGCTATTTACAAAGTAATTCCTTACGTAGCGCATTATTTTCTCTTTGCAATTTCACCACCTGCTGCATGATCTGTAAGTACTGTTGGTCCACGACTTCTCCATGCTTCGAGTTGAGTCATTACTTCTTTGTAAAAGAAATCCTATCGGCGACGCCATGTAAAATGTCTGACTGTTACTAGACAACTCCCAGGCTTCAAAGAAGCCTGCTTATATTTGTTTTCTTCCATGGTTGAGTCTACTATTGCCGGTGAGTGTTCAAGGGCGTCTCCCTCAAATACATGTACGTCGTACTACTCTACAGAGTGAGGGATTTCAAATTTTCCCAAGAATATTAGTTCGGGGGAGAACGTAATAGAACGACTAAAGCTCGAACTCGCTTACTATGATGTCGCAGTCTGTCACGTTAACCACTGCGTCATTGTATTTTTCCATTGCCACACAAAACTATACTTAGTAAATATTTATTTCTAAATTGTTTGTTTGCTTCTTTGTTTAGGAACATATCAATCTGTTGCATAGGGCCAAATTCAAGTTGTAGTAGTAGTCGTATAGTTGCAGTAGTCGTCGTTAGTTCAGAAACAACACACGTTGGATGTATAGTCACTGTTTATTTCTTCCTAGGCTTGTGGGTTCTTTTCAGAGAGAGAGAGAGAGGAGGGAGTATGGTTAAACTATTCTATCGTAAGACGTGTTCAGTACTATTAAACCAAACCCATTCGGGGAACTGGGGCCACGTCTGACTCCCACCAGAGCTCAGTCGAAAAAAAAAACGATTTTCTTGTTCTTCTGTTTTTCGTTCTGGGGTCACATCCGTTTCCGGTCAAAACCGGAACTTCCGTTTTTATTTTTAAATCTATTTCCGGGGTCATTTTTCGGTCAAATTTTAACCTTCTTTCTTATTTCTTTTTCTTCTCTTTTTCTAGAAATCCGAATACCGTTTTTTTTCAATCACCAAATTCCTGGTAGACCATAATAATTACGCTTCAAACCTTCGTGGGTTAATTAACGCCAAAGCTATCCTTTTAGAAGAACAGTAGTTGTACTATTTAACCCATAGCTGCGTTATTTCTAAACAATATTTATTTTCCTTCTATGTCATGAGAGATTTATGTTTTGGTGCGTGTGTATGTATGTGTGTGCATATGTGTGTATGTGTGTATGTTAATGAAAACTCAAGTATTTGTTCTCATCATAACATCTCTTATGCCTGATATGTTTTCTTTTAGGGAGACTACTCTATCTACCATGGCTGATTAACTCGACCCCACCTTTTTTTCTCCTAAATTATGTGGGAGGGGGATTCGAAAGGGAAAAATGTCGAAATAATAATAATAATAATAATAATAATAATAATAATATCTGCTTTAATCGCTCTTGTAGAACATTAAAAAGTGGCGGTGGGTGAGGGAAAAACGTAATGATATGCGACACTAACCAGCAAATAACACCCACGTCATTTATGTTTTACGTAGGAGTGGGGCAGATGACAATATCAAATCTAGTAATGCCCATTAGAAGTCGCAACAAATTAAATTCAAACACACACACACACACACACACACACACACACACACACACACACACACTTAAAAAAAACAATAAAATACAAGGGAAATATATTGTTTGTATATTATTTAAAATGTATCCAACCACCAACATAATCCTGATTATTTCTATCGAACTCTGACAGTTATTTTGCTCCATATAGTGCTTATTCAATGGCTGAACGGAAACACTCAAAACGTAAAAGTACAAATTTCAACTGATGTTGTAACTTCGTTTTGTGAGCAAAAAACAAACTCTATTTTTGGTACAAATAATGTTCAATATATGTAGAATAATAATTTAAAGAAAAAAGATTTTTTATAGACAGTGCCACATTGCGATTTTTTCACTTATTGATCTTGCTAGGAAAAAATCAGAAATCATTAATAACTTTAAAAGGGTTTTATACCTATTTTGATAACATTTTTGATTCCTCAGGCAACAAAAAGCTTCTATAAACCAATTTTTAGGAGTACGAAAGCTCTAGAACTTTTATAGGCAAAAATAGATTACAAAATGTCGCCAATTTTCTCGACCTCTCAAATTTTTCGAGTTTAAAATCGACATAACTCGGCCAATTTTTTTAATTGGAACTCAAATTTGGGGGTTTGTCTAACTTTAATCTAGTCAATACCTGTACAAAATTTCAGAAAGATTGAAGGGACTGCGTGACATGGACTGGGTGATTTGACATCGAATTACCCAACTGCATTCTGACAACGTAAACTCTTTCACTTCGGGATAAAAGTCATCAAACAATTTTTCCCTAAATTTTAGATTTTTCTCAATCAGTAGAGAATCCGCCTAGGAAACACAAGGCCCCGGGTTCGATACTGACCTTGCCAACTCAGCATATGAATAGCATATCTTTGATCTGTGTGTTAAAATGGGGAGCTAATGTTAGGTGTGACGCTCCACCTCAGAGAAAAAACAATCTCCCTGTTCTAGCGCTAGAAATGGGAATAGACTACCTCGGTGACCGGCTGATACCGACAATATATGCCTATTTTAATTAATTTATTTCATGCAAAATAAATGTTTTATTACTTACCTTTTATTATTTTGTATTGGCAATTTTTTTTTTTCAATTTAATGATCAGATTTTTAAAATAATGTAAATAAATTAACTAATAATTTAATTTTTTTTTTTACTCTGAATAAATTTTGAAAAGTCAATGCTTAAACATAGAAGAAAAACTTCCTGTATGATTATAATATGAAAGCAGACCCTTTGAACGGAAATGGTAAAAAATATTTCTCTCCCTTTTTGATTGATTAATATCATTGGATGTTGTATTTTGACATTGAGTTTTTCTGCTCAACGTAATTAAGGCAGAGTTATGATTCCCACGGGATTGGATCAAAACGTTTGCATGGCCATATTGCCTCTTGATGCTCACAATTGACCATTTTATGTATATTTTTTCATTCTAATTCTGAAGTAAACGTCCCGCTATGTTTCCTGAAGTTGTCTTCAAAGTTAGATCAAATTTTATTGGTTGTTGGTTGTTTGGTTTAATGGCATATCAACCCTTAGGGGCTTACGTTCAAGTCACGTTGAAAGCAACGGCTCCCTCTAGATCACTGAAGTTAAACAGCGACGAGCCTGTTCAATCCTCAGATTGGCGACTATTTAAACAAAGCAGGTACTGTATGAAATATCAAAATAACTTGATTCGGCATTAAATTACCCGAAAATGGTTGAAATGCCGTAAAAGAAATAAGAAAGAAATAAGAAATAAGAAATTTATTAATCAATAGTAGTACAAATTATTTTTAAAAATATAAGTAAAAGAAAAACTTTATTAGTTTAAACTACTATTGAAGGGAGGCCATGCCTAATAGCGTGAAGCTAATCCCTTGGACGCTCACAGGAAACGATACATGAAACACACAACCTAAACATATACATATATATCATGAGACAAATTGGCCGTGTGAGAATCTAAATGCAAATCTGTTGTTTATAAGAGGCAATAAAATGATTTTTCAAAAGTGTTTTAAGGACAAAATGATTTACTGAAACAAGCTTCATCTTTTCTTTATCAAAAAATAACGACTGAACAGTATTCCAAGAATTAATTGCCTTAAAACGAATCGAATTATGCCCAAAACTAACAGTGTTGATAATAGGGAAATTAAGCAAACCAGATTGGTCAGCACGAGTGACACGAGTGACATGAGCAAAAACAACCAAACAAACCATTATGGGTTATTTAAAGCCAAACATTTTTCATACTTGATTTTTTTAAGAAATATTTTTTTATTAACTTCATGTTCATTAATAAATAGTGGTTGACTCTCATTCACTGTCATCTAGCGCCTATAGGATAAAAAGTCGTGGGTGTTTGACATAAAAGAAATTTGAAGAATACGGTTGGGACAATCATACTGGTGCTTGGTTTGACATGACCATCCGATTGATCGGGTGGGAACTCTCTGGCTGGGTAATTATGAACTTTTGTTTAGTAAATTAGGGTGTCCCATAAAAAAAAACAGAACCCACAAATTTTGTAATAGAACTGTTAATTTTAACTAGGGGGTTTAGAGTTAGGGTTAGGGTTAGGGTTAGGGTTCTATTTTTCTGGGTCACGCTGTACAGGGTGACCCAGAAAAAACAGAACCCAAATTATTTATTAATTTTTCCATTAAACTAGCCCTAAACCCCAATCCTAACCCTAAACCTCAACCCCAACCCTAAACCCCCCTAGTTAAAATTAACAATTTTATTACAAAATGTGTGGGTTCTGTTTTTTCTGGGACACTCTAATTTACTAAACAAAAGTGCATAATTACTTCTGGCTACCCATCTAGCCGAAGTAAAAGCCGTAGTGGAGTGTTGCATGTCATGGAATCATTTAATA
This sequence comes from Doryteuthis pealeii, assembly GCA_023376005.1. NCBI lineage: Eukaryota > Metazoa > Mollusca > Cephalopoda > Myopsida > Loliginidae > Doryteuthis > Doryteuthis pealeii. The sequence continues at coordinate 86,824,115 of CM042147.1, forward strand.
TCAGTCCACACAATTCTGTCCCCAGACTTCTCAGGTCACTATCCATGGACAACAGGTGGCTCCATCGAGGTGTTTTACCCTTCAGCAGAGTAGGTGTATTCTACAGCCCAGCCGACACGGCGGAACAAATTCTAAGCAGATTCTAAGGAGATAACAATCTTTTGCAAATTATCAACTGCATGAATACTGTAATATGAAAATATTAAGCGTGACTGTATTTTTTTTAAATTGCACTATAAAAGCAAGAGTTACAAGACATCTTAGTAAGAGAGTTCGAAATTCTATCTTGCTATTGCATTCACTTTCTAGGAAAGGTATGAACCCTTTCATTCCCCATCTATGGGTTAAATAGTACCACTACTCTTCTTCTACAAGAATGGTATTAAATAACCCGCGAAAGTTGATATGCCATTTAACAAAGAAACCAACTAAACAAATCCACCACGCTGACCCACATCCAAAACTTTAATTAACACCCACCTTTTTGTAATTTGTTGTTTTCCTATTTTCTGCTACTTCATTGGCTGATTGGACCTCATGGTAAGTTGTAATGAAATATTCTTTTTAAATACCTTAAAATTTAGCGAACTCGGCTTTATTTCAGTGTTTCTTGTAGACAAGAAGGTTCCCGAGTTCGACAAGAAACACATGAAGAAGACGGGGGAGCACATCGGACGAAATGTTGTGTATATAACAATAAAAATGAGGACAACAGTCGGAAAAATCCAAATGATACAAAGGTTCTTTTAGTGCGGAGACCAATTTGAGTCGCCTAAATATGAAAAATATTTGATCTTGTATAATCTATACCTTGAAAGTTCGATTTACCACGGCCCTAAAAAAATTAAAAAAAGCATTTTCATCATCATCATCATCATCATCATTATCATGTGCCACTATGAGCACGGGTATCAATGACAATCTCTCTCTCTCTCTCTCTCTCTCTCTCTCTCTCTCTCTCACACATCACCATCCCTATCGGTCATCACCCCCGAGAGGTCATCTGTGCAGCGTCCAGAATCAGCACAGAGCTGATATATCTAGGTCCTTGCTGGACGACCCACACTGGTGTGCCCATGTGCAGATTTCCACTGGAGAATATCACTTATGAGTTCGTCCTTGCTTCCCCAGCAGTGTCCAGCATATCTTGTCCATATTCCCCAGATGATTTGTGTGATAGGAGGCAAGTGGCTGAACAGCTGCTTCCTTGTGGAGTGCTGTTTCCACGATTGTTTGACAGCGCGCAGAATTCTTGTAAACTTTCCATCTAGCTTATTCTCTGTGTACTTCGTTAGGGTCCAAGTGGGCGTGATACAAAAATACTTTAGAACTCTAATTCTAAAAAAAATAGTTTGCTCTGTCGGCTGTGACTGTAGAATTCGCCGATAGCACCTCCGTAGAGTGTTAAAATCCCTCGAATAGGACCACCAGTTGGCCATGGGTGGTGATCCGTGATGCTTAATGACATGCAACACTTCTCATTGGCCTTTACTTAGGCTAGATGGGCGGTCGGAGAGACCCCATCCGATCAATCAGCTGGTCACGCCAAGCTCTAGTACCTATATGATTGTCCAGACTCTTATGGTAAGCCTCCAAACCTTTTGATATATAGGGTCTTGGTTAAAGTCATGGGAAATGGACTCGTCGCCCTGAGTACAAATCCTGAACGTGGTAATTGCATTTCACTTAGCGCTAATACCCTTGGGAAAGGTATGAATCCTACTCTCCCTCCAGCTATGGGTAAATAGTAGGGCAGACTGGGCTCTTTAACCTTGGTTAGGCAACCTGTCTAGGAGAAGGAAAACTCTGAATTCAAACCTGTTAAACTCCGCTTAAGAAATTGACTTGTGTCGCATCCTGCTCGTGTGGAGGGGTTGGTAAGTATATATAGGGTCTTAGTGTCCTGAAGGTGACATTAAACTACATCTAGTGATGAAATTACAATTTTAGAGCTCTGGGGAGTGTGGAGTTCACTTTCATCTCAATGACTTCTAGGTCCACTCTTACCCGGAGTGTTAATACCTGTTAGAGTCTATGGATTAAATAGCAAAATATGAAGTTTTCAAAAATTGTCTAAAAAATGAGTTTAAAAAAAAAATAAATAGCCATCAAGAATGAATAGGTTTAGCTCAGTCAGTAGAGCGTCCGCCTAGGAATCACAAGGTTCTTGGTTCGATACCGGCCCTCGCCAACTCAGCGTATGAGTAAAGTGTGCGGTAAAGTGAGGAGCTGATGGTAGATGTAGCACTCCACTTCAGATGCTAAAATAATCTCCTTGGTCTAGCGCTAGTGAAAAGGGGATAGGCTCCCTCGCTGACTGGCTGATACTGACATCAGATCGCCCCGACGACTTACTGAGGCATGAAATAATCCAATAAGGGTCGACATGCCCTAAAATCCAACCAACCAGCATAGAATTTTATTAAAACAGTCGTTTTTAGAAGTCAAATTTGGTCTATTGTTTTGAATGATGGATTTAACAATCTTTTAAAAAGGCGCAAATATTTGGCGCCAATTTAGTTAATAATTCTGCTATTCGGTGTTTGAATTTTCTACACTGCTTTGCTAGGACTGCATTTACAAGGCCTAAAAAAAGGCTCAGTCATATATTTCATTTTCTAAATTATATAATTCTCGCTTTTGTATACTCCACCTTCCCGGTCCCTAATGCAGTCAACCATCACGTGAAATGCCGCATCAACTTCTGGGGTTTGATATCGACCAATTTTGGGAACCCTGATTCATAAGCATAATAAATTGGCACGGAATCAGCCCCACGCCATTTTCATATCTGAGTCACGCCACAAAAAAAATGAATAAATAAATAAAATAAAATAAAACCAACTAAATAACTAATAGAATAAGGTTCATGCCTTCCCAACAATCCTAAGGTTAGAATTAATAATAATAATAAGCCCAAAAAATTAAAGTTGGCGACATGGCCTATTGTGGTATCAGCTGGAGAGCGAGGGAGTCAGTCCTCTTTTCGTTAGTGCTAGACCAAAAAGATTCTTTGTGTTGAGGTGGAGCTCTACATCTACCGTCAGCTCCCCACTTTACGACACAGATCAGATTACCCAAAATGTGCTACTTATACGCTGAGTTTGCAGTACCAGTATCGAACCCGAAACCTTGCGGTTCCTTGGCGGATGTTCTACCGGCCCAAAAATATTTCTGCCTCAGGTGATAATAAGCCCAATTATGACTTAATATATATTTACCCAACCCCTCTTCATTGGCAGAATACGACGTAAGGTCAATTTTTTCAAACAGGTTTGAATTCTCCTAGACTCATGGGTGGGATTCTAACAGGACTTGAGTGGACCACAGAGTAATGGCAATGAAAGGACACTCCACACTCCTTAGATTTCCATATACAGTTTAGTGTGTACACATATTTACTAACTTCCTCTGCATGAGTAGGAATTCAAAGTCCTGGGAAGGTTGTCTTAACAGGTTAAAGAACCCAATCTGGCCTACTATTTACTCATAGGTGGAGGGATAATGATTGGATTCATACATTTCCCAAGTATATTAGTGATATGAGAAATGCAAACGGCCTCGTCAAAATTTGAACTCGGTTTGCCGTCTCCATTTCATACGACGATAACCATTACACTGCAAATGCCTTAATTTTGTTGGAAACCGACTCTCGACATACGTAAAATAAATAGTTTTGTAAAATCTAATAGTTTGGAAAATGTCTAGTCATTTTGAATGTCTCGAAAACCGGTTGTGCGGCCTTGATGTACTTGACAACCAGCCAGAGACCTTACTGTGCATACATGAACAGAAATTTTCAAGTGAAGTTATTCAGTCGGCAATGAGATGTTATTACGTGTTCTTGAGTAGTGTGTGCGTTTTTAAGGGCCATTCCTTGGCCTTAAAGCAGAAACGCTTATCCAGTGGAATTGGATCCTTGATAAAGAGTCTGTTGATAATGTGAATCTTTTGGTTACTAAAGTGTTCTCAGTTACTGGTATCGTATAAGTCCTTCGAGAGTATTGGTACAGATCCGCCAATCCTATGTGTGTCCGTCCTCAATGAGTGCAGTTTTAATTATGACCAATGTGAGGGGTTTAAATATTCTATCAGGCCAGTAGTATTGCTAGTGATTGGTTATAAGAGTCAATCACGTGACCTTGGCTAGTCTATAAAATCTTAGTGGGTATTTATAGCACATCTTATATCCGAAACATGCCTACAGTGTGTGACCGCCTTATTCATTCTAACAATGCACCTGTTCACTTTCACGCCTTCACGTTTCATGGATGTTGGTGCAGGTATAGGCCAAGGCAAGGTTGTACGGAGTTCCTCATGCAGTAATTCCTCATAACACATATGTTATCCAAGGGAAGGACAAGACTGATACAACAGTTTTGTCAGAGGAGCTTCCAGAAGAAAGTCGACAACATTCAAGTTTTTGAATTCAGATTTATACTTCTCTTTGACTGATTGACCAAAAGATAGAGATACCATTTTACCTCATCCTGGATATCACACTAAACTGCACCAAGATCGGGTGTTATGTACCCCTTTCTTGTCGGGTACATTACCAAGTTCTTATGTGATAGAGAGAGAGAGAGAGAGAGAGAGAGTATCAGAGAGATATTTAGACATACATAACTTACTTGCAGCCATTAGTGATGCCTAGTCTTCTTTTTTATTCCATACCGCCGAGTCGCCATGTTGAACTCTACCTTGTCTAGTCTTATTTCCGGCCATGATGTCTACGTCTAGGTTTTTTACTCGTTGCTTCTTTCTATTTCTTGTGGGTTCATTTTCAACTAAGGCATGCTTAATTAATCAATAACGCCCGTTGCTTTTCAAAGGTTTTGCCTTTTCTAACTCATCGCGCGGAGTTGAGTCCAGCCACCACAGGATACGTCTATCCTGGGTGACGTCTCGGATGCAACTGAGTACCTAACTAGTTCTCACGTGATTTGCGGGTTCCCTGCCTCTGAGGTCAAAGTTTCCCAACGTTCTGTAATTTTCAATTTGGGCTCTTCGTATTCTCGCTACACGGTGTTGTCAATAATCTATGCTACCACATAGATTATGTCACACGGGGTCCACGTGGCGTAGTGACTAACGTACTGGACTGTTCGCTATTACGTTCACTTTCGGACCCTTGGGAAAGATACGAAACCCTTCGTCTCCCACCCATGACTTAACTAGTACCACTACTCTTCCTTTTTTTTTTTTGCTTTGGCATTGAATAACCCACGAATATTGATATGCCATTAAACAAAGAAGTCAAACACCCAATGAACAATAGAATCAGCTGTGGATCATAATCCTTATTAATTTCATCCAGGCTGTCGGTGAATTCTACAGTCCCAGCCGATAGGGCGGAGTAAAAGCAGATTTTATTAAATCGGGGACATAGATGCTGCGTCATTGACGCACAAAAATCTAAAAGGACACAGTAAAATTGTATCCATGCGTCCCAGTGTTTTTCTTTTCCTTCCTCACCATCAATACAAACACAACCTACTATTTTAATCTATTTTGGAATATCTTACCTTTTACTATAACTAAATAAACCTTCATATGAAATAGTAACCATTTACGAATTTTTGTTCACTGAATATCTATGAATATAACTTTACTAATATATAACTGAATATTAGTGACTTTACTTTTCATGAATACGAATACGTATAAGCCTTCACTGAATACCCTTCACTGAATTACCTGAATAGAATCTAATACTTTCACTAATATCTATAGCCTTCATTCTGAATACGTATTTCACTGAATACTGTATCCTGAATACCCTATAAACTCACTGAATATCTATGAGCCTTCATTCTGAATACGTATAAGCGTTCACTGAATACCTATAAACCTTCACTGAATATCTATGAACTTCATTCTGAATACGTATAAACCTTCACTGAATACCTATAAACTGAATATCTATGAGTCTTCATTCTGAATACGTATAAGCGTTCACTGAATACCTCTAAACCTTCACTGATATCTATGAGCCTTCATTCTAATACGTATAAGCGTTCACTGAATACCTCTTCACTGAATATCTATGAGCCTTCATTCTAATACGTATAAGCGTTCACTGAATTCACTGAATATCTGTGAATCCTCATTCTTAATACCTAATAAGCGTTCGCGAAATATCTATAAGCTTTCACTGATTAGAATAGACAATACTGTAAACTAATTATAATAGAATGTACGCCGTTCAGTAAAAACTAAAACAATATCAAATTCAGTAAGAAATGAAAGTGCTCAATGCTCAAAAAGTTTACAATTGCACAAAAACATATGAAATTTGCAAAAGAAGATATGTGTGTGTGACGGCATTCACTCGATGAGGTTAAGCCAGCTCCTGTACTCATGAGTAAAATTTTCTTTTTAGTTTATTAAGATTCTTTTTTAAATATAAAAAGAATAGAATGATAACGTTCTCGAAAGAGGAACGGAACGATGGGATAAATGTGTGAGGAGAATACTTTGAAGTGGACTAAGGTGCCATTGCCCTAGGCCGGCTATTTATTGTTAATATCAAATATTCAAATGCTTTCCAAACAATTATAGTAAAAATGTCTTATGAGGCACCTTGTCGGTTCAAAAATCTATATTACAAACTATTACTAAGACTATGAGTTGTGTTCTTAATACCGATAAGCCTTCCGTCTGAGTACGTATAAGGCTTCATTTAATATCTATAAGTCTTTATAGAATACCTATAAGTCTTCACTGAATACGCATAAGCCTTCTTTCTGAATACCTATAAGCCTTGTACACACACACACACACACACACACATATATAATATATATATATATACATATATATATATATATATATATATATATATATATATATATATAGTTTGGTATAAGTATAAATAAAAAGTGTTCAATATCAATGATAAAGCATATATATCCAAGTATGGGTATCGTAGACATAAAGAATTTATGTCTACATCTCTCTCTCTCTCTCTCTCTCTCTCTCTCTCTCTCTCTCTCTCTCTCTCTCTCTCTCTCATATATATAATATATATTATATATATATATATATAATTAGTAATGACAAAAGCTTAAAAATCGATTATTATCGCCTAATACCCACTTTTTAAGCTTTTGGCTATACTAATTATATTGGTCTGTTTATAAAGATTAAGAAAGGACCAGCTCAGAATCATCCTAATACCAAATTACCTGGTATTCCACCTACAAATATATATATATATATATATATATATATATATATATATATATATATATATATACAGGGTGACCAAGAAGTCACTAATTAGCACTATGGGAAATGCAAAAAGCATCGTCCGAAATTTTAACACGGCTTGACGTGTCCATTTCCTATCTTACACCCTTGACCTTATGGCAAACTATGTATATTGTGTAATAGATTTCCTATCTTACGTAATTCTATAATCAAAAATATATTATATCTGTTCCCTCAGTGACTTCTTGGCCACCCTGTATATATATATATATTAGGTGAGTTTTTTATTAATAAAAATTGTGTTTTGAAATGTTATGATGGTATACGCTAGTATTAAGAGTATTGTCTATTCAATAAATTGTATTCTGATAACGCTATGCCTCTAACAAAACGTCAGTTTTATGCATATGTCAATTAGGTAATGTCTGGTTTATATGGACAGAAATCCCGGGCATTTTTCCAATGGATTTGTTTTATATTTAAAGATCAAAGAACAAGGCTAAATAAGAAACCAAAATATCTTATTGCCGGTGGAACAGAACCGAGGATTCCTGAATAACCTCCCCCAACTTGCATGTCACCTGCATGTCACATGCATTAGCCATCTTATCCAGCTTGTCACGCAAAGTAAACGTAAATAAATAAACGGAAGAACCAGCAGCTGCTGAGAATACGTTCCAGTAGCAGAAGTCACAGAAGTATATCTACAGCTGCAACCAATACCGTTGCAATATGATTTGAACACAAAGAAAGTTACGCGTTGAGCTGCAAAGTGCACTTGTCAAATACATGCATTTGTGTCAATCCTCCTTCGCTTTGACATACCATGCATTCTTGCGGTGCAATTTAGCATTCAATACGCGGTGATTACTAACTGTATATTTTAATTGGGCATTACGATTTCTATATCTATAAATTATATTTGGCGTGTTGGGGGTTTTAAAATAAAAGCCCGATTCCGGAATTTATCGATCTGTCCCCTCCCCATCGATGGTACTAGAAAATCAATAATCACCATTGGAGTGTTTAGTTGCCTCCTCCTCCTCCTCACCCCTGTTCATAATTCGTCTTTTGTTATCTGTAGTAGGAGTTAGTAGAACGAATGGGGATTATGAAAAATGAAAGAAAAGAAAGAAAAAAAAAAAAAAGTGATTGAAAGGTGGTGAAAGAAAGAAAGAAAGAAAGAAAGAAAGAAAGAATAAGAGAATAGAAAAAGTGTAAATTAATGTGGGATTCGTTTTTATCTAACCTTGACCTTTGTTTCAATCAAAACGGTACCTACAACCCTTTACTCTCACGCACACTCTCCCTATCTCCTATGCATACTCTCCTTCTCTCTCTCTTCTCTCTCTCTCTTTCATTCGTTACCTCCCTCCCCCTATCTCTCACTGTAACTTCCTCTTATAAATGATTGATACCGCTCATAAATATACGGCCGCGTCTTTTGTTCCCACGTATTTCTGTCTGTTGTAAGATATGTAAAAGTGAAAGTAACAAAAGGAGAGTAAGAAGCACCGGAGGAGAGTAAGAAGCACTGGAGGAGACAAAAGAAATTAGAATAGAAACAAGAGAGAAAGAACTGAATGAACCGATGATAGAATGAGTGTACAAATATAAGCGAGAGAAAAAAAAACGCTGGGAGGAGAGGGTAAAAATAAGATTATCAAAAACAGAGGCATTATCGAATATCGGAAAAGAGAGGAAGAAAGAAAAGAAGGAAGTGGGAGACAAGAAAAACTAACAGCAGGGGAAAGGAACTACCCTTGACCTCCAGCTGCCGTTGTGTTAGTCTCACACGCTGGTTTTTATAAGATACAGTTGTTCTATTGACCGGATGCAGTAGTAGGTTTATCTTAATGTGCATTTGTTTCTTGTGGCAAAAGGTAAATAAATAAACAGACAGATAACGCAAGTTTAATAATTACTAACATAAAACAAAAGAGCAACACAAAAAAACGCTTTTCTCCGAGACGTTCGATCCCGGTATGTTGTCGTCTTTCTTGGTAAGTAAAGCTTAAATGTTTATTATTTTGCATTTGAAATATCAGACCATGTATAAAAAAAAGAATACATATTTTTTACGTTTCTCTCTCTTTTTTTTTTTATTTTTTTTTTTACCTTTGTCTTCCTCTTCCTGGTTACAATTGCGGGAGGGAACCTTTTTTTTTTTCTTTTTTTTTTTTTTTTCTTTTTTTTTGTTACATGCACGTCTGATACTTCTATTCTCCTCCGTTCTATATTTTATTTCTGGAATTCTGTAGTCTTTTCCTCTTGTCTGTCATCTCGTAACTTCTTTCGTTTCTTTATTCTTTCCCTCGCCCCTTTTCCTTCCTCTAATGGCGCTGGCCATGTTAATATTTGTTTCGATTGTATTAAAAACATGGCAATCTGGACCAGCTAGGTGTGTTGTCTGTCTGTGCAATAATTCTTTTCTAGCTGTGTTTGTATATCTTAATAAGAATTACAATCATTTATAAATCTCAGTTCTTTTTTTTCCCTCTAACTACTTACATTTATTACGGAATGCCACGACTGACATTATTAAAAGGCTGTAACACTTTTGCAGCTGATCCTAACAACACATTATTTTTGTTTCTTATACATGCATAGCTGTTCCTATTTACATTATGTAGGTGTTGCGGATTGCACTATTTGTCATATTACGTGCTCAGGCTAAATTGTTCTTTCTCTTAAAATTATATATTCTTTCCACACACACACACACACACACACACACACACACACACACACACACATATATATATATATATATATATATATTATATATATATATATATATTAAATAGTCATGAACAGTCAAGCCTATTATTTCCCAATTCTCATCTATAGCATTTAAGCTGAACTGGCAATATATACTTATAATTCTCATTATGCTTATATGTAACTGTAACCAGAAAAAAAACGACACATAATAGAGATTTCTATTAGAGCAATATATATATATATATATATATATATATATATATATATATATATATATATATCGTGGGGTCCACGATCACACTGAATATCATTTTTAAAATCTATCTTCTATATATTACGAAACCTATCATTACATTTGTAACCGAAACCCACCAAAAAACAACACATCATAGCGAAATTTTTATTAGAGCAATGCATATAAAATGCACTAAATAAAAAAAAATCCATTTCCTGTCCAGTATGCAACCGAATTATAATTTTGTGAGGGTCTGTGTTCACGCAATGCATCTTTTCTGTCTGTGTATCGTTGTCTACCTATGTGCTACTAAAATTCTCATTATGTTTGGATGCAACCGTAACCCAGCAAAACGGCACTGATGTGTTTTTTTTTTATCAGAGCAATACGCTTAAAATACTCATAGAGAATAAAGAAATTTTCAGTTCAATTCGCAAAGTGAATGGTAATTTTGGGGGTCTGCATCCGCACTTAAACATCCCTTTTTTTTTTTTCATCTTTAAAATCCTTGTTACAACGAGAGAAAAAACAATGAAATGCTAATTAGAAACCTTCGCTCCTTCCTAAACAGGAACATCAGAGGGCACTGTTACAACAGGAACCCAACGGACTTGTGGATAGTCTAGTATCTTTTATTGCTAATATAATTTTATTAAGATAAAATTCTATTCTGTTGTTATTGTACTTAGTAGTGTACTTATGCATTTAAGAGTTCAAATCCTTGGTAGAACTTAAGATAAACTGATTTCTAAGCGTTGATACTCGTGACTCTACTCTGACTGTGTTCTGAGCGCAAAAAAAAAAACAAAGAGGGGAAGAGTGCACTGGTTTACTATTACATAGTTCCCTAGCAAAGGAGGAACTGTCTCGCCGGTATTGGGTCCCTCCGTTGCACTAATTACCAAATTAGGTTCAGCTAATTAAATGCATTCTCGATCGATAGTCCAGTATTTTGAAGTTATCAAAATATGCCTTAAACATAACTCAGCCAAGTAAAAAACATAACAAAAAAAAAACACGTATCAATGTCGGATTTTAAAGCGAAATTAAGACGCTTGGCAGTAAAGTAATCAGTCTGATGCTTGTAAAATATGCGATGGTCACGTGGTTTGCATTGTTTCCAGAACAAATACTTATTACTACAACTGCTATTATCTACATTGTTACATTGTTTGTATTTGAGAAAATGTGATGTTGTCGATGCTCATGATGACAACGGTATAATAATAATAATAATAATAATAATAATAATAATAAAAGTTGTCATTTTCTAACCTTGTCTTAGTTTGGCACCCAGTGAGAATCGAACTCAATTCAAGGTGTCGATCACCATTGTAGTATCAAAATATTTACAAACTTAGCATAACACGACACGAGATCTAGTGGAAGGTAATAGTGCAAGAAAAAATTTGCGCAACGCCAGTCTTCTAAGTGAGGGAAGTTTGTGCACTTAGGAAAATCAGTATTCGATGCTCTGGCCTTTTTAAGGACTCGAACATTGACTTCTGAAGCCGGTGGCAGTTGCTTACTTACGCTGGTAGAAAATAAAATTACAGAACCCTGAATATGTGTTTCAAAATTAAACGTAAAGATAACATAGTTGGTTTGCAACAAATCTGCCTATATGGCCATAAGTAGATCAATATATGTACAGGTTCCAAAATAAGGGGTGTATCAGCATTATTTGGACTCCGTGCACATATTGTACCCAGATATTTTATTTTTGATTTGGAGTATTTTGAGCCCGCAGTAGGACTAGCTCTAGACTACCCGAGCCGATTCTATTGTCCTTTTTGTCAGGGATGTTTGCATTTTACTAAATTTCTTTTGTATATGGATGTAACCTTAAATCCAGCAAAAAAACGACACATCATAGCGAGATGCTTATTAGAGCAATGCACTTATAGTATGTATATATATATATATATATATATATATTTTTTTTTTTTTTTTTTTTTTTCTTAAATTTAGTTATGAAAACAAAAATACAAAAAAAATATAGAAAAGAAAGATGTTATTATGTGGTTATATTTTACAGCATGTCAACCCTTATTGGGTTATTTTATGCCGAATACGTTTTGTTTTATTCATTCTTGGTGGGTATTCAAATTTTTAAAACTTCTTTTTTATCACATTTTGAAACTCTTGTTTTGTTCTATTTGACCAATGGATGGGAGAGAGAGGCGTTTGCAATGGTGTTATAAAACGATTACGATATTAGTGTATTGAATTCGGCATCCTTTGAGAGTTCTGAAAAATACTTTCAATTCTCAGCTCCAGCCATTAGTGTGATTTGTGAGAATTTCTTTTAAAATAATCAACTGGAAGCATTTTACCAATTCAACGAGACACTACAATAAAAGAAATTCAAGTCCAACAATATTAAAAGAGAATAGAAAAACAACTGCTGGAAATTCTCTTCCGTAAGATCCTCCTACTTTGATAATTAAACCACAAAGTTCCTGACTCTTAAATACCAACACTTTTAGGTAATCTTGAACTGAACCCTCATTTTATGTCCGTGTTTTTGCAATAAATGTTTTAAATATGTTTGCAATAAATGTTTTTAAATAAAGAAAATATATATGTTTGCAATAAATGTTTTTAAATAAAGAAAATATATTCAGTATTGTAAAATAACGGGTGCAAGAAAAAGAAAACATTTATTGCAAAAACACGGACATAAAATGAGGGTTCAGTTTATTTTATAGTAGGAATTTACGAAGAACAAGTTAAGGATTACCACTTTTAAAGGCATAAATAATTTTAAAATAATCATGATAACGAATGCACCTTGGTTAAAAGCTATACTTCTTTAGCCCACATTCTTATAGCAAACCGATGCTAATGTTGTTGTTGTTGCTACTGGATGCCCGGATGAAATGATGTGGATGCAGATCCGCAGCTGATTCTATTGTTCGATTGGTGTTTGGTTTCTTTGTTTACTGGCACACAAACCTTCGTGGGTTATTTAATACCAAGACTATATTTGTGGAAGAACAACCTATAGCAGGGGGATGCGGGTGTTCATACCTTTCCCAAGAGTATTAGTCCGAAAGTAAATATAGTAGCACGACTGGGGTTCGAACTCGCTTACAATGATATCATAGTCTAGCATGCCAGCCATTACACCACGTGGCCCTTTCTCTATTGTTCGTTTTGTCTGTGATGTTTAAAAATTCTTGTACATATGGATGTAAACTTAGTTCCAGCAACAATAAAAACGACACCCCGTAGCGAGATTTTTATTAGAGCAATGCACTTAAATTTCTCTTAGAAAATAAAGCAATTTCCAGTCTAATTTGTAACTGACAAATAATTTTTATCTGGTCTGCATTTGTGTTGAACATTTTTTTAAACATCCCAATTCTATGAAATAATGAAATGCTAATTAGAACCCTTTTTTCCCTTTCTAAATAGAAATATCAATATCATTATGAAACCTTGTTATAAAGCGAACCCAAGGGTTTCATGAATATTCTAAAATATGATGTTGTTGGTGGTAATGGCATTGTTGCTATTGCTGTTGGCGATGATGGTGTGCTCATAGTGATGGTGATAGTGTTGTTGTTGGTGGGATAGTGTTTTTGTTGTTGGTGGTGATGATGATAGTGGTGGTGATAGTATGGCTTTTGTGGTGGTAGTAGTGGTGGTTTAAATAGTTTTTGTCATGTTGTTGTTGGTTGTGGTGATAGTGTTGTTAATGATAGTGGTGGTGATAGTGTTGTTGTTGTTGTTGTTGATGGTGATGATGATAGTGTTGCTGATAGTATGGCTTTTGTGCTAGTAGTAGTTGTGGTGGAGATGGTGTTTTTTGTCATAGTGGTGGTAGTGGTAGAGATAATGTTGTTGGTGGTGGTGGTGATAGTGTTGTTTTGTTGTTGATGGTGATGATGATAGTGGTGGTGATAGTATGGCTTTTGTTATGGTAGTAGGAGTGGTGGGGATAGTATTTTTGTCATAGTGGTGGTAGTAGTGGAGATAATGTTGTTGTTGTGATGGTGATAGTGTTGTAGTGTTGATGGTGATGATGACAGTGGTGGTGATAGTATTTTTTGTGGTGATGGTGATAGTGCTGTTGTTCTGGATGTGGTAGTAGCGTTGCTTTTGTGATGGTAGTAGTGGTGGTGGTGGTGGAGATAGTGTTGTTATTGGTGGTTGGGTGATAGTGTTGTTGTCGATGGTGATGATGGTGTTGTTTTGGTGGTGGTAGTGATAGTGTTTTTGGTGATGGTGATGTTGTTGTTGTTGTTGTTGTAATGGCAGTGGTAACAGTGTTGCTTTCTGTGATGAAGATGATGATGATGATGTTGTTGTGGTGGTGATAATGTTTTTATTGGTGATGGTGATAGTAATGGTGGTGGTACTGATAATAATAAAAAGAGGAAAAGTCGTGTTGTAGCACTAGTCTTGTTGATAATGATGATTATTAGGTGATAATTTGATGATGATGATGTTGATGATCACAACCAGATTATCATTTTACTCCTTGAGAGTTTTTCCCGCCAACTCAGATGTTTTTCACTGGAGTCTGGGGTATATCACCTCTCACCAGGACTCTTCTTAGTATCCTCGCCGATTTTAGTAATGTTGTGGTCTAGAGGGATTTAATTATTCCTCTATTATTATTATTATTATTATTATTATTATTATTATTATTATTTCACTTCTTGTGAGTTTTTCACACCAGCGTAAGCAGATGGTCCTATACCGGAGTCTGAGTGACATCAAGTCTCCTCATGTCTCCAGGACCCTTCTGAGTATTCTTGCTGATCTTAACAATGCTATTATCTGGATGGTCTCAATTCTTCCTCTGATTTCCGATTCATCTAGTCTGTTTTCTAAATTTTTGGAGACAAGTGCGTCAATTACAATTGGCATGACTTTCTCCCTCAAATTCCACAGGTTTTTCCAGTTCTCTGGTGAGGTGCAGGTATTTTTCTTACTTTTCGTTTTCTTTCATCTTCACCCTGTGATCTGCTGGGACTGCAAAATCTACAAGTTGGAAAGTTGGAAAGTTACTTGTTAATTAATACTAGGTAAAATCCGTGACATGACAAGTTCTTTTCTTCTTGTCAATTATTATTATTATTATTATTATTATTATTATTATTATTATTATTATTATTATTATATACTTGCAAGTTTTTCCCATCAGGTCTAACTGATGGTTTTGCACTGCAGGCTGAGTCTGAGAGACAGCAAGTCTCCCCATGTCTCCAGGACCCTTCTCAGTATTCTAGCCAATTATTGTAGTGCTGTGGTCTGGATTGTTTTTCACACTAGAGTGTGAGTTACAGCAAGTCTCCTAAGGGTCTCCAGGACTCTTCTTTGTATTCTAGCCGATCTTAACAATGCTGTTATTTGAATAGTCTTGATTTTTCCTCTGATTTTCTATTCTCCCATTCTTCTTTCCAAACCCTTGTGGACCGTTCCAAGGGAACAAACTACAATTCGTACCAACTTCGTCCTAATGTTCCACAGATTTTTCAGTTCCCTGGCACGGGTTAAGTATTTGTCTATCTTTTCGTTTTCTTCAATTTTCACTCAGTGAACCGCTGTATTATTATATAAAGTTCTGGTCTCGATTATTCCTCTGATGTTCGGTTACCCCCTGTATTATTATTATTATTATTATTATTATTATTATATTCCTAACAAGTTCTTTTTCCGCCAGTTCTAACTGATGCTTTTATACTGTAGTGAGTGACAACAAGTCTCCCCAGGTTTCCTGGACTCTTCTAAGTATATTTGCCAATTTTAGTAGAGCAGTGGTTTGAATGGCTGTGATTCTCCATTCTATTTTCCAGGTTCTTAGGAACTGTTCCAAGGACTCCAAGTATGATTGGTATCACTGTCCCTTTCACGTTCCTTATATCACTTTTGTTATTATTATCATTATTATTTTTTTACTGGCTGTAATTGCTGTGGTTTGGCTGATTTTATAGACATAGCAAAAGTACGTTTTCGTTTGCGCATGGAATTAGACATTTTCGCATGTCGACAGCAGATACTGTAAATTCTTGGCCTTGTGCCAAACTAAACTAATTCTAGTAAAGTTGCCCTGAAATACAATTTTGCTTCAGTCAGCATTTATATCAATTGGTAAAGAGCGTTCTGTTTCCAGGTTGTTACAAAAATTGAGTTTGTTATTGCTGATGCTGATGCTGATGATAATGTACTTTCTTTTCAAATATCTCCATATAAGGCAGGTCCATCTTTGATCTACGAACACGTGCTGCTCTGAAAGTAATGCCTCCTACTTATTTAAACGGAAACTATAATAATCTTATTATCATACGATAGTCTTATTGCGCTCCCTGGATGCGGCTGTTTGCATTTCACATAGCGTTAATACCCTTGAGAAAGGTATGAATCCAACTATTCTCCCTCGATCTATGGGTAAATAGTAGGGTAGACTAGGCTCGTTAACCTTAGTATGGCAACCTGTCTAGGAAAAGGAAAACTCTGAATTCAAACCAAAGGGGATCTCTTCTAGTAAGTGAAACCTGCTTTGAGGGCCCTACCCCACTCCTCATGATATTAAACACTATTTTTTTTAACATTGTTACCTTTATGCATTTCGGTAGCTATAAACGAAAATCTACAGGCAGCATAGTCCTCATCTGTCAAGACGATTTCACAGCAGCGATTATGGTGTCGTTTGTGGAGAAATGTTGTCTTCGTACTCTATCTTTCACCGGCCCGATTCGTATGAAGGAAATGGTCGAGGCACCCACGTATATTTACCCAACTACAGCGCAACGAGCAGGATGTGATACAAGGTCAGTTTTGAGCGGAGTACAGATAATTCAGAGTAGACTTTAGAAGGTTAGAAAACCCAGTCTGCCTTACTATTTAGCCAAAGCTGCAGGGAGAGCAGAAGGATGCATACTTTTTTCTAAGGGCAATAGCGTGAAGTGAAACACAAAGTTTCATCGGAGATTCAAGTTGCCAATTCCATTCCCGTTATGCTAAGCGCGCCTCCGTTTCCTTATTCGGTAGTCTTGCTAAACATAGCTTGACACTCACATAGTTGTCATTACAGCTGGAATGCATTGCCCACCGCCTAACTGTACTCACATACACTGTTTTGTCTCGTAAACGTTCAGCAAGTGTCGATGAATGTTAATCGGTTTGGTTTAGTTTGTTTTGTTTTGTTTTATGGCATATCAACCTCAGTGGGTCATTTAATGCCGATAAAGTTTTGAAATAAATTAATTCTTAATGGATACTTAATTTTTTTTAATAAATACATTTTTCTATTTAACCCATAGATGGGACCCTAACAGGTTCTACCACTCCGGTTCAGAGTGGACCAGGGAGCAATGGTGATGAAGGGGTGCTCCACATTCCCCAGACCTCCAAAACTGGAACCTCTCCATCAGATAGAGTTTAACGTCATTCCCAGGAGATGTTAATCGGTGCAATTCTGTTGTAAGTCGTAGCAGTGACTTTGGTAGGAATATTGAGAAATATTCATTGACCCAAATAAATCGAGGCATATCATAATATACAATGAATACACATATACTGAACTAGTATCTGGTTTGGTCTGGTTTCTTTCTTTAAATGGCATATCAAGCTTTGAGGGTCATTTAATAACAAAGCTACCCTTTTTAGAAGAACAGCTGTGGTATTATTTAACCCATGGTTATGGACATAAGGGTGTTCATACTTTTTTAAGCTATTAGTCGAAAGTGAACGTAATAGCCCGACTGTAGTTCGAACTTGCTTACTTCGATCTCGTAGTCCAGAACGTTAGCCACTACACCACTGGGACTTCCCCTGAACTATTAATGATGTGTTTCAAAAATGCTTTATATTCAAGCTTGAAAGAGATGAAAGTATGACGCAAACAAATTGAGTTAATGATATTTATTAAATCAATATTGTTACAGAGAGAAATTGAAGAACTTATTAATTAATCAATATTATCAATTAATTATTATTAATTAATAGGATTAAATACTTTACTAGAAAGAAGAATGAGGGGTTATCTAATTGAAACTTTCAAAATAATTAATGGAATTTCTAATTGTGTTAGACATTTTCTTTTGATATTTCTCCTCAAACTGGAAATTTACTTTCAAGAAAGATTTCAAAAACTAAGTCTATTAACCAATTGGATTTTTTTGTTAATAAAGGAATATATCTTTGGAACAAATTCCTTAATTAGATCAAAAACAGCAATAACGTAAAAAAAAATTAATTTAATTGGATGATTTCAGAAATAATGGTAAGAAATAGTAAGAAAAAGAATTAAAGAGAATATTTTTGGAAACTATTGGATAAACTACTTGGTTAAACAGAATTTGATCTTTATATAGACTAGCAAATTTATGCACCCTCCGGGTGCAAGTTTTTAAGTTTTAATATAATAAAATATCATTTTAAATTAGAAAGGCTAATAAAACTAAATAAGAATGCAGGCAAAAATATTTGGAACAGAGGGGGTATTATCGAAAAATAGAACAGCTTTGAAACTAACTCTTCTACCATTTTCCATTACTCCCGTCTTTCATTGGTAAATTTTCCTAATTTAACTCTTTACTTAAAATAGGAAGTAAAGGATAATATTACAGTTATTTCTTCTTCTTAATGAATTTCTTTTAAGATTTATCCCAGAGATTTTTGCTCATATTCAATAAGATAAAACCAAACAATTAGAAATCAATAATACTAAGCATATATTTATTAAAATCAATTTTTAAAGATCAATATGCAAATTAGCCTTCCCATTCACACTGTAAACCGCTATTTTGTTGTATATATAAATACAATTGCATATTATTAGTATGTAGATATGGTCAACAGTCTTAATAATGTAAAACAATTTTATTATTCATTGAGGTTTAAATAAAAATAAAATCATGGAGAATGTGATGTAAATAACTAAGGGAACTGTGAATTGAGTAGTAATATAGTTTCGGTTACAGACAGACAAACACACAATCTCCATTATAATAAGAAGATATTGTATTAATATTGTATATGTTCTGTACAAATATACCTTTTAAGGTTGATGTCAGAAGAGAGTAAACAGGAGAGAAGCCCAAGGAGACATAAAAAAACAAACAAATAAATCCATATACAGGATAATTTAAAAGTAACTCCCTATTTTAAACTATTTATAATTTTTTAATATACAGTTACATATTTCTTAATTCTTTAATGTACGTTTCTTTATATATGGCAATTAAATCTGTGTTGTTTTTTGTTGGTGCTCCTCTACTATTGTTGTTCGTGAATGGTTGAATCACCATTTTTTGGGGATATGGATGGGTAAAACTTGGTCCGAATGAGAGACCACCAGAAGCCCTGATTAAACCCTGCGAATTTTTTTCTTTGAGGTTGGTTGAAGGGGCAAGCCTACTCTAGGAAATCAACGACTTTGGAAGAACTTGAAGAACGAATTTATTTCCACCATTCTACAAGAGTTCCTGGAAAGATCAGCTGATGTGATTCCCGAGCGGCTTGAGAGACTGGAAGCGAATGCTGGTGCCCATATAGAATTTCTTTTAAAATTCCATGTTATGTTTGTTCTTCTCATATTCAATTTTGATAAAAATAATGATTCAAAAATAAATTGTAAGATTTTTTAAAGTAGGGAAAAGAGTTACTTTACAATTATCCTGTACATATATACAGCTATTTAAGGGAACATAATGCAAGATATATTCAAAGTTCATTCAAAGTTTTTAATGCCAGCATAAGAAATAAAGTGAGCTCTGGGTTTTATATGTTTTTGAGGGTTCCAAATATTTTGTTATATGTAACATCTTGCTAACCATTACACCACGATGGGGCACCCTTTGACTAATGTAGGTAGGTATTTAGTCAACTCGTTCGCAACAGATAGGATGTGACACAAGGTTGCAAGTATAGGGCATTCAGTCAGGATCCAACTTGATATCCAGTTGAAATAGTTGATTAAGATAAAATTCTATGTAGTGATTTTTAAAGAAAACCCTATACATTTTATTTCCATTGGCGTATCTCTGATTTCATGTCAGACGCCATTTTTAGACTGCCACCAAACAGCTATCTGTAACAAAGCAAAGAAAAAATTGTGTTATTGGTGAAACGATTGAAACGTTCGTTGTGTAAGAGTTATCGTGGTAGTAAATGGACACGGTGAAACGTGTTCAAATCCGGGACGACGCTGTTTGCATTTCACATAGCGGTAATACCCTTGGAAAGATATGAATCCAACTATTCTACTTTCGCCTATGGGTAAAATAGTAGGGCAAATGGTATGGGCAAGCAGTCTAAGAGAAAGAAAATGGTTAAACTCTGCTTAAAAATTAATCTTGCATCGAATCCTGCTTGTGACGGATGAGAAAATATATAGGAATAAAACAAAATAAAGAACGATTTAATAATTTAAAAAAAGCTTTGAAAACAGAAGAAGAATACATTTAAAAAAAAAAGAGAAATAAAAACGAGAAAATTAAAGATTAAAAGAAAAAGAAAATAGAATCTTCAGCAGCTAATGGCTGGTTTATATAACATACAAATAAAGTGGGAGGGTTAATCTACTTCTCACACTCTCCAGTCTCTCTCTTTACAATCACAGAGAAGACTAACATATATCAGGAGTAGTTAATCAAGATATATATATACAGAGGAGGAAAGTGAAGGAGAATGTGAGTAAGAGACGGGTCAGTTTTTAACTTAATTGCAAATTTCCGCAAAATAATTTTAATCCTTTTTTTTAATCCTCCGGCCGTATTCATTTTAAAAATTTAATTCGCTTTGCAAACTAACTTTCTTCCTTATCACAATTATCTACCCATGGGTTACTCAATGGGTTACTCAACGGGACACGTTTTTACTAGTATAATCTATATCCATCTATCTATATCTATATACTTGGTAGTTAAGTAAAATAAAACTGGGATATAGGAAACAAAAAAGAAAGAGAAAATAAGAAAGATAAATGCTGGCTGCATTTCACATAGCACTAATACCCTTGGGTAAGGTAGTTTTTTTTTTAACCCAACCTGATTCTCACGTGTAGCATGAGACACAATGTTGTAAGTATAGGGTATTCAGGGAGGATCAAACACGCTATTCAGTTTCACTAGTAATGGATATGTGGGACTAGCTTTCTACCCATTGTACCACCACGGGACTTCTTACTCTTGGGAAAGGTTTTAATCCAGGTATTCTTCCTCTATCTAGGGGTAAATAGTCGGACAGTCTGGGCTCTTTAACCTTGGTATAGCAAGCGGTGAAAGTGAAGGAAAATTCTGAATTCAAATCTGTTAAACTCCGCTTAAAAATTGACCTTGTGTCGCATCCTAATCGAGTGGAAGGGTTGGGTAAATACATATTGGTGAGAAGAATCATCTCTATGACCATACCTCTAATATTAAACTGATTTAATGGTGAAGTTCCAATTTTATACGACTGGGGAGGGTGAAGTACCCCTTCATTGCCATTACTCCCAGGTCCCAGTACCTCATAAGGCCCTATCTTTGGGTTAAATAGAAAAAAAATGAGTTTAAAAAAATGAGTTAAAATGATTTTTTTTTAAATATTTGAATATCCAACAAGCATGAATAGAACAAAACATATTCGGTATAAACTAACCTAACAAGGGTTGACATGCCGTAAAATCCAACAAAACAACATGAGGTAAATTTCTTAAGCATGGTTAAACAGGTTTTAATTCAGTTTTCCTTCTCCTTGGTTGGTAGGCTAACCAAGGTTAAAGAGCCCAATATGCCCTACTATTTACCCATATCTGGACAGAAAATAGATTCATACCTTTCCATAGCGCTATGTGAAATGCAAACAGCCTCTTCCCGGATTTGAACTCGTTTTAGCTTGGCCATTTCCAACGACAATAACCATTACACCACGCACTTTCATTTGCAATACTTTTTGAATATTAAACTAAATTGTTAAAAGTAAATTCAAGATAACAAATGTCATACCTTTGCTATAAAGGCGAACATTTATAGATTAAATTAAATGTTTATATATACATGTAATTAAAAAAAAGAAATGGATATAAAATCCGACAATGTAAATGTATAAAGTTTGTAAATATTCTCTTGTTTTTTTCATAAACTTTATACACATTTACATGTAATTAAATGTATATTACTTTAAAAGTATATTTATCAAGAGATTCAATCTCAATTTAAGATTTCCTTTAATACAATACTTTTGTATACATATCTCTCGGTTGATTGGCTGGTTGGTTGAATTTTTCGGTATATCAACCCTTGGGTTATTTTATGCCAAAATTGTTTTTGTTTAATTCATTATTGTAAGGCATTCACTTTTTTAACTCATTTTTAAACACGTTTTCAAAACTCATTTTTGATCTATATAACTCTAATATGTCCAATCACTCCGGGTCTTAGTATACCTGGGAGTAATAGCAATGAAGGAGTACTCCACACAAACCCAGAGCTCCAGAAGGGGAACTTCACCACTAGATGTTTAGCGTCATACCAAGGAAATCAGACCCTCAGTCATGGCCTTCTAGCACATATACGTTAAAAAGGGCTGGGGGTTGCCATGAGCAATTAAAGAATACGGTCGGGACAATCATATCGGTGGTAGGGTTTGGCGTGAACAGCTGGTTGACCGGAGGGGGCCTCTCCGACCGTCTGTCTTGCCCAAGTAAGGGCTCAGGCTGATTGCTGCATGTCATGAACTGCTCACTCAATACTAGATGCAGTTTAACGTCATGCCCAGGACACTAAGAACCTCAGCCACCGCCTTCTAGCACATATATGATAAATGGGGTTTGCCATAAGAGCAATGGTTGGCAGCCTTCCGTCTACGAGAGACGATGGAGCAGTGTCAAAGTTTTTTTTTTTCTTGAACTACATAGCCTGGGCGGGTTTGCATGCAGGATAAGCTGTTGTCCATGCAGCAAATCCCCCCTTTCCACACTGCCGCTGTGATCCAAAGGAAAGGTAAGGTACCAATGCAGTTTGGTAACGGTATTGTCACAGGAGTTAATGGGTAGCACTGGATTTCAGCATCACACCACCTTTAGGGGCTCCAGCTCCTGATTTGTTTTCGAGGTTTACTCCCCTAGCCTTCCGTTGAAAGGCAGGTTTTGTATCGGACTTTTCAGGGTTGGGGCAATCATATATGTTAGGGATTGATGTGACCAGCCGATTAATTGATATAAAAGTTCAAGAAAATACCACGAAAAAATAAAACTACCTACCGTAACTCATAGTTTCCACCGTATTGATCTCGCCTACTGTCTGCATGCACTGTTCACTGACAATAGTAGCAACTTTCCAAACAATACTTGCTGTTTAAAATCTTCAAACTTTTAGGTTACCAAAATTTGAAATTAGATTTAACATTTAAGGCATTTCACATTCTTATAAAATACTCGATACTTAGTTCCTTTGCTTAAACGCTGCAGGCAACTGCTGTACATTTAAGTGCATCTACGGTTTTGAAGTGATCTCCATAGTAACAAGATGACCCGCCTCGATATCATCTGAGATACGACCACACCCATAGTCAGTTATCATCAGTAGTTGACATTCATAACCCAATGCACCGTCATGTGTACATAGAAATATATTAAATGCTAATTCTTTTATAGATCAGCGTACTGGTAGCGTAGTTGTTGTCATTTGGTATACTGGTAGCGTAGCTAAGGGCGTCCCATCGTCGAGTAATAGTTAGCAGGCTAGTTTCGCAGATACATATCTACTGAATAGCATCTTTTTTTTTTTTTTTTTTCTAAATTGTTTGATTATTTTCTAAAGAATTTTATATTAAAAGTTTCAATTGTCTACTTGTTTTTTTTTGTTTTTTTTCATGGAATTTTAAAAAATTATAAAATGTAAAATAAATACTTTTGTTTGGCGGATATCAAAATCGTATTTATTAATCAAAGAAAATATTGTATAAAAAATATCTAGCTAAAAATAATGACATAACATATTTCGGTTTTTATTTTTTTTTAAATTTGAAAATAATGTTTGAATTACAAATTGTCGTCATTCTTATTAATGGATGGATCTAACGGAAATAATATCTACTTTGGTTTTTGAGGAAAACTCTTGTTGTTGTTGTTGTTGTTGTTGTAGCACTGGGTTGTTGAGGTACATAAATTTAAATTAAATCGTGAGACATCAAGGAAATGCTAAATTAGTAATTTGTTTGATTCTCGCTGGATGCCTTATATTTGAAACCTGGTGTCACATCCTACCCGTGGTGAACAGGTTGGGTAAATACCCACCTCTCATTTTTGTAAGGCATCCCATTGTGGTGTAATTCTTAGCAAGATAGCTTCGCAGATCCATTACTATTAAATAGCGAGTTCGATCCTCGCTGGATGCCCCATACTTGCGAACTTGTGTCATATCCTAACTGTGTCAAACGAGTCGGATAAGTACCTACTTGTAGCCAGGTTGTTATCATTTACTAATTTGAGCCTAGTTTGGCACAAGACCAGAAGTATGGAGCATTCAGTGAAAATCCAAACTCCCTCCTAGAGGGGTAGTACCTGGTTATGGTCTCATCGATGGTTAAAATCAAAATTAAAATTATTCGTATTCCATTAGGATATCACATAACAAAACAAAAAACTTAAGAATCAAATACACAAAAAATGTAAATATGAAGGTACTATTAATGCAATTCCCTAACCTCTGGGTATAAAATAACCCTAGACGGGTCGACATGCCTTTAAAATCAGTCAATCAATTAATAGAACTCACTTGCTTGGCTAGCTAGCAAACCATTATACCACAAGAGATATTCTTTATTTAC
>CM042147.1:86854054-86871554 GCA_023376005.1 Doryteuthis pealeii
CATATTGGTGACCTTCTGTCACATACTACCCGTGGCCAACGGGCTGGGTATAAGAGCGGCCTCTCATGGTGTAATGGTTAATAAGTAAATTTTTCAGATCCATTACTACTGAAAAACGAGTTTCATTGGATGTCCCATACCTGCGATTTTGTATCACATTCTACCTAGGGCGAATGGGTTGGGTAAATACAGGGCGTCCTATCGAAGTGCAATTGTTCGCAAGCTTTTTTTTTTTACTAAATAGCGAGTTTCGATCCTTGCTAGATGCCCCATACCTTGTGTCACATCCTATCCGGGGCAAACGGATTAAATAAATACCTACAACGGTACATCACGTTGTGCAATTACTAATTTGCTATACAATTAGACTATTGTAAATAAATTTGAGTCTCACTGGGTGCTCGAAGCTGAACTAATATTTATAAATCACATCGGAATCTATGTGTAGTACAAGGGTTAGAGAGCTAGTTTAGTGGGTTCAATACGTAGGGGTTTCTAACCCCAAAAAGCGTGTCCTGGGTATTACACTAAACTGAATCTGATGACAGGGCTCCAGTTCTGGAGATTTGGGTAATGTGTATCCTTTCATCACCATTACTACCAGGTCCACTCTGACCCGGAGTGGTAGTAGCTATTAGGGTCCCAAATATGGATCAAATAGATATGTTTAGAAATCATTCGTATGTGATAGGACCATGTGAAAAAATACTTTTAGAAACAACTGCACAAAAGGTGTAATTATAATAAAAAGGGTTTGCTATAATGGCAGTAGGCTCGGGATAATCATGTTGGTGCTAGGGCTTGACATGACCAGCCGATTGATCGGAGAGGGCCTCTCCGACCGACCGTCTAGCTTAAGTAATTGCCAAAGAGGAGTGTTGCATGGCGTGGACTGCTCAACCACCAGGATTCCATCCTTAAGCATCACGGGTCGCCACCCAGGGCCAAAGGTGACCCCATTTTGGAGGGTTTACATCTTTGCAGAGGTGCAGTCGGAGTATTCTACAGCCCCAGCCGGCAGGGCGGAGGGAACTAGGTTACATGACTATTGCCAGTGGTTTCCAAATTCACTTGGTCCTTTATATTTTTGGCCTTGTGCCAAACTAAGTTAAGTTCAGTGAAACATTTAAGAAACCCTTTTTAGTATAATGGTTAGCGAGTTGGGTTATATATATATATATATATATATTATATATATATATATATATATGCATTCATAGATACATAAATATTTATATATATTGTAGAATTCAAAACTCCATTAATAAATGTGTTGACTTTCACGATGGAGATTATGAATCATACTAATCAATCTTTTAGAAAGGAAATATTTATATGAGTTGAAAATTAGTATTAGATGTCCTAGCTCTAGATTCGAACCCTCAAAATAGGATTTGAATGCAGACATAGAAAGGATCAACTTTAGATTGATAGCTGAAAAGGGAAGGAATAAAGATAGATAAAAAGGAAGAAATATAGGTAGATAGATTAAAAGGAAGAAATATAGGTAGATAGATTAAAAGGAAGAAATATAGGTAGATAGATTAAAAGGAAGAAATATAGGTAGATAGATTAAAAGGAAGACACATAGATAGATAAAAATGAAGATAGATAGATAGATAGATAGATAGATAGATAAATTTAAAAATAAAAAAAAGGGGGAAAATATAGATAGATAAAAAAGAAAAAGTAAGATAAATGAATGGATAAAAATAAATAAATAAATAAATATGCATATGTATCTAAGGAAAAAAAAGTGAGACGATATTAAAAATACACCTTGGACAGTTGTTAATGTAGAGTGATTCATACTCTGACTAACAGTGACCAAATATTTCCGTGTCAGAGATCTTTTGAATTGCCCAATGAAAACGTAATACAGGGAGAGTGCTTCTTCATTAATCCATATAAACAATCTCTCTCTCTCTCTCTCTCTCTCTCTCTCTCTCTCTCTCTCTCTCTCTCTCTCTCTCAAACATTTCTGTGTTCATTCATAAAAATACATAGGCTCATAGCAGTGTTAATTATTATTCTATGTTACTGCTGCACAATTTAACGCCTCTACCCCAGCTATGGAATGAGACAGGATACCCCGTGGACTGAATAAAGGGTTGGTTCACAGTTCCGTGATGTTTCCCGATTACACAAGAAGGTTCCGAAAAGAAGGTTCCCGAAGTCCGACAAGAAATACATGAGAAGGCCGGAGGATATCAGCCGAAACGTTGTACAGATAACAACGAAGATGAGACAATAGTCCGAATATACGCAGATAATAGTAAATAAGTAAACCCCAAACATTTCTAAATACAAATAATTTAATTTTCTTCAAAACCAAAGTTGTTAGGATTTTCTGATTGAGCATTATACAGTCAATGTCCCGCCCTGTCTCGCAGTGTGGGGCTACCCGTAAGTAGTGATCCGTGATGCTTAATGACGGAATATTTGTTGCTGAACTGTACATGACTTGTAACATCCCACTTTGGCTAAACGGGCAATCGGATTTTCCATTCCGTTCAATTGGTTGGTAAAGTCAAGCCCTAACCCTATATGATTGTCCCTACCTATTGTTTATATGGCAACACCCAACCATTTTTATCAGATATGTGATAGCAGGCGGTGGCCTTGGGTTTTAATGCTCTGGGTATGAAATTAAACTGCATCTAACAGTGAAGTTCCGATTCTTTGGAGTATGAAGTTCCCCTCTATCGGCATTACTTGGAGTGGTAGTACCTGTTAGGGTCCCATCTATGGCTTGAATAAAAGAAAAATAGTTAAGAAAAATGTGTTTTAAAAAATTGAGTTTAGATAAAAATTTTGAATAAATAAAACAAAATGTCTTCGGCATAAAATAACCTAACAAGAGTTGACTTGTCGTAAAATCCAACCACCCAACCAACAATCAATTCTCTACAAAGACACGAAAGCAATAGTTCGCTCACCCGATGGTGACACAGATTTCTTTGGCTTTATCGCTGGAATCCTACAAGGAGAAACATTAGCACCATTCCTATTCATAATCTTCTGAGTCTACGTACTACTAACATCATTATATCTAATAAAGAAAAAATGTTCACACTAAAAAGGAAGGAAGATGAAAATATCCCGCAGAAACTATTACAATTGCGAACTACACAGATGACCTTGCGCTTCTCACAATTACACCTGCCCAAACCGAATCTGTTTCATAGCCTGAAGCAGGCAGCAAGAGGCATTGGCCTATATGTGAACTCAGATAAAACAGAGTGTATATGTTCTAAACATAATGGAACTAAATCTCCACATAGAATGCAGCCACTGTAATTAGTAGAACAGTTCACATACCTAGATAGCAATATCTTATCTACAGAAAGTGATGTCAATATACGCATACGAAAAGCCTGAATTGCTATTGACAGATAATCGATCATATGGAAATCTCATCTCTCTAATCTGATAAAATGGGAATTCTTCCCATCTCTAGCCGTATCAGTACTACTGTATAGCTGCACCACTTAAACTTTAATTTTCACACGGGTTAGCTCAGTCGGTAGAGCGTTCGGCTAAAAACCAAGGTTCTTAGTTCGATACCGGCCCTCGCCTACTCAGCGTATGAGTAGCACAGGGATCTATGCGGTAAAGTAAGGAGCTGATGGTATGTGTGGGGCTCCACCTCAGACGCAAAAACAATCTCCTTGGTCTAGCGCTAGTGAAAAGGGGATAGACTCCCTCGCTGATTGACTGGTACCGACATTAGGCCGCCCGCCGACTTTACTTTACTTACTTATATAGATTCGAGTATTCTGATAATTCTAATACAAACAATTTTTTTTAAAAAATCTATTTGACCGACCCATGTACAGGGCCCTAACAGGTACTACCACTCCTGGTCAGAGTGGACCTAGTAGTAATGGAAATGAAAAGATAACTCCATAATCTCTAAAGCTCCAAAATTGGAGACTCACCACCGGATGTCATCATCCTGTCGTGCTGTCAGCACCTGATATCCATGACAATCTCTCGCCATCCCTTCCTATTACTCATTGCTCCTGGGAGATCCTCTGCGCAGCACCCAGAATCCGCACAGAGTTTATCTATATACGTCTTTGCAGGGCGATCTACTCTGGTGTGCCAATCTGATGGCTTCCATAGGAGAACATCGCTTATGAGTTCATCCTTGCTTCTCCAGCAGTGTCCAGCGTGTCTTGTTCGCCTCAAACGGATGGTATATGTGATATGGAGCAGGTGGCCATACAGTTGTGTTCTCGTGGGGTTTTGTTTCCACATCCTGTTTAATATTGCACGCAGC
Organism: Doryteuthis pealeii; assembly: GCA_023376005.1. Classification (NCBI taxonomy): domain Eukaryota; kingdom Metazoa; phylum Mollusca; class Cephalopoda; order Myopsida; family Loliginidae; genus Doryteuthis; species Doryteuthis pealeii. The sequence goes on from CM042147.1 coordinate 86,858,340, forward strand.
ATTTTCGTGCAAGTCCCGTCCAGCTTATTCTCTAGTGCTTCGTTAGAGTCCAGGTAGTGCAGCCGTACAGTAACACTGAAACTACTACGGCTTGGAAGAATTTTTGCTTTAATTTGTCATCGAGGTTTGATTTCCATATGGTACAATACCCAGAATAACCCTTTTGGGAACCATTCTTACAACTTTAGGGGGGCGTGTTCATAGGTGATGTACATAAGATAATTTAAAAAAAACAACAAATATGTTCAATTGAAAAAAAATCGGTATACTTAAAAAAATAACTGAAACCATCCTCTGTCTCGGGAATGGGCTCGAGAACAACTATATACCCGGATGTTGATGTTTATCGTTCACGACAACAGTTTTTATCGAGCCGTTGCTACGGCGCGGCCGCTTGTTGGTCTGCGGACGTCTGGTAGGAGGCGTCGACGAAGTTTTACAAATCGGTCGAACTAGGAGGCCATCTTTAGGGATAATACAATCGTGAAAATTATCGACCAGACGCTCCAAGTGTCACGTGCGTCATCGAGGAAAGGGAAGAGTCTGCCTCTCCTAGTTCCCCGCCACAATTCAGGTCTTAACAATCGTGTCGGGTGCTGTGGCCACATCAGCAAGGCACTAGAAATGCAACCAACCAGTCTCCACACCCTTACCCCCTCAGCAAGGGTCCCATGGCCAGCCATTTTCTCACTCAGGTCATACTCACTCCCATTATCCCCTCAGGTGCTAGCAACACTGGGCCTATCCTCCATCCAGTCAACTTTCACAACAGCAACAGCACTATCCCCAGCAAGGCCCACCTCCACAGGGAGGACAGTATCCTCCTTATCATCATCATGGTCCGGCACAATAAGGACAACACTTCTATCAAGGCCATCCTCCTCCACCTTCTCCTCCTCCTCAGCAGTATCCCCAGCAACCTCATGGACCACAAGGGTCCTATTCTCAACAGACCTATCCAGCTGGACCACCAGCCCAAAGTGCACATCCTTACCCTCATGGATCTGGAAGTCCTTACTCAGCACAGGGTCATGGTAGGCCACCCCAAAGGACTCCCATTCATCCTACAGGACGGCAAATGGGACCAAGTGGTACACCAGGCACTGGTGGCTCATCCGATGTTCCCGACATGTTGACCCTCCGATCAACATGACATGACCCCCGTTGATCACTATTCCAGGAACCATAGCAGACGGTCCGGCTCCGTGCAGAATGGTGTGTCATTTCTTTTGTTCCCTTGCTGGCCCTAGTTGAAGTTGTTAGCGGCTATTCTCACGGGCACGGCAAGTTTTTTTAATTTAATGTCAAGGCTTTACAAGTACACACACGTACTGAGGTCTAGGTGAGTAAAAAGGTCGTGTTATATTAGTAACCCAAATAGATAGGGCTAAGATTTCGTAAATATAATGTATATATTTGCCCAACCTCTCTGTCACGAGCAGGATGTGACGCAAGGTCCATTTTTAAGAGAAGTACTGCGAGTGTAAGGCGCGCTCAACGTAACGGTTACCATCGTAGGAAAAACAGTCGGCAACCAGAGTTTAAATCCTGGAAGAGGCTGTTTGCATTTCACTTCATGCTAATGCCTGTGGGAGGGGCACAAATCCTTCTATTCTCCTCTAGCTATGGATAAATAGTATGACAGATTGCGTTCTTTATCCTTGGTAAGGCAACCAATCTAGGAGAAGGAAAAATTGATTTTGTCACATTCTGTCTGTGGTAGAAAATTTTGGGTAAATGCATACAGTTGGTTTGAATTCAGGGTTTTCCTTCTCCTACATTGGTTACCCAGTCTGTCCTTTTAAGATTATGTAGTTACAAGTAAAAGTTCATAAATTGCGAGATAAATTGGTTTACAGGGTTAATCTTTCTTTGGTGTATTGTTTTAGATTTTCACGAAATCTAATACAAAGAAATGAGTTGGTGTTGGGAATCCTGATATAATGTAATGGTTAACAAGTTTGTTTCACGCCTTTATTATGAAAACCCTCACGCGTACAAGAGAGAAGATGCCCAGTTTTCTCGGCATTTCTCTGTGAGATGTCTGAAGGCCCTGACTCTATGAAGTTAAGTGCAATGGGAAGGTGCTGCTCTAAAACTGAGATCTTCAGAGACGAGATACATCTGCGTCAATTTTGAGCTCTACTTACTTTAATATAAGATCCTGAGATACAGAATTTATCTTTCACTATTATTTTGGGGTTATTTTCTAGTCATTTATCAAGATGAACTTTGTCACACTTATTATTATTAAAATTAACAAGGTCACACCGATGTATCTGTTTGATTGATTTTAACGACATATCAACCCGTCTTGGGTTATTTTATGCCTAGATGTTAGAAAATTGCATTCATTGTATGTTCATATTTACATTTTTGTGTATCTGTTTCTAAATAGTTTTTTGGGGGGAGGGGGTTGCACACGGTTCTATTGAATACAAATACTTATAGAATAGATCTGTTTGGTCCATATACATCTACCACCACCTCCGCATGAGCAGGATGCGACACAAGGTCAAACAAATTTGAATTCAAAGTTTTCCTTCTCCTAGACTGGTTACCTTGCCAAGATTAAAGAACCCAATCTGCCCTACTCTTTACCCATAACTGGAGGGAGAGTAGTTGGATACATACCTATGTGAAATGCAAACAGCCTCGTACAGGATTTGAACTCGGGTCGACGAGTCCATTTCCTACTACTCTAATCATTACACCACGTGTCTAGTTTGGCTCATATATGGGACCCTAACGAGTACTACTACTCCGGGTCAGAGTGAACATGGGACTAATGTCAAATCTACACTCGCTAGATATTCGGAACTGGAGCCTCACCGTTAGATCCAGTTGAATTTGGGTGGTGGTTTTACCACTCTGCAGGGGATACAGTCAGCGTATTCTAAGCCCCATCTACAGAGCGTTCTTACACTGAGAAATGTACACACTAATAATGGTCTGCGAGATGAAGCTCACTAACCCGTACTCAATACGAGACGCCCCTGAGAATTTTCTGCTGCTAATTAGTTATGGTTAGACATGGTGTGACCTCTTATATTTGCATATTTTCTTTTATCATTTGACTATTTTATTGTGTGTGTGTGTGTGTGTGTGTCATCGCTCATTCGCTCGCTCGCGCCTGCGCATTTATATTTTCATTTATCTGTTGCTCGTAAATTATGACAAAGCTATCGCGTGATCTCTGAATAACATATTAAAAAGCTTCGGCCGATTAGTCGATATTTGTTCGGACATTTCCGACAATATCCGTATTTTCTTTTCTTCTTCTTTCTTCCTTTCGAATTGTATCTTTTGATTTCCTTATATATTCCTCTACTGCTACTTTTGATATTTCTTTTCTTCGTACTTACTGAGCTTCGTCTCGGACAGACTGGCCAACATGGGACACCCAGTGAGATTCGAACTCATACTGTGATCTTCTAATCCAACTTACAAACACTTAAACATTAACATTATATGTAATTTATCAATCAATTGATAGAATTCTTCAACTAATGCTTTTGTCAATATTCTAAGAAATACAGGGTGTTTTAGAAAAATCGATATCTTTTGAGATGTATAAGGTGTTTCAGAAAAATTGGTATTATTTGAGATGTACTGGGCGCTTCAGAAAAATTGATATCGTTTGAGATGTATAAGGTGTTTCAGAAAAATTGGTATCATTTGAGATGTACTGGGCACTTTAGAAAAAATGATATCTTTTGAGATGTATGAGGTGTTTCAGAAAAATTGGTATCATTTGAGATGTACTGGGCACTTTAGAAAAAATGATATCTTTTGAGATGTATGAGGTGTTTCAGAAAAATTGGTATCATTTGAGATGTACTGGGCACTTCAGAAAAATCGATATCTTTTGAGATGTATAAGGTGTTTCCGAAAAATTGGTATCATTTGAGATGTACTGGGCACTTATCTTGTGATCTCAGCTTCCGGACAGAGTTTGTTTTCTTCTTAAACCTTTAACATCAACCCTGGCTGGATCCCCACATCAAATTTGCTCCCTCTGTGCGACCACAGGGTTCACGGCTGTCCCTCTCGTCTCTGTCTATCTGTCACCATGTCTTCTCTCTATTTTATATATGCTCACATATTACGTGATCTGACTATAACGCTCAGTTTCCAGTTTGTTTTCTTCTTAGATCTCTATAGGTGTTTTTCAATGATGCTTGTACTTCCCTTGCTCTGCACCCGACGACGTCGAGGTCATTTCTAGGTCACTTCACCACATACAGCTGATAGGGCACAATGACATAGCATAACTGTCATCTGACAGATCATTTTGAAGAGGGTATATTAATAAATTGTGGAGTGAGTGGTTATTCGTGCAAACGGGATTCAATTAAACTAACAACTTGTATCATTGTTCTACTCATTAATAGTGACATATATAATTACTAGCAAAAGTACCCGGTCCATGACCGGACTATAAAACAAATTAGGAAAACCAGAGAGGGGGTGAGAAAGAGAAAACAGGAGTAAGAGAGAGAATATGATTTATCAACATTTTTTTTAAAAAGAGAGGAAAATGATTAATCAAATTTTAAAAATCCCTGATAATTCGTATAATACAATGTTTATTTTAGGAAATTAATTAGTAAAAATCAATAACCAAATTTGGCGTATTTCTTAACTAGAAGGTATCAAGGTGTATGCAAGATTTCGAATCTGAGTGATCTCCCGTTTTGGAGTTATACGTCGACACCTACATCCCAAACATCCTTTTATATATATAGATGTGGGATTGATATAAGTCATTTTTTAATGTTTCGTTCAACTGTTATGCTTTGGTTTCATCAATATCATGAAAGAAAATGATTTTCAAATAGTATTATTATTATTATTATTATTATTATCATCATCATTATTATTGTTGTTGTTGTTTTTGTCGTACGCATAAAAGTGGCCTTCAGTGGCAAATCATCTGATATCCGATTTCTGGTGGAGTATTATGAAATCAAAATGGGTGTAACACTCTACGCTCTCTTTGTCGGAATGGAGAGATGTGTTAAAACACTTGCTTACTTTACCCTCTCCTTGTTGAAATGGCTGCGATGATGACGTGTTAACTCTTCGTTACGTCTTGCACTCATTTCCGAATGGAGAGATAGTGTGTTCACGTTGCTTATGCCTAGTGGAACCCATCCCTCTCCAGGTCTGGGTTTGAATTCAAAGTTTTCCTTCTCCAAGACCGATTAAATACTAAAGTTAAGAATCCTAATCTGTCCGACTATTTGCCTATAGATGGAGGAAGAATAGTTGGATTCATGCCTTTCCTAGGTGTATTAGCACGATGAGAAATGCAAACAGCCTCGTTTATAATTTGACCTTCTATAGCCGAGTCAATTTCCTTCGACGATATCCATTACACAACGAGCGCCTCAAGATTCGATAGGACTGGATGCAAAAAAATGTGGCACTTAGAATAGGCTGACTCTATCAGTAGAGTACTTGCCTGGGAATCACAATGTTCCTGGCTCGATACCGACCCTCGCCAAATCAGCGTATGAGTAGCACAGGGCTCTGTTCGGTAAAGCGAGGAGCTGATGGTTGGTGGGGCAATCCACCTCAGACACCAAAACAATCTCCTTGGTCTAGCGCTAGTGAAAAGGGGATATACTCCCTGGCTGATACCGACATTAGGCCACGCCGTTGACTTCACTTCCTCACTTCACTATCCCCTGCAAAAGGAGCATCGTGGACATTAAACTAAACTACATCTAGTGGTTAAGCTCCGGTTCTGGAGATCTAGAGTGTGGAGTACTCCCTCATTGCCATTATTCTCAGGTTCACTCTGACCTAGAGTGGTAGTGCCTGTTAGGGTCCCATATATGGGTCAAATATATCTATATTAAAAGTACTAGCAAAGTAAAAAACACCCTCCGGGCGATGTAAAAATAGATTATTGAAACATATTGCCAGAGGGGTGGGAGTAAAAAATTCAATGTCAGCGAGTTTGTACCCTAAGTTAGTAAAATCATCAAATTCATTAAAGGATTTAAAAAATAGAACAATTTGAAATGTAAACTTTAAATATGTATTAAAATAAAACAAACTATATATAGATATATAATACCAGTCATGTATTTATTAAAACTTGTTTTAAAAAACAATGAGGACTGTCTAATGTTGCATGTTCAAATTTTGAGTGTATTTATTCTATGTTATGACGATTTGGAGTAATGTGACGTAAGCAGTGATGTAGTTTTTGTTACAGACAAAAACCGGAAGCGAATCTCCATTATTAATAGAGATTCGTATTGTATGCCAAAAAAGAAAAGAAAATAACACTTAAGAAACAACTACACAAAAATGTAAATATGAACATAAAATGAACACAATTCCCTAACTCCGTTGCATAAAATAACATAAGATAAATCAAGCAATCATCAAAGTGTGTACAAATTATTTGTATCAAGAATAGTTACTTAAAGCTGTAGCTGATTATTGCAATTACTTACTTCCTCTGCGTGACCACAAGGTTCACGGCTGTCCCTCTCTTCTCTTTTTATCTGTCACCATATCTTCTCTCTATTTTATATATTCTCACATATTACGTGATCTGACTATAACGCTCAGATTCCGATCAGGTATAGTTTGTTTTCTTCTTAAATCTCTACAGGTGTAGATGTTCCTGTTTTCAGAAATGTTAGCATTTCGATCGTCTTGAGTCGTTGCATCCATTAGGATCTCACCTATTAGTTACATGATTGTTATATTTAGTTACTTGAAACAATATAATTGTTCGCAAAAAAAGAGATTGGTTTGGGCATTAAATAACCCCATAAGAATTGTCATGTAAAACCAACGAAAGATATTACAATAAATATTACTACAAATACTACAGTTTATACGATGTAAGTCTGCTGTCTCTTCTGAAGTCACCCTGACGTAACACCATGAAGCTAGAAGGTCCAGAAGAAAGCAGCGGCAATAAAGCACCGGCACATCAACATCTTCAGGGACAGCCTTCAAATGCGACATCTGTGGTCGAGAATGTTTTTCAAACATTGGACTTCATAGTCACAGGAGACGCTGTAACTTCAGGGGCTCAAAAACTATATTATAGTCTTCCGAGACTGAAATGCCAATAATACGATTTAAGTCTGCTGTCTCTTCTACTATTAGTTCTAAGAGTACTTTTACTAGTGTTACTAAGTGCTAATTATAATGTTTAATACAATAGTACTAAGATACAGAAGGAAAAAAATCTACATATTAATATTCAGTTTCCTAAATTGTGCGACCTTTATCATCTTGCAACACTCTCTGGTTGAACATGAGACCGTCTAAATCGTCCAAGATAAAATGCAAAAATGTAAATCCTAATTATCTGGTGTTGCTTATCTGCCGAATACTTATTTCTTCTGGGTGTCGTCACCTCAGCTAAATAATGGACCATTCCGTTTTTATTATAAAGAAACAAAGGGAAGAAAAATGACATGCTCACAGAAAAAACATAATAAGAAAGAAAGAAATAGAGTAGAGGAAACATAGGGAGAGAGAGTGAGCGCACGGAAGCTGTAACGCTAATCTGTTTCAATAGAACATAATGAAAAGATGAAAAGAAGGAAAGAAAGAAAAATGAATAAGAGAGAGATAAATCAGTATTATTATACATTTTCGATACCGGCCCTTGCCAACTCGGCGAATGAGTAGCACAGGTATAGCGCTCCACTTCAGACGCTAAAAACAATCTCCTCGGTTTAGCGCTTGTGAAAAGGTGATAGACTCCCTAGGCCACCCCAACGAATCTTGACAGCAGTCTAGGTTTTATTTTCATGGTTTCTTTAATGGCATATCAACCTTTGTGGGTTATTCAATATCCAAACAACCCTTGTAGAAGAAACATTAATGGTACTATTTAACCCATAGCTGGGTTTCAGCCCTTTCTAAAGGATATTAGTCCGAAAGTGAACGTATTAGTGCGACTAGAGTTGGAACCCGTTTACTACGATGTCACAGACCAGAACGTTAGCCACTACATCACGGGGATTTCCCCTAACTGTATAGACTCCATCATTTGTTGCTCAGACATGCACACGGCTTCATTTCAGTTTTATATCCTTCAAATTATAAAGATTTAATGTTTCATTCTCGATACTTTTTTATCATTTCCTACGAATTATAAAATGGTGACTAATTTTTGTTCTGCCATTGAGGAAAACAATTATCATTTTTACTTATTTCTAAAGAGAGAAACAGATTCTCTATCAATAGTACCACAATGTAATGTACTAAGGACTCATTTTGTCAAAGCAAAAATTGAGAATATGCAGGGAAAAACAAGTGTGGTGATGGGGATGATACTGTTAATCATAGCCAATACAGCAAACTGACACAAAAGGAATACAAGAGAAGGCATGACTGGGTGGGAAAGGTGATCCACTGGGAATTATGCAAATTTGAATATCCTGACAAATACTATATGTATTTACCCAAACTCTCCACCCCGAGTAAGATGCGATACAATGTCAATTTTCTCAGTGGAATTCAACAGATTCTTACTTCTCCTAGACTGGTTCCATACCAAGGTTAAAGAGCTCACTATTTACACGTAACTGGGAGAAAAATTGTTGGATTCATACCTTTTCTAAGCGCATTAGTGCTATGGGAAACAACCTCCTCCAGGATTTGAATTCGCTTCGCCAAGCCCATCTTCTACGATAATAACCATTTCACCACGAGCACCTCCACACAAATGATACATGCACAAACCAGAATATGTCCTAGAAAATGAGACCCATTGAGATAAAAACGGACCACTCAATCCAGGCCAGAAGACCAAACGTAGTTTTAATTAACAAGAAAATCATTTGTCATCTCAGAGAGTTTGCCGTTCCAGCAGACCACAGAGTGAAAATAAAAAGAAGGCAAAAAACTGTACAAATATCTGAACCTTAATAAACATCGGAAAAGTTAAGGAACATGAAGTTAATGGTGAGACCAATTTTATTGTGAGCTCCTGGAGCAATCCTCAATAACCTAGAAAAGAGACTGGGTGAACAAGATATCAGTGGGAGAATTGAGACCATCCAAACAACAGCACCGTTAAAGGTTATTTCCTATAACTCCAACCTAAAAAAGGGGAACCACTCTGATTGACTGATAAATTATTTATTTATTTATTTATTGGTCTACTAGGAAAAAGAAGATGGGGTTAGGGTTAGGGTTAGGGGTTAGGGTTATGTTAGGGTTTAGGGTTAGTTTAATGGGAAAATAATGGGTAGATTAATTAACAGTTAAAATTCATTCAGAGTGGTTCCCCTTTTTTCAGCTTGGAGTTATAGGAAATAACCCTGTTAAAATCAGCAAGGATACTTAGAAGAGTCCAAGAGATTTGAGGAGACTTGATGTCGCTTAGATTTCAGTGAAAAACACCAGTTGAAGTCTGTGTAAAAGAAACTGTGGAAGGTGAAGGTGATATCAATTGTATCTGGAGCCAATGGAACGGTCATCAAAGATCTGAAAAGAGATTGGGGAAACTGAAGACCAGAGAAAGAATTGAGTCCATTTAAACCACAACACCGTGAAGATTAGCTAGAATACTTTAAAGAAGTATGGAGATCTTAAAATAATTTCTGTCACTGAGACTTCCAATGAAAAACCATGACGTTTTTTCACTGAAATCTAAATGATAGCAATTCTCATGAAGGATTTTTAAAATTTTGATATATCCAAAACTAAAATTCTCATTATTTATATATATAATATATATATATATATATATATATATATATATATATATATATATATATATATATATATGCTGTAACCCAGCAAAAATGGAACCTCAGAAAGATAAAACAATACTCTTACTCTGAATTAGAGAGTAAAGCAGTTTCCAGCTGAATGACAATAGGAACTGATTGAGATAGGTAGATAAATATGAACAAAGATAGATCGATCGATCGATAGATAGATAGATATTCTTTTCATATCTATCTATCTATCTAAAATAGATAGGAACATATGAATAGATGAACAGAGATAGATAGATAGATAGATAGATAGATATGAACAGAGATAGAAAATGAACAGAGATAGATAGATAGATAGATAGATAGATATGAACAGAGATAGAGAGATAGAAAATGAACTGAGATAGATAGATAGATAGATAGATAGATAGAAAATGAACAGGGATAGATAGATATGAACTGAGATAGAACAGAGATAGATAGATAGATAGATTGATAGATAGATATGAACAGAGATAGAAAATGAACAGAGATAGATAGATAGATAGATTGATAGATAGATATGAACAGAGATAGAAAAGGAACAGAGATAGATAGATATGAACAGAGATAGAAAATAAACAGAGATAGATAGATAGATATGAACAGAGATAGATAGATAGATATATAGATAGATAGATATGAACAGAGATAGATAGATAGATAGATAGATAGATATGAAAAGAGATAGATATATAGATAGATAGATATGAACAGAGATAGAAAATGAACAGAGATCGATCGATAGATAGGTTGATAATGAACCGAGATCGACGGACAGATAGATACGAACATACTCATATAGATAGATAGCTATGAATAGACTTAGATATATATATATATATATATATATATATATATATATATATATATATAGAGAGAGAGAGAGAGAGAGAGAGAGAGAGAGAGAGAGAGAGAGATGAACAGACTAAGATAATTTACATAGATAAATATGATAGATAGATAGGTATGGAAAAATAGATATATAGATAGATTGATAGATATACAGGCGAACAGACTCATTTTACCAGATAATTCGAAAGTCTATATAAAAGCATTTCGATTTATAAGTAACTTGCATTATCTTTCTTTAAAATCGATCGATAGAAAAAGAGAGAGAGCGATCGGAAATTTTGCGAAAAACAAGTCATCTAGTTTTAAGAATGTCAAGACTATATGGTGTTCTGCAAGCGGTCCCTGGTGCACACTTTTAGGTCTCTCTTCTCTCTTTCTCTTTAACACCGACGGCTGCAACAGAAGCAACTGTGGTTGCAACAGTGGGTGATCTGATAGCAGTGGTAGCACAGGCGGCGCCAACAAGATGATATAAGTAATTTTTTTTTTTAAATTGCATTAATAGATTTTAAAATTGCAAACCTCGATGTGGGTTTTTAATTCTGCTCTTTTTATCAATCAAGAAAAACTATTGAAATAAAATTTAAAAAAACACTGTACTTCCTAAATTGCATACTACAATTTTCTAGTATCAGTAAACATACGTGCAATGCGTATATGTATACAAGCGCAAACATATTGAATTAAGTAGATACATGTACAGGTAATCTTGCGTGTCATATATACTCATGCACAGGTCAAGTTTTTGATACGTCAATTCAGGTGAAAATTAGCGGTTATAAAAAAAAATAATCACTTTGTAAAATTATCATGCAAACATAATGGGAAGTGCTATGAGCAACTTATGACTTCAAAAATTAATTCCATGAATTAATAATTTCGTGATTATAGTCGATATCGACTTATACACGAGTATCTATGATATTTAAACAAGGGGACTAATTCATATGAGCCCTAACACACAATTAAAAATATTAAAGTTATACGTGCAGATAATATATCTTACATAGGTAGAGATTGGGCACCTCATGCAACCTAATGGTTAGCAAACTAGCTTTAGCAGACCATTATTAGTGAGTTCGATTCTCACTGGGTGCTCCATACTTCTGACCTTGTGTCACATCTAAGCTAAGATAAGTAAATAACTATATAAGTACAGGTGAACATATATGTGAATAATATATATATATATATATATATATATATATATATATAATATATTTAAATATAAATATATGATTATATATATATATAATATATATATATATATATATATGATTATATATATAATATATACATATGTGAATATATACATATTAATATACAAATATATACATAAATATAATATAATATACAAATACATACATGAATATATATATATATATATATATATATATATATATATGTAAATATATACATAAATATATATAAACAGCTCAATCACTGATATTGAACGCTTCACCAATAATATTGTAAAAAAGCTTGGTCTACCACAAACTCACCAAGTGAGCTAGTGATAATCATATACTATTACAGTATATATATATATATATATATATATATATATATATATATATATATATATATATATATATATATATATATAACGTACGATGTACTATTGAGCACGTCTATATTTTGAGACAAACAAATCTATATAGTGAAAGTGAGGAAATGGGAAAAAACATACGTTAAAAATAGATGCACAGACAAAAAAGAAAGAAAAAAAAAGGACGATTGTACGGTGTTTATTTTATTAGTCTACCAAACGACAAAAAAAAAGCGGTGTAAAAATTAAAAAGGTGGTTCGAAGATTTATTTGTGCGCGCGCATGTATTATTTGAAACGCTTCCTCTTAGCGTGCAAACAAGCCTTCGCGAAAACACAAAGGTGTGCGTAGACAGACATTTTAAAACCCAAGAAGCACACGTTTTACGACACACACTTTCAAAATTGCACACGCGCCTTTTCCTGTACACACACACGCACACGCACACACAAACAAACACATACACGCACACACACACTTTTTCAACATCTTTCATCTAGACACAATTTCACTCGCACACACATATATACACTCTCTCTATCTTTTCTCTCTCTCTCTCTCTCTCTCTCTCTCTCTCTCTCTTCACGACTGCTGATACACTCTCTCAGACGCGCGTACGCGTGCGCAGATACACAGACACACGCAGACGCAGACATAAAGACAAATCTTTTAAGAGATTTATTAAGAGTAGCAGCAAGTTTGACTAATGTACTGAACACACATCCACACACACACGCACACACATACACACACAAAAAAGAAGCGAGTCTCATTAACATCAGAGAAGGAGACGCACGAGTAGTCAGAGAAACTATACAGTAGTCTCAACTACCCACCCTGGTTTCCCGGATAGCCAGGGCAAAGGACTCCACGTACCTATCCGGATTCAAATTCTCGACAAAACAGGTAAGTAATATGAAGCAAAGAAAAGAAAAGCTTATAGAAAAAAGAATTTGGTGTCACGTATCTACCTTACTGACGTTTGGTCCAGTCTTTATTATATCTAACAAGAACTACACATCCTGCGTTGGGACTATAACTATATAGCAACATAGCTAA
>CM042147.1:86876554-86879054 GCA_023376005.1 Doryteuthis pealeii
GAGATTGGAGATATCTTCTTCAAATAATTTCCAAAGTCTGAATAAACTTAAAGGACATCACAAAAAAGACAGTTTAAAAATTATAAAATATAGTAAAATATGTGTAAAATTTGAGCAAATTAGTTTTTGCCATGCTTATTCATAAAAAAATGTAAACAGATCTTTGAAATATTATATTTCTTTAATAATACACAAAAAATGGTTTTGCAGTCAAAATTCAAATAAATAGTTTCTTTCTAATAAAACCAAGTTTCTAACAGTTAAATTCAAATTAAATCAAATATCCTACTAGCTTCACATAATGCATGAATTATGGCTTGCCATCCATGAGCTTCGGTTTGTGGGTGGTCCACGTTAATAGGGCCTTGTGCCTAACCCGTACAAATGGAGTACGAGGTAAAGACCATGCATGAATTATGGCTTTTTGTGCCTTTAATATATCCTTAATTCTTACCATTTATGAAACTGGACGATGATATACTTAACACCAAAGATTTCACTCTTTTTATACCAATATTTGACATTGGAATATTCATGAAATCATGACTGATAGCAACAACAACAAAAAAACAAACAAAAAGAAAAAGAAAAAAGTTTTTGATATATTAAATATTCAGCTGATGAATCAGATAGCAAACATACAGGAGTGGGATTTAAACACTTCTTCAGCATATATTACACAAGAAGTGGCTACCCAGCATTGCCTGGGTAGAGGGGGGAATAATAAAAAGTTAGTCTTGTAGATCCATTGATTGTTTTGGTATTACTTGATTGGTTTAAGTTTTAATCACGGACGCAACCAATGACTTTCCCCCTTTATTACTATTCAAATCCTAATTTTTAAGTATCTTCCAAGATATAAATAAAATCTTCATTATTTTGGCACAAAAAGCAAGCTCTGGTGATAATGAATGTGTATATGTATTTACTTTGTCATTAATTGTTTTTGGGTTTTTTTTAGTTTCTTCCGGATTACATACATACATACATACATACATACATGCACACCAACAGTCCTTTATATATGTATAGATTTATAAAGCAACACTCCCTTACTTAGTTAGACAGGCGGTCAGAGAGACCCCTTCTGACAATCGACGGGTCACGCCAAGCCTTAGCACCTAGTCCCAGTCTATTGCTCTTATGGCAAGTCCGAACAGTTTTTTATCGTATGTGTGCTAGAAGGTGGTGGCTGAGGGTCTTAATGTCCTGGGTATGAAGTTAAACTCTATCTGGTGAGGTTCCAATTCTGGAGCTCTGGGGAATGTGGAGTACCCCTTCATCCCCATTATTCCCAGTAATGTGTTTAAAAAATTGTGTACCCATCAAGAATGAGTAAAACAAAACGTCTTCGGCATAAAATAAACCAACAAGGGTTGACATGCCGTAAAATCCAGCCAATTAACCAACCAACCAACATTTGTAAATATACTTATGACTTCATACTTTCTAAAAATACATTTTCGATTCATTAGTGCGTCTTTGGTAAGTGCGTTATCTATATAGAAAGTGCAAGCACGTTGTGTAATGGTTACCAACGTAGGAAATGTCGAGACGAGTTGAAATCCTGGACGACGCTATTTGCATTTCCATAGCGCTAATACCCTTGAGAAAGGTATGTATCAAACTATCCTCCCTCCAGCTATGGATAAATAGTAGGTTAGACTACACTTTTAACCAACCAGTCTAGGAGAAGGAAAACTCTGAATTCAAACCTCTTAAACACTGCTTAAGAAATTGACCTTGTGTCACATCCTACTCGTGCGAAGGGGTTGGTAAATATGTATATGTAGAAAGTGGTCCATTTTGAGTTTAGAAAAATAGTATATTTTGCCTTTAAAAGTGATATTTCAATAATATTTCTTCTCAGGGCCCAGGACTCTCCTAAGTATCCTCGCTAATCGTAACACTGCTGTTGTCTGATTGGTGTTGATTCTTCATCTAATATTCAATTTCGTCAGTCTCCTTTCAAAGCGCACCAATTATATTGATACCACCATTACCCTCATGTTCTACAGCTTTTTTAAACTCTTTAGCAAGGTCTAAGTATTTGTCTATGTTTTCGCTTTCTTTCATTTTCAATCTGTGTTCCGCTGGAACAGCAAAATCCATCTAATGAAAAGTTTTTGACATCTCGTCTTCTGGCCGGGATTAAGTGATCCTTTTTATCGCAAAATCTTAGAAAATTTTATGGGTCTCATTCATTTTCTGGTTTGTTGCTAAACCATTTGCTACTATGGTCAATTCTTAATATCTTGCACAATTCTCAGGGGGTTACCTTCCCCACCACACAACTGTATCTAGTATTATATTCCTTTTGTACTGTGTACCAGTTTCATACGCTTATTATGTGATTAATTGTTTCATTTCTGATTATATTTTATAAGTATATATATATATATATATATATATATATATATATATATATATATATATATATATATATATATATATATATATATATATATATATATATATATATATATATATATATATATAT
>CM042147.1:86881554-86906554 GCA_023376005.1 Doryteuthis pealeii
GTGTAAATGATTTCCCAGGATTATTGTTTTACTAAAAAATTGAATAGGCATTTGAAAACCGATGATTCGCTGGAAACTTTTGCATGCAGCAAATAAAACTGAAAAGTGGTTTTCTTTTTGACTAAAAAACACTTCATTTATTTCCGAAAAATTTTCAAGAGTCAGAGATAAAGGAAAGAAGAAAAAAGCTTTTGTGGAAATGGCAAGCAGGAAAAATAACAGCAGGAAAATGACGTTTGCTTTTTTTTTTCTTCTTTTTTTTAGTGTTTCATTATGAATGATATTTTGACAAGAAAATAGGAAGATGAAAGAAATTGGAGGGGCGTGAAGGTGAATGAAACAAGATTGAAAAGCTTTATTATTATTATTTTGATGGTTATGATGGTGATGGATGGTGAAAAATGTAAAGACTGTATAGAATACAAAGGGAGAATAAAAGTAACTGAGCATTTTAAATAAATAAAAACAACAAAGAATAAAAACAAAGAAAAAGGAAGAAAGAAGAAAAAAAAGAGTTGATGATATAAGAACGAAAAAAGAATGATAGAAAGAATAAATAATATCAGAACGAAAGGTAGGTAATGTAAATAAGATAGAAAATTCTTTAAAGTTCGATAGAAAATATAATAAAGAAAGAAAGACGAGTGGATAATATAAGAAGAGTGAAGAAAGAAGAAAGAGTTATAAAGAAACAGGAAGAAAAAAAGAGTAGATAGAGTAAGAACGAGTTTATAGGTAGAAGGGGAAAAAAAAAGATCAAGTAGATAATATAAGAAAGAATTAAAAAGAAAGAAAGAGTTTATAAGAACGAGTTTAGAGGTAGAAGAAAGGAAGATCGAGTAGATAATACAAGAAAGAATGAAAAAGAAAGAAAGAGTTTACAGGTAGAAAGAAAGACAGAAAGAAGATCGAGTAAATAATACAAAACAGAGTGGAAAAAGAGTTTATAGGTACAAGAAAAAAAGAAAGATAGTTAAAGAAAAGGGTAATTAACAATATAAAATTGGAGGTTAAAAAAAAAGAAAGAAAAACCAAAGAATAGAAAATAATGGTGAGATCAATACAAATCAGCAGAATGCTGTTAACTTAATGAGAAAAGTCATGTCATCTCATTTTAGCCCATCCTTTGGTGATTCAACACTAATGGCGTCATCTCTATCATAAGACAAGCAAAAGATCATGGGAAATTTAATTATGTACTTGAATAACTGTTGTGCAAAAATACTGAGATAATACCACAACTTATCCTTTGTCTGCTAGCGTAGAATCACTGACTATGGCTATGAGTTGTCTTTTTTATATTTGCTCCTAAATAGTTCTTAACAAAACAAAACGAAAAACTTTCTTTATTATTTACTGCTTAGGATATTAACTGGTTTACGTTCCCACAAAGTGGCCGACGATATGAATGACTAAGCATATTTTTATAGCAGTATGTCACACTGTCAGATTGTCGGACTTTAAGAAAAGTATCTTATTATATGAATCACGCCTTCCTTTGGTTAAATAGTACCACTACTATTATTTTACAAGGATTTCTTTGGCATTAGATAACCCACGCAGGTTGATATGCAAGTAAACAAAGAAACTAAATCAAACCATTTTGGGGGGATTTGTTCCAAAATATATATTTATGATTCATAGTTACTGTTGATCAATAGATAGGGGTAAGTAGATTTACATAACTATCTATATATTGCTAAAGTTCTCGACAGCTATGGGTTAAATAGAACCATTTTGCATTGAATAATCCTACTAAGATAGATATGCCATTAAACAAACAAACCAAACCAAAGTTCTCGTTATATATATATATATATATATATATATATATATATATATGAAGTAGTCAAACAGTTTGTTTGAAAATGGCGAAGGCCGACAATTTGTGGGAGATTATGTGCTTAATTAAAGTCATACCTAATTTTGTTAATTAATTAGTTATAACTAAATGAATTATGCGTGCATATCGGTTTAAATGTAAAGCGTAAACAAATCGAGAAAAAGTCATCTCTGTATGTACATTTCAGCCCATTAGGCCTCATCAGCAGAGCTATAGACAGGGCAGTGCTTTGTGCGTGATTCGAACCCTACCTGTCAGGCTGACAGGCGGACATTCTAACCACTACACTAGCTGGCTTCCCCAGAATTTCTCGTTCATTTTAAACTCGTATGTATATCGCACTTTTGGGTGACTTATGGCACGACAGTATATATATATATCAGTCTGATCATTGTGCCGACCACATGAAACTTTAAGTAAGGGACTTGTGTTCATGATTATAATATTCTTTATATTCTATGCCTGCTCTGCTATAACAGCATCGACCACTTTTTTATAAAAACTTTACTTATATATATATATGGAAGACCGGCAGTTGCCCATGCGTCAGGTCTTCCCACTTCACTACACCGACATTCTCCAAGATAAGAGCAAGATAAGTGGTGGGAAACCTCTTCTCGTTTAAAGGCTGCATTGAAATTTCATGTCAACAACTAAGGCAGCTCTCAGTAAAATGTTAGTACGTTTAAAAACAAAATCTAAAGTTTGTATCATTTGATAATAGCTTTGTTCAAATTTAAAGAAAAGGAAAACTTTATTAACTTTTGAATGGCTTTTTTAGATTGTTTTTTCTTTTTTTTTTTCTAGAAAGTGATGAGATATCAGATTTTAAGTGAAGATGCGAGATTTTTAATTGATTTTCGACAAGTGTAAAGCTACACTAAATGGCTTAGAAGACTACATGTGGCCTTAAGACTATTGTTTGTTATATACAAATTGGCATTAGTGTTAGGAATTGCCATAATGATATTGAACACAACATTAGAGTGTCTTGGGGACTCCAGTTTCAGACTTTAAGGAAGTCTAGAAAGGAATAAATGATTGCGTCCCGATTGCGCATTGGTCACACAAGACTAACACATCCCTAAATACACAAACAATAACAACAATCACAATGTGAAACATGTCAAACACCTTTGACTATTAAACACTTATTCGTGGAATGCAGGTTTTTTGCTCACATCAGAAACCGTTATTTCAAAGCAAACAATATGAAAGATCTATTTGAAAATGTCAACATTCTGTCCTTTTTGAGGGAAATAAAATTATACCATAGAATATAGACATGAACTTAATCAATATCATACAACATGGTCCCTAATTGTGCTAACACATTGTTAAAACTAATTACTAAAAGTATAAATATAAATACACGACATATATTTCATAACTGTTTGGCATGACATAACCACAAACGGGTTGATATACCGTTAAAATCAATATACCAAACCAAACCAATCCAGTTTCAGGTTTTGTCACTCTAACGCGGAAAATTTACCCATCTACACTGGTTGGGGATTAGACCTGTTGCCTTTAACAATGCTAGAGAAC
Source organism: Doryteuthis pealeii (assembly GCA_023376005.1). Lineage (NCBI taxonomy): Eukaryota > Metazoa > Mollusca > Cephalopoda > Myopsida > Loliginidae > Doryteuthis > Doryteuthis pealeii. The sequence goes on from CM042147.1 coordinate 86,884,949, forward strand.
ACAGTCTAATCTACCATTTACATATAGCTGAGGGGTGGAGAGAAAAGATGATTTCATGCCTTTTTATTAAGTGGTACAGAAGTAACCGTACGGATTTGTGTTGTGTAATATTATCGATTGTCCTGTTGCTTATCATTTAAAAATCCTATATATATTTTTTTTCCTAGGGTAGTTTTGTGATAGACGTAGGGGTTTATCGCCCGCGTTTTTTTAACTTTTTTTACACGTAGATTTTTGGCGCGTAGGCTATTGTCACGTGGTGGGATTTATCGTGTGGGTTTTTGGGGGGGTTTCGCGTTGGTGTTTTGTCATGTGGGATTTTGTCATGTGGGTTTTATAGCGTGGAGCTTTTTTCTGTGTAGGCTTTTGTCACGTGGGCTTTTTTGTCGTGTGTGGGTTTTATTGCGTTGGCTTTGATTTTTTTCGTGTAGGTTTGTTTTTCCATATTGGTCTTTTATCACATTTTTCAGAGGGGTTCACGTGGGGTTTTGTCATGTGGTGTTTTATCGTGTGGGTTTTATAGCGTTGAGCTTTTTCCGCGTGGGCATTTTGCTGCGTGGGCTTTTTTGTCGTGTGTGTGGGTTTTATCGCGTAGGCTTTTTTTCGCGTTGGCGTTTTTGTCGTATTGGTCTTTTGTCACATGTTCTTTTGGTGTGATGGGGAGTCTTGTGGGGTTTTGTCAAGGAGGATTTTTGTCGAATGTGTTATTTTTACACGTGTTTTTGTTTTTTTCCTGTGGACTTCACGTGTTTTTTTTGTTTTTTTTTTTTTTTTTGCTGCTAATTGTTTTGATGGGTTGGTATTTTGTCTTACACTCGTTAAAATAAAAAGGTTAACCAACACTAGTCTAACTTGTGGTGTAGCAGTCAAACAAGCTTATACATATTTTCCAACCCCTCCACTCGATTAGTCATGTCGATTTCTTAAGCGGAGCTTAACTTATTTAAATTAAAAGTTTTCTTTCTCTAGACTGATCACCTAACCAAGGTTAAAATGCCCAGTCTATCCTAGTATTTACTTATATATATACTTACCAACCCCTCCACACGAGTAGGATGTGACACAAAGTCAATTTCTTAAGCGGAGTTCAACAGGTTTGAATTCAGAGTTTTCTTTCTCCTTTGCCTAACCAAGGTTAAAGAGCCCAGTCTGCCCTACTATTTATCCATAGCTGGAGGGAGAGTAGGATTCATACCTTTCCCAAGGGTATTAGCGTTAAGTGAAATGTAATTACCAAGTCCAGGATTTGAACTCGGGGCGACGAGTCCATTTCCCATGACTTTAACCATTACGCCACGCGCTTCCACTACTATTTACTATAGCTGAAGGAAGACTAATTGGATTCATACCATTCCCAAGTGTATTAGTGCTATGGAAAATGCAAACAGCCTCGGCCAGTATCTGAACTTGTCTTGCCGTGTCTATTCTTTATAACCAGTGCACCACACGCCTCCATATCTATCTATATCTTCTATAGAACATTATTTGCTTTTTGTGAGATGATTGTTAAATCTATTGAACAAGGAAAAGTGCAAATAATCATGTACCGTAAATCCTCGAGTATAGTCCGCCCTTGAGTATAATACGCAGGGGATTTTTAGGGGGCTGTACCTGAAAAAAAATGCGTCTGAATAAACATTGCCGGACATCAAATAGAGACTCGGACTTTGCTTAGAAAATATTTTTCATTTTTAACCTCGTATATAGTACGCACTAGGGATTTTGACCTTTAAATTTTAGGAAAAAAGTGCGGATTATACTCGAGTATTTATGGTATTTGGAGTTTTGGTAATAAACAAATGGGAATAATATATTTAATCGCTTTTAACCATATCACTGGCCGTCCTCGGGGAGATTCATGGTTGTAGTGATTGTTTGTTTGGTGTTAGTTTTATACATTTGGAAATGTTTTTTTGTGGTTGATGTTTCATTTGATAAGAAATTTGGGACACTTTCTCTACTATCTGGATCCCGATATACGGAAAACAACAAAAAGAATTGAACGTCAACACATGAAAAACATAAAGATGAAATATTCCGTGGTCTTTAACAAACCTGCTTAAATAATAACTAACTGCCAAAATACACTATATATATATATATATATATATATATATATATATATATATATATATATATATATATGAAGCCTTGATTTGCAATTATTAGATTTTAAACCGAAAAGTAGGACTTTAATCTTATTTACATGGAATGTGCTCTTTCAAATGATGCCTGTATTGTTTCAAGTATTCCTATCAAATACTAATGATTTATATACACATTTTCAATTAAAAGATTCATTTGTTTGCACAGTTATATCCTCTAAGTGTGCTCTACCCTGTCGGATGGGGCTTTAGAATACACTGACTGCACTTCTGCAGAGGAAAGATACCTACAAAAGAGCCACCTGTTGTTCGTAAGTGGCGGTCCGTGTTGGAACCCTGGTGACTGAGCAGTCCATTAAATGCAATCCACTTTTGACCCTACGTAGGCTAGACGGGCGGTCAGCGAGGCACCCTCTGATCAATCGGCTGGTTACGTCAAGCCCTAGTACCTTATGATTGTCCTAACCCTATTACTTTCATGGCAAACCCCAACACTTTTTATCATATATGTGCTAGAAGGTGGTGGCTGAGGGTTTTAATGTGTTCTGGGTATGAGTTAAACTGTATCTAATGGTGAAGTTCCAATTCTGGAGCTCTGGGGAGTTCAAGATTACTCCCAGGTCCACTGTGACCCGGACTGGTAATATCTGTTAGGGTTTCATCTATGGAATAAACAGAAAAAATGAGTTTAAAAAAGATGTTTAAAAAATTGAGTTAAAAGAAAGATTGAGTACCCATCAAGAATGAATAAAACAAAAAGGTTTTCGGCATAAAATAACCCAATGGGTTGACATGCCGTAAAAATCCGACCAACCATCTAAGTGTAATAATTTTATTATTTTTGCCAAATCTAATAGCAGTACAATAATCGAATGGCGTCCATATTTGTTGGAAAAGAAATAATGATGAAAGACAAAAGTCTAAAGGAAAAAATACGAATGGTCAGTAAATTTAAAACTTTTTATCCTCAGTAATAATTATAAATGTTGCAAATAACACAATATTATTTTTGGACCATATTTCCTTTAGGCATCCCTTTTTGATCTCGATTAAGAAAGGACATGTTTTTCATTTACACCGTCAATATCCGGTTATTTGTTTGGAATTAGGGTTAGGGTTAGGGGTTAGTTTTATAATTTTTTTTTAAATCTAAAAATCGTCTGTTAAAACAACCTGATATTGACGGTGTAAATGAAAAACATGTCCTTTCTTAATCGAGATCAAAAAGGGGTGCCTAAAGGTCATATGGTCCTTATTTTTTTATATTATATATATTTAATTGGATTTGTTGCACAACACCCGAATGAGAAATTAGCTTCTTTTAATTTCCGCCATTCACTTTTCCAGGAAGAAATCGTCTGTTATTAGATGCAAAAAGAACCGTGTAGGAATAAGAAGCACTTATGTCAAAATGTCTGTGATGAGTAATCGTGGCAGGTGTGGGTTCCTGCTGAGTTATCAGACGATCTTGGCCGGGTCAAGCTCTATTAACGCGCTAAAACGAAAACGAGACTGAGCCTCGACTTCATCTTCAGTTCTGTTTGTCGACTGCTGACTCGCTCAGCAATGAATGGCGTCCGAGAATAAATCGATAAGAAGGAAGTAAGAGAAAGGTAATTGACGGCTGGACTGCCCATAAACGAACAGACATTTCTTGACTTTTTTCCGAGACAAAAAAATAATGATTACTGTAAATTCTCGCGATAACGAATTAATGGAGAATCGTTAAAACATTAAAAGGAATGGTAATATTCCATGGTTTTCCCTTCAGTCGGTCAGTAATAGAAGTCGATAGTTTGGTGTATTTCCACAATACAAGTACCATTCGTTTTTTACAAAATCTTATAGACTATCATGGCTGGGACAAACAACTTTGAATTAGAATACTCCTTTATCATCCCCTATAATGGAGCCACCTGTTAGCCGTAGGCGGCGACCCACGATACTTAAGGATGGAATCCTGGTTGCTGAGCAGTCCATGATATGCAACACTCCTCTTTGGCCCTTACTTAAACTAGACGGGCGGTTGAAGAGGCCCCTCCGATCAATCGGCTGGTTACGTCAAGTCTTAGTACCTATATGATTGTCCCAACCCTTTGATCTTATGGTAAATCCTCACCTTTTGTATCATATGTGCTAAAAGGCGGTGGCTGAGGGTCTAAGTGTCCTGGGTATGACGTTAAACAGCATCTAATGGTGATGTTCCAATTCTGGGAGTATGGTGTACCCCTTCATCGCCATTACTCCCAGTTCCACTTTGACACTGGGAGGTAGCACCTGTCAGCGTTCCATCTATGACGTAAACAGATAAAAAATGAGTTTAAAAATGTGTTGAATTGAATACCCATCAAACATGAATAGAACAAAAATTTGTGTTTTAAAAAAAATTGAATATCCGACAAGAATGGATAAAACAAAATATATCCGGCATGAAATAACCCAACAAGGGTTGACATGCCGTTAAATCCAATCAACCAACCCTTTATTATCTTTGCCCAATGGTCATGACTTGGAATCTTTAGAACTATGGAATTTAGGTAAGCTAGGGCCGGGTTAGCTCAGTCGGTAGAGCGTTCGGCTAGAATCCACAAGGTTTCTATTTCGATACCGGCCCTCGCCAACTCGTATGAGTAGCACAGGGATCTGTGCGATAAAGTGAGGAGCTGATGGTAGGTGTGGCGCACTACCTCAAACGCAAAAACGATTTCCCTGGTCTAGCGTTAGTGAAAAGGGGATAGACTCCCTCGCTGATTGGCTGATACTGACTTTAGGCCACCCCGACGACTTTACTTTATATATATATATATATATATATATATTATATATATGGAACCCCATCATTTCTACAAAGAATGTAGATTTGGGGCGTTTCCCGCTAGCTATGATTATTACAAATTCTTTCCGTGCCACCGAGTCCTTACGGACCGATAGATCTGGAAGAACTTTCTTATCGAATTTATCGATTTTTATATTCTAATTCTCAAAGTTATGAAGAAAGTTTCAAAATAATGGTGCGATGATCTATTGGTCTATTGCATTAAAATGAATATATCTCTAGTCGTATTGTATATTCAGGTCTTTTGTAAGTACGGAAAAATAAAATAATGTTAAGGAACTATGAAAATAACTACACCGCTATTAAGCCGAGTTTAGAACACCGTATACACTCATGTATACTTAGGCGTCCGTTCCTGGTGTAATGGTTATCAAGCTAGTCTCGCAGATCTATTAATTCTAAATGTTAAGCCTAAATCTTTTTGTATTTAGGTTTCGCAACGTATGGTTTCACACTGCCATGTAATAGTAATATACTATTCCGATTGACCAGGGCGTGATGATTTAATGGTAACTAAGTTAGTCTCGCACATCCATTACAACTGAATATCGAGTTCGATGCTCCATACTTGTGACTGTGTGTCACATCCGTCAGGTGGCGAATGGGTTGGTAAATAAGGGCGTCCCATCGTGGTGTAATGGTTATAAAGCTAGTCTCGCAGATCTGTTACTACTGAATATCGAGTTCCGTCCTTGCTGGATGCTCCATAATTGCAGCCTTATGTCACATCCTACCCGTGGCGAATAGTTTGGGTAAATGAGAGCGTCCTATCGTGTTGTAATGGTTTGCAAAATAGTCTCGCAGACCCATTACTACAAGATATTGAGTTAGATGCTCGCTGGATGACCCATACTTGTAGCTCATTGGGACACAGCAGTGACAATGACTGTTTGGTAGCTATGGTAACCGAGTGTACGCTCTGGCAGGTCCAACAACGATACAAAGGTACCCATCTGTCAGTCCCACGGAACAACTGATTCGCAAACGCGGGCACGTGGTCTTATTCACAAAAGATTGGAGGGGTAACAAAGGCCTGTTTGCCTAGCCAGAGGAGTGGCATCAGAAACGGTTAAAACAATGTAAACAATGAGATATAATATATATATATATATATATATATATATATATATACCTACACACACACACCCAAGAGCCGATAGGACTACTATAACACTCGCGAAAATTTACTCAATAAATGAAACCTAATACTTAAAAAACCGAGTTTCTAATATTTTCAATGCTTCACACAAGCCCAAACAAGATACATATACCACCAGTAGACGGATATATATACATATATAAACACACACACACACACACACACACACACAACACATATATATATATATATATATATATATATATATATATATATATATATTATGTAATTATAATGTTTAAAAAGAGGGACAAGAGCTAAATTATTATTATTCAAATCGAATTAAAACGCTTACTTTAAGGATTACTTGGTATTATATAAAAAGCTTATATATTGGAGGCGTTCGTTGTGTAATGGTTATCATCGAGTTCAAATCATGGATGAGGCTATTTGCATTTCACATAACGCTAATATCCTTGGAAAGGTACGAATCCTACTATTCTCCTTCCAGATATGGGTAAATACTAGCTGAGACAGAGCTTTTTATGGCAACCAGTCAATGAGAAGGAAAACTCTGAATTCAAGATCTATTCAAATTAGCTTTAAAAAATTGACCTTGTGCTACATAACAACTCATGCGGAGCGGTTGATGAATATAAGTTTGTGGAGTGGCCTATTGTCGGTATCAGTCGAACAGCGTGGGAAACTATCCCCTTTTCACTAGCGCTAGACCAGGGAGATGTGGCACCAACCGTCTGCTCCTAGATGCTTTACTGTACTGATCAGTTGGCGGGGACCGGTATCGAACCTGGAACCTTGCGATTCCTTCTCTACCGACTGAGGGACTCCTGGGGAATATTTTAAAAAGTGTATATATCGAACCTACAAACAAGCAGACGGTTTACCGCACATATTAGATTACACAAGCTCTGTTACTCATGTGTTGAGTTGGCGGGGTTGGGTATCGAACCTCGATCCTTGCGATTCCTGCTCTACTGACTGAGATTAGCCGGCCCCTTCTAGTGAATAAAGAAAAACGTACATATCGAACATACAAACGAGCAGAACGAGATGATGTTGCTGTTGTTGATGATGATTATGATGATGATGATGATGGAAAATGAAAACAAAAGCCTGTGATTTATAAAGAGAATAGGAGAGTGAAATTAAAACGTTGAAGATAATTTCCGGGAGGTAGGTTTAATTGTATTGATTTGTAAATAGTAATTAGTACTACGGCAAAAAGAAGAGGATCAGAATCCCACAATGTCAGCCCAAATGTAGCGTCATCGTTAGAACTGAGTCATGCAAAAGAGAAAAGCGAAACAATGAGAAGCTTATTAGGGATTAAAATGCACTGATCGGATTTCTCTTATTTATTTATTATTATTATTATTATTATTATTATTATAATATCACTTCTTGCGGCGAGTTTTTCATCCCAACGTTAGCCAACTCTTTCACTGGAGTCCGAGGGACAACAAGTATTCTCAGGTCTCAAGAACTCTTCCAAGAATTCTAGCCAAGTGGTTCATATGGAATCATAATTTTAGGGTCCAGACAAGCAAAAGATATTTAATTATGAAAAATACGGGTTATTTCCTATAACTCCAACCTAAAAAGGGGAACCACTCTGAATGAATTTTATCTGTTAATTAATCTATCCATTATTTTCCCATTAAAATAACCCTAAACTCTAAACCTAACCCTAACCCCGTCTTCTTTTTCCTAGTAGATCAATAAATAGATAATTAATTTATCAGTCAATCAGAGAGGTTCCCTTTTTTTAGGTTGGAGTTACAGGAAATAATCAAAATACGATAAGACTTAAACATTGAATGGTTATGGGGGGGGGTCTGCCAGAGTAAGATACGAATCAAAAGGGTCCATAGTTTAAAAAAAAAATAGTTGAGAACCACTGTCTAGCCGATCTTAACAATGCTGTTGTCTGGATAGTTTCAATCTTTCCTCTAATTTTCAATTCCTCCAGTCTCTTTTATAAACCCTTTGGGAACGTTCCAATGGCACCAACTACAATTGGTATCACCGTCACCCTTATGTTCCACAGATTTTTTTCAGTTTTCTTGCAAGGTCTAGGTATTTGTTTTTCAACGACAATTTGTGGAGACGCGTTGTGTAATGGTTACCGTGGCAGGAAACGGAGACGCTTGCATTTCACATTGCGCTAATTCCTTTGGGAAAGGTATGAATTTAATTATTCTCACCCCAGCTATGGGTAAATAGTTGCGCAGACTAGGCTCTTTAACCTTTAGATGGCAACCGGTCTAGAAGAAGGAAAACTGAATTCAAACCAAAGGGACTCACATCTCTTTAGTCAAAACTACTTTGAGAGATCCTCCCCATCCCTCCCTCAAATAAATGTGTATCATCTTCACCTTCCACAGTTTTTTAAGCTCTCTAGCAAAGTTCAAGTATTTTTATCTTTTAGTTTTCTTTATTTTTGCACTCTTCGCCGGAACGGAAAAATCCACCAAATGACAAGTTTTTTTTTTTTTCTTGTTAATTAATATTACGTCTGGTCTTCTGGCTGGGGTTAGGTTTCCGTTTCTATCTCAAAATTCAAGAGAATTCTATGATTAGTATTATCTGCGTTATTCGGACTATTGTCCCCATCTTCATTGTTATTTGTACAACGTTTCGGCCGATATACCCTCCGGCCTTCTTCAGGTATTTCTTGTCGGACTCGGGAACCTTCTCGGACTCGGGAACCTTCTTTTCGAACTCGGGAACAATGAAGATGGGACAATAGTCCGAATAACGCAGATAATACTAATCTTCAAGCCTCCTCTCAAACATTCAGAGAAATAGAATTCTATGAGTCTTATTTTATGAGACGGATTCTGTCTTGAGCATATACCATTTTGTAGTATGTTCAAAGTCTAATTTCTTGCACAATTCCCATTGGATAAACTTGTCCACCTAGTTGCTCCCTTTGTGCTAGTTTGCTACACTCGCTTATTATATGATTAATCTGAGCTAAGAAGTTGACCGGTGTTTTGCTTTATGATAATGTCTGACTTCCACTTGTGAATGTGACATAACGGAACATCATAAATTTATGATAAAATATTCTTCCATTTGCAATGCATTCTCCTTACCTTTGGTTTGTCGCTTGAGGGATCTGTATTGATTGTTTTTATTCTCATTTCTGCTTTCTAGTTTTTCTGTTTGTTCATATATTGCAATTGCTGTTACTGGCTATTGTAATGAGTCTTATGTGTATTCTTCGATTTACAAATATTCTGAATGTGTTCAAGTCTTTGTGTTATTTCTCTTTTTAAATAGACCCTTTCAGAAATCTCATTGATTTACCAATATTTATTTTAGAATTGAAAGACCTTTTTATTTTTATTTTATTTTACAAAACGATGCAACTCAAATCTAATACTTCCATTTATTCCACACACACACACACACACACACACACACAACACATATATATATATATATATATATATATTATATATATATATATATATATATATATATCGCAGGTACCATTAAATCCACCAAGCAAACAAGTATAACATCTTATATACTTCTGGATTTTTTCCTAAAACCTATTAAAAAGTGCTCAATATAAAGAGCTAAATATACGTTTAGAATCGAATGGTTTAAAAACTACCGACATAGGTTTCTCACAGTAGTGTGAATCTTCAGGGTCCTGAAGATTTGCTCTACTGCGACAAACTTAAGTCGGTAGTTTTTAAACCATCTGATTTTAAACGTATATATATATATATATATATATATATATATATATATATAATATATATATATATATATATATATAGTGTGTGAGATGGTCACTGTTTCAGCTTTCGCTGGAATGGTGTACCAAAAGGCAGTATTATTGGTAGAGAGCTCAATATAAAATAGAGCTGTTATATAATATAATAAGATAAATATATAAAGGTTTTACATATCTATTTATTAGGTGACAAAGGAACATTCACAACCATATTGGTTTCATGCGATGCAATCATCAGGTGAAGATGTTTCATTTGAAACATCTTCACCTGATTATTGCATCGCATGAAACCAATATGGTTGTGAATATTTCTTTTGTCACCTAATAAATAGATATGTAAAACCTTTATATATTATCTTATTACATTATATATATATATATATATATATATATATATATATATATATTATATTCATGTTGTATTTTTGGGGTCTCCGTATGCTTTCTTGGTATATATTTTTATGTTTTTTTTTATGTTGAAGTTGGGCGTTATTATGAAGCATTTAAAAATAAATGAAGGAACTCGATGTTATAGAGTGCTGTATTCACTTATTTTTTATTATTTGTCATCATAAATTTTCGGGATCGTTAGATACCCTTTTTCAAATGAGTGTCGCTACTGTTCAACGGATCCTTTGTCTTTGTTGTTATTGACAGCGGCAGCGTCTGTAAAATATTTGTAATAACGGAGTATTCCGATATCGGCGTTCAGTATATATATATATTATATATATATATATATATATATATATATATATATATATATAGAGAGAGAGAGAGAGAGAGAGAGAGAGAGAGAGAGAGAGAGAGATTTAAACAGATTTATTGGAATATTGAACAAGTTATCTGTTGGATACACATTCATCCTACTTGATTTCTCCTACCTTACCGGTTTTTAGAAAATAAAAAAGTAAATATAGATTCCTTTTTTTGTTTATCGTTGCGAAGGTTCTTGTTTTGTTGGGTTCTCTTTTTTTGGCAGCAAAGAACACCTGCTGATGACTAATGCATTGTTCATCAGGGAAGAGAAAAGATTGCAATCGATCCACCACTTATTTACAGCACGTGGTATGGATCGGTTATCTCCCCCTTACCTTTGAACATCGGCCTACGACTCATCGTTTTCCATGTAAAGGAAAATAACCAGAATTTAATTGAAAGTCTTTTTGTTTTTTTATTCCTAAAATAAAACCAAAAAACTAAACTAATTAACGAATACATCACAGCAGTTGCTCTTTTGATTATTGCATCAATTACTACACAAAATGCATCTATTAATAGAAAGGTGGATTTTTTGTTTGAGTGCATGTAGTATACGGATAGATTTCATTGGCTATTTTCTGGTGACGTCATTTTGGTGCGTTTTTTAAGACAAATTCGAAGTGGAGCGTCAATTATGCATTTTTATATTTCTTCCTTCTAAAAAAATGTTTTATCATAAATTGATAAAAGAAAAGCTATAATTTCGATTTTTTTAATTTTCCTGTACAATTAAAAGCCTACTTACATAAAGTTCACGCCGATCCTTCGTTTTTAATGTTAAAAAAAGATTCGACACATACTGAGCTTTGTGGGTGAATACTTGAATTATCACGTCTATCCGTAATTTCAAAATGTTACACACACATGCACATACATGTATATATATATATATATATATATATATATATATATATATATATATATATATATATATATATATGTATATATATATATATCAACTCCTCCGCATGAACAGGAAGTTTAACAAGTTTGATTTCAGATTCCCCTTCTCCTAGACTGGTTGCCTAACCAAGGTTAATGAGCCCAGTCTACCCTACTAGTTCCCCGTAGCTGGATGGAGGGTAGTTGGATTCATACCTTTCCCAAGTGTATTAGTGCTATGTGAAATGCAAACAACCTCATATATATATATATATATATATATATATATATATATATATATCACAGTGTACGATTTACACTATCTCACTTGATGAGACTGTAGTAAGCTAATATATACAGTATTATTAGGACAGTGCTCAATATCTGTTATAGAGCAATACTACTAATAAATAAATATATCTTATCATATATATATATATATATATATATATAGAGAGAGAGAGAGAGAGAGAGAGAGAGAGAGGGAGAGAGAGAGCGCGCGCTAAAGAGAGAAATACGAAGATTGTTTAAAAAGTTCTATGCCTCACACAGATAATTCATGACTGTTTGGGACTCTTTTTTTATCCATTTTTAGATTTGTCACACATCTTTTACCTTTTATAGGTCTCAGCTGCACAGAAATTTGAATTAGTTTTTCTAGTGCTATAAGAAGTGGTGCATATTTCTGAGTGAGGCTTATAACTTTTTGAACGACTCTCGTGGATATTTGTACTAACGAAACGAACCCTGTCGGTGGAACTAAGAATATGTATCCCCAGCAGAAAGTGTAAGACCACCCCTCAAAAAAGATTTGTCTTGAGCATGACACTAAAATGCAGTGAGGCTCCACACTCACCAGAATTCCAGAATTGGAGCCTCACCACCAGATGAAGTCACTGCCTTCACTCTTAATTCCACATTGCGCACATCTATGGGTCAAATAGATACGTTTAAAAATATTCGTATTAGATAGGAAACTCTGAATTCAAACCTATTAAACACTGCTTTTAAAATATTGTCCTTGTGTCGCATCCTGTTCGTGTGGAGGGGTGGGTAAATACATACTCCGCTTAAAATTGGACTTTGTATCGTATTTTAACCGTGGTGGGTGGGGGTTAAGTAAATGCATACGTTTTGGTTGACATCGACCTAAGCATCTTGGAGAATTTTTGTTGACACTTGGATACATTTGTTCTAGGTGTATTTATTCTGTTTGTCTGCCCCCCCCCGCCCCAAACTTTCGTCCTGTCCGTAAAACTAACTTCTGTCCCTCCTTGCGACCGTTTTTTTTATCACTTGACTATTTCCAAAATAAAACCCTTGTAAGAAACAATTAAACGAAAGAATTAAATTTGAATGTATAATGAACATGATTCCCTAACCTATAGGCATAAAATAATCCCAAACAGATTCACATGCCGTTAAAACTAACTAATCAATCATTTACAACTAAAAGATGCTTGAAAATATATAATAGGCCATCAAAATTGCTGATAGGTACGCGTCATGCGTCCTTGACGTACAAAAATTTAAAAGGACGCAGCAAAATTGTATCCATGCATCCCAGTGTTTTTCTTTTTTCTTCCTTCACCATTTCAAGCTAACTGTAAATATATTTCGATAGTTTCTTAGAAACGAATTACCCAGGATAGGTTACAGGGTAGGAGTTAGATGGCTTTAGTTGGGACCCATAAATTTTCCTGGGGACTCATTCAAAGCAAATATGTGCATCCAAAGACGCACTAAATCAAAAATCTATCAGCATCAATGGGCCATGACAAGATTCTGCATATTGGTCTTTAGTATATACCTTTAAACTTCAGGCTGCTGCACTTGCGACTGAACCAGTACCATGTGCATCTTCAATAATTGATATGTTGTATTTCGATTTATTATGCGACTATCTAATTATAATTTGATTCAGTCTATATTTATAAAAGTTGTCTGGGCATTATCTGGTGATTAAAGTAGAGCTTATTGTATTTAACTTTGGAAAGTTTCGTACAGACGTCATTCCAGCTAAGTTTATAATAACAGGTTACTATAAATTTATACTTATAGGTATGTATATTGCATAATCTCACGCCTTGACCTCGCTTATGAAATACAAATTCGAAGATAAGCGATGGATTGATAGATATGAGTAGATTGGAATAGATACAATGTGTGACCAAAAAGTATCAAGATCGAACCTTTATATTTTTTAAATTTTGTAATTTAAACCAGACCTGAGCACAACTTAGTAACTTATATAATAAATGAAGCCGCGTGGTGTAATGGTCAGAGTCGTAGGGAATGAACTTGTCGTTCGGAGTTCAAATCCTGGACGAGGCTGGTTGCATTTCCCATAGCGCTAATACCTTTGGAAAAATTATGCATCCAACTACTCTCCCTCCAGCTAAGAGTAAGTAGTCGACCAGACTGGGCTCTTTAAACTTGGCTAGGTAACCAGTCTATGAGAAAGAAAACTCTGAATTAAAACCTGTTAAACTCCGCTTAAGAAAGTGTCACACCCTGCTTGTGCAGAGGGATTGATATATATATATATATATATATATATATATATATATATATATATATATGAGGAAAAATGAGTAAAGAAAAGAAAAGTAAATGGATAAAATGAATTTAATCGATCACTTACACATGTGTTTCGGTCAGTTTATGTGTGTGAAAATATTTCGCACACATACAAGAATCGACCTTCATCAGAGTGAATATTTATTTTTATGAAAAAATTCGTTGGGAAAAAAAAAAAAAAAAAAAAAAGAATTTTTTCATAAAAATAAATATTCACTCTGATGAAGGTCGATTCTTGTATGTGTGCGAAATATTTTCACACACATAAACTGACCGAAACACATGTGTAAGTGATCGATTAAATTCATTTTATCCATTTACTTTTCTTTTCTTTACTCATTTTTTCCTCATATTGTCGGATCCAATTCCTTTTCCATTTTTACACACATATATATATATATATATATATATATATTATATAATATATATATATATATAATGAAGGAACGATGTTTAGATGTCTAAATGTCTAGACTATTGCTAGATTAAATCTAGATGAGCCAGTGTAAATTCGGACGTAATTATCAAGCTAGTCCCGATACTTGGGATACATGCTCTCATTTGAAGGTGGGACATTGCTATTGAGAGAAATGGTGGCTATGTGGAGAAGTAGGGATGTGATCCACAGAGGACCAGTTTCATTTCGACGTATGATACATGCTCCTGTGTTGGTAATCATACCTGTCCTTAACAAAACGGCATTACTTTTTGGCTCACCCTCGTAATTCAAAATAATTACGTTAAAGCCGATTACGACATGGTAAAGATTGATACAGAAAAGTCCATCTTTCTGGAGAATGGAGTGAGACTGTAGATCAAGTCATTTAAGAATGCAGTCAGCTATTTCAAAGGAAAATAGTCACCATCGTCGAGGTTTATATATCTCAAAAGCAGCGATACCTTCTAAAAGCCGAAAAATCTTGTCTCCTGATAATAGATACTTGGCCATTTTCGCCGCACATGTTTCTAGTTTCCATCATCATCCTCCTCATCATCATCATCACATTCTGCTTGTTCGTATGTTCGATACCCGCTAAGCCCTCCATGCAACTCTCCACTATGGTCTTTACTTAGGCTAGACGGACGGTCGGAGAGCCCCCACCCCCCATTCGATCAATCGGCTGACCACGTCAAATCCAAGCACCTATATCATTGTTCCAACCTTATTGTACTAATGGTAACCCGTAAGCATTTTTATCATATATGTGGCCGAGTTTTTTTAGTTTCCTTGGTATGATGTTAAGCTCTATCTGATGCCGAAGTTCCAGTTTAGGAGCTCTGGGGAATGCGGAGTGCCATTTGATCACCATTACTCCCAGGTCCACTCTGACCCGGAGTGGTAGTACCTGTTAGGGTCCCATATATGTTTTAATAAATAAATTTTTAAAAATGAGTTTTTAAAAATGTGCTTTAAAAAAATTGAGTTTAAAAGAAATTTCTGAATACCCATCAAGCATAAATAGATCAAAACGTCTTCGGTATGAAATAATCCAACATGCCGTAAAATTCGATGAACTAAACAAATCAATCACTAACCCCTTCACACAAGTAGGATGTGTCTCAATGTCAATTTCTTAAGCGGGGTTTATCAGTTTTTGATTCAGGGTTTTTCTTCTTCTAGACTAGTTGCCCATTCTGTCCTATTTACCCATAAATGAGGGAAAAAATATTTGTTGGATGCATACCTTTCCCAAGAGTATTAGCGGTAGAGAGAAAGATGTTCTTATTTTTTTTAGATATAATGAAACGAACGCTGCTAACGGATAAAGAATATCTTTCTCTCTAAAACTTTCTCATATACCGTTTTATTTTGAAAAGATTTCCATCAATATTTAGACAACACTTTCTTTCGTCCTAATGCCCTCATTAAGGTTTGATAAAAATCGAAACGTTCTAATGTCGACTTCACCATCTTTAATAAAACTATATTTTTGGTAATACTTTGTTTTATTTTCTAATATATATATTAGGTTGTTACAAAAATAATGGCCGATTGAAGTGCTCGGTTTTGAAATGTCATTTTAACAATAGTCACTTGTGACGAAAAGTGGATCCTTTACGACAACCGTAGTAAAGGATCCACTTTTTTTTTTACTATTCGGTCAAGAAAGGGGTCATTGGTGTTACGCAAACTGAGCATCGAGCACACTTCAAACAGCCTAAGTTTTTGCTGCACATTGAGCTCATGAGGAACCCATTTATCGAGCTTTTTCACCTTTCCAATACTCTGTAAATGGCGGGAAACTGCTGCAATGCTGACACCAAGTCTCTGAGACATTTCTCTGACAATTTGTCGTGGATTTTGCTCAACAACTGCCTGCAATTGTTCATTGTCAAGACTGCATGTCCGTCCTCTACCTTCTTCATTTTCAAGACTCTCATCTCCACTGCGAAATTTCTGGAACCACCTTTGTACAGTCCGATCACTTGTGGATTCATCTCCCCATGATTTTGTTGATATTGGCAGCAGTTTCGGAGGCATTGTGCCCAAGCTTGAACTCATGCAACATAAGAAGACGAAGGTCATGTTTAGGCATGTTCATCTTTGAAGGCCCCTATTTTTCAAAAATACTTTCTATCTGAAAATAAATTAAATTTATTTTTGAGCACACATTAATTATTATATATGCAAAAATTCACCTGAAAAAAAAACAACAAATTCTATGTTAAAATGACATTTCAAAACCGAGCACTTCAATCGGCCATTATTTTTGTAACAGCCTAATATATATATATATATATATATATATATATATATATATATATATATATATAGCGGAATAAGTTTAATTCGTTTGCTTCTGTTTTGCTATAAGATTAGCCTTAACCTTGGCAATTTCATACTCACGATACAAAATTATTTCCTCAAGGCTGATGTGTGGTATTGTGAAAAGGATAAAGGGGGAAGCCTGAACATTTTTATCCGGTTATCAGACAAAGATTAGACGGAGAGCAAAGCGATTAGAGAGAAAAATAACACAAATATGCCATGGTACCTTGATTTACGAGTTTAATTCGTTCCACTCGTGACTCAATTTACTCGTATATCAAATCAATTTTCCCCCATTGAAATAAACTGAAATGCCCTTAATCGGTTCCATCCTCTCACCTTAATTTTTTGTTGCGTTTTTGTTTTTTAATTAGAAAAATAGCACTGCATTGTATAATGTGCTGTAATATATTTTAATGTTTTTTTGTTTTTTTTTATATAAATAATATTTTTCTTTGGCGTAATAAATTTGGGAACTTAAATGTTTTTTAGTGGACTTTTTAATATAGGTGAATCTGAAGCTTGCTCAAACCTCAAATTTTAGCTTTCAACACAAAGCAGAAAAATTGAGTGATAGCTCATAACTCGGAAAATTCGTGTGTTGGGACACTTGTCAAGGTACCATTGTACATACATAAAGAGAAAGATTATATTAAAAAAGAAAAATAACATGGTTATGTGCCGCAACATTATTATTATTAGTATTATTATTAGTATTAGTAGTTGTAGTAGTAGTAGTAGTAGTTGTTGTTGTTGTTGTTGTTTTAGTAATAGTAGTAGTAGTAGTAATAGTAAATAAATACCAATAATAATAATAAATAAATACCAACAGAATGACGGCGTTGTTTATCAATGAATTTGCTTAAGATTAGACTGTAGCATCTGTGCATTTCTCCAAAGACCAACCGACACTAATATCTATGACCCAAGTGTAGTTTCATGGCTTTCAGGTTAAGATCAAAGTGTAGTAACTGTTCCTGCTCAATACAATATAATTTTTTTTTAATTAATAAGTAGGTATATCAAATCATGATTAATTTAACCTAATTATACAACTTTACATTGTTAACATTTGAACCTAATGATAATCTCTTCTGCTCAAAGCTACCGGGGGAGTCTCTTTGTGAAGTAGGTAACTGGCTGGACTGCAACCATCGGGGTAAACGAGTTTGATCTCCAGATGCGCTATTACATTCACTTTCGGAATAATACCCTTGGGAAAGGTATATGAAACCCCTCATCTATCCAGATATGGGTTAAATAGTACCACTGCTATTCTTCTATAATGATGTCTTCGGCATTAGATAAACCACAAAGATTGATATGCCATTAAACAAATAAACTAAGCCATACTTCTGGCTTATATCTATAAGAAGTGGCGATTTTAATTCTATCAAATTCGGAACCATATCTGTTCTTTATATTTCTTAAGTTTGGACTCTAACGAAGTGCTTAAAGGAAAAGCTTGATGGGAGTTGCACAACGATGTTGCGTGCTCTCTTGAACAAATCTTGGCACCCCCCCCCCAATAATCTGTACGGTCACTTGCCCCCTATCACATAGACCATCTGAATAAGACAAACAAAGCATGCCGGACATTGCTGGAAAAGCAGTGACGAACTCCTGTGGACACCTACACATGGACACACCAGTGTAGACCTACCAGTAAAAAAAAAATACATTAACCAACTCTGAGCGGATTCTGGATGCTATGCATACATCCCAAGGGACGATAGGGAGGTTTGGCGTGATAGAGTCGTGGATATCCGTGCTGCCTGCATGATATGATGATGATTATTATTAATAATACTATTATTATCGAAACCTGTTCAACAGCTTTTCAGTGGAAAACGAGAACGCCTATAAATTTCAATAAAAATACGAACAATGTGAAATGCACTAAATAACCTGATTCAAATAACTATTAAATATTAATTATTAAGTACTTCTCTTTATATGTTTATTTTCTATTAATTATAATATAGATTCTGTAATTAGAATATGATTAGAGATTGCCCTTAATGAACGCCGGTATGAATGATAGTCGTAATAATTAATAGTTGTTCTAAAAGAAAGAAAGAAAGAAAGAAAGAAAAGGATCATAATAGTAATAATAACTAGTGGTAGGCATTATTAAGAGAAAGAAAGAAAGAAAGAAAGAAAGAAGAGACCTGTATAAGAGTTTATTTTCCTGACCTCCCACCAGGTCGGATTGACACAATGACTTTTTAACGTGGAGAGTCACGCACAAACCGAAGTTCATGCGGGGGCCAGCACAAAAAAAGTGCGTGATCCCTTCGACAATTTCCTTTTGAGGCACCTCAGGCACCAGGCAATAAACCCGATCCAGGTGATGCTTGGCGGGACGGCCCCCTGAGAGCACCCGATTAATTTTACTTTACTCAGAGGTCTAGAGACAGAATCCAAGAGTAATAAGTAGTAGTATGCATTGTTATTGTGTATGTATATAAGTAGAATAATGAGACTGATAATAATTGTTCTCTTTGAAACTTATATGAGAGAAGTGTATTCTTGTATCCAAATCTTAATTGTCGTTCTTTCTCTTCTTTTTCTTTTTCAGTGTGTGATTTTTAGTTCCATTTCAATCGAGCAATCATGTCTGACAGTGGTAAAAAGGACTTGGTAGGTGATGCCAAGTCATTCCTTGACAGTCTGGGGAACGTATTTGTACTAAAGAAGCGGGATGCCCAGAGTCGGCACCTGCTGAGCCAAGCCAAGACGCTGATCGAGGCCCTCCTGGCTGAGAATCAGCGCCTTTCTTCCGGGGGTGGCACCCCAAGAATCGGACGCAGTGGCGGTAGTATGGGCCAGCTTTGGGTCAAGCTGGACGAGATGAAACGGGAAAACGAAGAGCTGAAAAGACAGCTGGGCAAGAGCCACGAAGAACGTCCGGTGACAGGAAAGTCGCAAGGCCCCGGGGAGGTGATCATCTCCGAACTCCACAAGAGCAAGACGGAGAACAGCAACCTGCGGGTCGAACTGGAGAAAGTGCAAAAGACAGTGCAAGAGATGCATACCATTAACACAAACCTCCAGGATGAGTACAAGAGGCTCAAGATTTCCTTGGACGCTGCCAACCGGTCTTTGGAGAATTCCAGACGGGAATTCAAATCCATGGAAACAAATCTTAACACAGCAAAGTCTGAAAACGAATCTCTGAGACAAAGGTAAGTCTTACTCTCCTTTTAATATTTATTCTTCATGATTGGTTGGTTTTATTTCCTAAATTCCATAAATAAAATGAAAATGTAGACAAATACTTAGATCTTTCCAGAGAACTAGAAAAGCTATAAAACTTGAAAATGACAGTGATACCAATGGTAGTTGGAACAATCCCTGAAAACCTGGAAGAGACTTGATGAACTAGAGATTAGAGGGAAAATTGAGACAATTTCAGATCACAGCACTACTAAAATCAGTTCGGATACTTAGGAGAGTCCTGAAGAACTGAAGAGACTTGTTGTCACTCAGTCTCTAGTGGAAAGTGACCAGTTAAAACTGGTATGAAAAACTTGCAAGAAGTAAAATAATAATCTTTTGTTTTCAGCTTTATATATTACTGAGTCACTTTTTGTGATCTCTAAGGGAAATAATGATATTATGATAATAGAAAGTTTAGTAGTTGCCAAAGTTATAATATCACTAGCAAAAAAACACCCTCCGAGCGGTGTAAAAATATTTTGAAAGATATTGCCTGAAGGTATCGAAAAATTAGATAAATAGAATAAATCGTTTAATATTTGTAAAAAAAAATAATTACTTACTTAAAAAGCATTATATTCACTCCACTCCACAGAGATATTTGTTTTGTTTTACGACAGTAGAGATATCCAAAAGGCTTCTAAAAAATTCTGATTAATTATTCTGATAATTATATTGATAGAATTTTTTTAAATCGCATGAGTAAAATATATTTTGTTCGGATTTCATGAAATTAGATAAGGAGGGGGTTGACCTAGTAAAAAATATTTCCTCTCACACATTTTAGGAAAAAGCTATTTTATACATAATTTCCTCTTAAGGTGAATAAGTATCGAAATTTTCATGAAAATTTGACTCTTAATTGATTTTTCATAGAATTTTTTTTAAGTCTGCAGGCGTAACTTGTATGTAGCCACGTTAAAAAATCAATTGATTCAATGATACGAAAATATAAAGATTGTTTTCGTTCATAAATATGTCATTCTTTTTGGAGGCTGAAAAACATTTTTAATAATTATCAGAATTTTTTTTAATGTTTCTTCTTTCGAATGGTCCAAAAATGTTAAAGATAATATTGACCATTATTCAAGTTTCATTATGAGAGGTAATTTTACACATAAAATTTGTGGTCCCTATACGACACAGCGGACAACGTAAAGAAATGTAAACAGATCATTCAATTGTCGGACATGCGCAGATGTAAAACGGATAAAGTTAAACACACATTTTTTTTTTTTCAAATTTAATGTCGAATGAGATTATGTGAAAATTTCTTGTTTGTAAATAATTTTCTCGTAAAAATTCTATACGTTAGACAATTTAAATATATATCAAAATAGAAAAAATATATATATATCAATAATACAGGGAATGTATTTATTAAAACTTGTTTAAAAAAAACACTGTGGACCGTAAAATGTTGCGTACTACTTCCTGAGTATATATATAAATCAACGTTGTTCTTTATTTTTATGTAGTAATGACATTGACTATAAATTAAATACTCATTGATTAAGTTAGTTAATTCGTGAAATGACTGTGACGTAAACAGTGACGTAGTTTCGGTCACAGACAAAT
>CM042147.1:86909054-86916554 GCA_023376005.1 Doryteuthis pealeii
TCGGTCGGTGAATCAAAAAAAAAATCTTCAGTAAAACGACCGAAAAGCTCGTTTATGAACTGTATAGCATCCGCCTAGAAACCGACTCTCACCAACTCAGTGCATAACTAGCACGGCTTGCTTGAATCTGTGCGGTAAAATAAGGAGTTGGTGGTAGGTGTGAAGCTCCACTTTAGATGCAAAAATATTCTCCCTGGTCTAGAGCTGTCCGACTGATACCAAAAATAGTCCAATCCACCAATATACAAACATTTTTTTATGAACTGCTTTCTTTTTCATTGTATTTTACACCGCGCACAAACGCCATCATTTTTTTTCTTTTTCTTTTTAATCATTTTTAGACTCTGCACCAGTCCCGCCAAATCTGTGATTCGTCGTGATAATCGTCAGTTCGAAAACATCAATGAACGATGCCGACCGTCTGTGATCGCTATGAAATACGACACTCTCGAAAGTCAGGAATGGGTGGACGCCAAGGAGAGCCTGGAAGACACAACTAACAGAGACGAAGAGGAAATTGCTAAATTCCTTTGTTTTATGCTGATGGTAAGTGTTCTCTTTTCTTTTTTTTCCAATAACGACGCCATTTTTAGCTTTTCTCTAATGGCGTAAATCAAGAAGATTTTCCACTAGAATGCTAGTAAAGTGATGGGGGCTGTTTTAAGCTTCATTTTAATTATAGGAATTGACTAATGAAACACATAGATTTTAATTAAACCCAGGGAGCAAAATAAACAAGTACTTTTTAAGGTTTTTTTATATTATTATTCTTTTATTTATGACTCGTATAGCTTTAAACTTCTCATTTATGTTTTAGGAAGCATTGATTGTGTTGTGAATGAGTTATGAAAATCAACCTTAAAATCCGGAATGGTTAACAATAAGGTTTATTACCTTTTGTACAGTCGTGGAAACAGCACTCCACAGGGAAGCAGCTATACGGCCACCCTGTCACCTATCTCACAAACCATCCAAGTGAGACGGACAGTGCATGCTGGCCACTGCTGAAGAAGTAATAACGAACTCATAAGCGACATTCTCCTGTGGAAGCCAACACATGGACATGCTGTGGGCCGCCCACCAAGGACCTACATTGACCAACTCTGCGTGAATGCTGCGCAGAGGACCTCCCTGGGACAATGAATGATAGAGAAGGTTGGCGAGAGATTGTCATGGATATCCGTGCTAATTGCACGACATGAGCATGATGATGATGATGATGATGGCAGAAAAATATAACGAGAATAGGATTACAAGAAAAACGCACAGTTCTTTGATAAGCAGTAACAGCTAATATGTTGTTGGCAAGACTAGCTATGAATTCGGTTATTTCCTAGTTGAGTAACATGAGTGACCCAGAAAAAAACAGAACACAAATTATTTATTTATTTTCCCATTAAACTAACCTTAACCCTAACCCTAACCCTAAACCCTAACCCTAACTCTTGTTGGACTTAAACTTCCCAAAAAATTAAAATTAACAGTTTTATTACAAAATTTGTGGGTTTTGTTTTTTCTGGATCACCCTGTAATATTATGTTACTCAACTAGGGGGGTAGGGTTAGGTTTAGGGTTAGGGTTGGGGTTTAGGCTTAGTTTAATGGGAAAATAAATAATTTGGGTTCTGTTTTTTGTGGGTCCCCCTGTAATATCATGTTACTCAATTAGGAAATAACCACGAATTCTTTGTATCGTCAGTATCTTGTTATTTATGCTTTTCGTTGGACGAGTCCAACTTCTTTTAGGGTAAATATTCTACCTCACAACAGATTTATTTTTTACTCTCTGATAATATAAAGCGAGAATCATCCAAGCTGTAGCCGTGTCAGTGCTATTGTATGGCTGCACCAATTGGACTCTAACCAAACGCTTAGAGAAAAATCTATCATGGCAATTACACAAAGATGCTGCATGATGTCTTGAACAGATATTGGAAGCATCATCCC
The DNA here is from genome assembly GCA_023376005.1 of Doryteuthis pealeii. Lineage (NCBI taxonomy): Eukaryota > Metazoa > Mollusca > Cephalopoda > Myopsida > Loliginidae > Doryteuthis > Doryteuthis pealeii. The sequence continues at coordinate 86,911,001 of CM042147.1, forward strand.
ACACGAAATCTAGTTGTACATCCTCTTAACACTTGTCACACAAACAGTCCAAGTAAGATGAACAAGACATGCTAGACTTTTCTGGAGAAGTAAGAAAGAACCCATGTGACGTTCTCCATTGGACACCTACAATTGGAAACACCAGCGTATGCCGACCAGCCAAAACCTTCATCATTCAACTCTGTGCGGATTCTGGATGCTGTGCAGAAACATCCCAGAGGCAATGCATTTTTATTTGAGGAAGCATTGATTAATGTTTTACTCGTATTTCTTTCCATCTTAAATTCATTTGCCTTCTCATTCAACCCCTCAAACCGCCATCCACCCTGTCGGTGAGGCTTCGAATAATCAGACAGTATCTCCTGCAGATGTGTAATATCAAGCTCTCAATCCTCCTGATATAATGAATATGTAAATACCTTGGTACCCCCTCACTATAATCTGATTGGACAGTGTCATGTATAAATAGTCGACACTGGTTTGGTTCTAGACCTAATGCCTACAAGCTAACTTTACTCGCTAGACGACACCACGACTGCTCGGAGACGGATTACTATTCAATGTACCCATTACTACTGCGATAATATACCAACTACCAACTTCAAGAATATATCCCTTAACTCGGATATATCACCTCCAAAGCGTGATGTCCTGATTTTTACATTGAAATGCATCTGATGGTGAGTCTCCAGTTTTTGGAGATCTGGGGAGTAGAGAGTACTTCTTTATTGCCATTACTCCATGATCCACTCTGGTTGTTAGGGTCCCATCTATGGGTCAAATAGATAGATTTAAAAATTATTCGTATTCTATAGAAATACTTGATGCCATATAACTGGAAGTTATTTGTATTAAGAATAGTTACTTGATGATATGATTGTTTACTAAGGATTATTAATTATTTGAAACCATATAACTGTGTACAAACAAGTAACTACTATTTAGATAGAAATAATGGACCATATGACCTAAAGGCCCTTCTTTTTAATCTCGATTAAGAAAGGACATGTTTTGCATTTACACCGTCAATATCCGGTTGTTTGTTAGGGGTTAGGGTTAGGGTTAGGGTTAGTTTTTATAAATTTTTTTTAAATCTAAAAATTGTCTGTTAAAAACACCAGATATTAACGGTTGTTTGTTAGGGGCTAGGGTTAGGTTAGGGTTAGGGTTAGGGTTAGGGTTAGTTGTATACTTTTTTTAAATCTAAAAATTGTCTGTTAAAACAACCAGATATTGACGGTTGTTTGTTAGGGGCTAGGGTTGGGGTTAGGAGTTAGTTTTTATTAAAAAAATTTAAATCTAAAAATTGTCTGTTAAAACAACCGGATATTGACGGTGTAAATGAAAAACATGTCTTTCTTAATCGAGATTTTAAAAATTAAGGTCATATGGTCCGAAATAATTACTTGAAACCACATAATTCTAGAAAATGTATAAGTTTTAGATAGAAATACTTGAAACCATACAACTGTGTGCAATTATTTGTATCAGGAATCTTTGTATTGATATCATATACTATGTGTAAAAAGAAAATCATAAGAAACAACTAAACAGAAAATGTAAATACAAACGTACAGTTAATGCGATTCCCTAACTTCTAGGCATAAAATAGCTCTAGACGGGTTGACATGCCGTTAAAAGGAATAAATCAATCGCACTGGTAGATGAACCATTTTTTTTTTTTTTTTCGTCTGTCACATCTATTATTAGAATTTCTCAAGGTTGGATATTTTAAGAAATGCCGATTTTTCTTTCCGACGTTTTGAAACGTTCACCTATTGCGTAATTCACTGACGCAAAAATGATTGGCTTCTAAAATCGAGCGGTTCTTATGTACATAAAGAACTGTAATTCAAGTAATTCCAATTTCTATTCATCCTTCGAGCAAATCAGACTGATATTTATAAAGCCGTTTCTTATATATTGATGTCGAAGAATATCATTGAACTATGAGAGGAAGTCTCAATTTTTGGAAATGTCGATACTTCTGACTGCTCTATGATATTGACTACATTTATGTATCTTCCAAACCCGTCCGCCGTGAGCAGTATTCGATACATGGTAAATTTCTAAGAGGAATACAGCTAGTTTGAATTCAGTTTTCGGTTACTTCCTATAACTCCAACATAAACAATGGGGAACCACTCTTGACTGATAAATTATTTATTTATTTATTGGGCTGACTTCTGATTTAGGTCGGAAAATTAAAACGGAAAGTTTTTTGGTGATCCCCCATGACAGTTTAACTACAGTCTATGAATTAACATTTTGCGAATTGGGTTGCGGTTTTAGGGGATTTAGGTTGTTTTTAATTACGTATTGCTTAAAAAAATAAACAAAAAAAACAACAAATTACTATACATTTAATTAACCATTGAAATTAATTTTTGAATCTATTATTGAGACAGTTTTTTGTGTTAGTATTGCAATGTATAATTTCAATTAAACTTTATTTTAAAAAAATATTTTTCAACATTAAATGTATAGTAATTTGGGTTTTTTGTTGTTAATTTTTTTAAGCAATACGTAATTAAAAACAACCTTAATCCCCTAAAACCGTAACCCAATTCGCAAAATGTTAATTCATAGACTGTAGTTAAACTGTCATGGGGATCACCCAAAAACTTTCCGTTTTAATTTTCCGACCTAAATCAGAAGTCAGCCTAAATAATTTATCAGTCAAGGGTGGTTCCCTTTTGTTTATGTTGGAGTTATAGGAAATAACTCAGTTTTCCTTCTAAACTGCTTTCCTAACCAAGGTTAAAGAACTCAATCTGCCCAACCATTTTACCAATACCTAGGAGAGAACAGACGAATGTCGATAATATTCGCGCACGGATGCGAAAGGGTTGAGCCTTTGGCTACTTGATATGATTACGAAACTTATTCTCCAACTGCACAAGGATAAATGTGGTAAAACTGACAGAAAGAAGATTGTGTTGCACTAAACTACCAAGTTTGAAAGTACTGCATTCCTCGAAAATCAGCATTTAGTTGGGCTCGAACACCGATCTGTATCACAAGGTCGGCCAAAACGCATTTGGTTGAACGAAGGTTAATCATCTTTCTAATGTTTTTTCTTCTTTATTTTTTTTGTTTCATTTTTAGAAAACATACGAGGCATCCCAAAATGTGTATGATAAACTTCAGTCTACAGTTGGTGTATTACTGAAACATCCCACACTGGCGGTAAGTGACTCTCTCTCTCTCTCTCTCTCTCTCTCTATATATATATATATATATATATATATATATATATAAGTAAAGTCGTCGGGCGGCCTAAAGTCGGTATCAGCCAATTAGCGAGGGAGTTTATCCCCTTTTCACTTGCGCAAGACCAAGGAGATTATTTTAGCGTCTGAGGTGGTGCGCCACACCTACTGTCAGCTCCTTACTTTACCGCACAGATCCCTGTGCTACTCAAACGCTGAGTTGGCGTGGACCAGTATCGAACTAGGAACCTTGTGGTTTCTAGCCGAGCGCTCTACCGACTGAGCTAACCCGTATATATCCTGCTAATGGGGTTTCGAATATGCTCACTGTATCCCGTGGAGAAGGATCAGACCCTCCAATAAAAGGGGTGTCATGGGTATGAGACTAATCTGCATCATAGCTGGGAATCTGGCGAATGTGGAGATACCCCTTCATTGGAAATGCTCTCTTGTCCTGTGAAGTACAATTGCGGGTTGTTTATTTTCAAGTCTTTGTGGTGTTCATCCCTTCTTTTCTTTAGCTTTGTAAATTCATGCTTTGGATGAAATATTACCTTTTTGTTTAATATTGAGTATTTTTTTAATTTGAAGCCCTCTACAATCAATATACATTCGGGTTCTTACAATATAGCCCTATTCTTAACAATATATCTCCATTACTAACCAAATTAATATTAATAGAATACAAAATTCTAAAATACATAATCGACAAAGAATGAATATATTGACAGAAATCAGTCTTTACAAGAAATTATCTTAAAGTATCAAAATTGAGCCTTGAAATACATGAAAATTGACTTTTCTAAAGAATCAATATTGAGCCTTGAAATACATGAAAATTGACTTTTTTAAAGTATCAAAATTGAGCCTTGATATACATGAAAATTGACTTTTCTAAAGTATTAAAAAATTGAGCCTTGAAATACATGAAAATTGACTTTTCTAACGTATCAAAATTGAGCGAAAATATGAGAGCGAAATATGAAAATTGACTTTTCTAACGTATCAAAAAGAGCGAAATATATGAAAATTGACTTTTCTAACGTATCAAAATGAGCGAAATACATGAAAATTGACTTTTCGTATCAAAATTGAGCGAAATACATGAAAATTGACTTTTCTAAAGTATCAAAACTGAGCCTTAAAACACATGAAAATCGACTTTTCTAAAGTATCAAAATTTAGCCTTGAAATACATTAAAATTGATTTTTCTAAAGTATCAAAATTGAGCCTTGAAATACATGAAAATTTACTTTTCTAAAGAATCAATATTGAGCCTTGATATACATGAAAATTGACTTTTCTAAAGTATCAAAATTGAACCTTATACATGAAAATTGGCTTTTCTAAAGTATCAAAATTGAGCCTTGAAATACATGAAAATTGACTTTTCTAACGTATCAAAATTGAGCGAAATATATGAAAATTGACTTTTCTCGAAATACATGAAAATTGACTTTTCTAAACAAAACTGAGCCTTAAAACACATGAAAATCGACTTTTCTAAAGTATCAAAATTGAGCCTTGAAATACATTAAATTGACATTTCTAAAGTATCAAAATTGAGCCTTGAAATACATGAAAATTGACTTTTCTAAAGAATCAATATTGAGCCTTGATATACATGAAAATTGACTTTTCTAAAGTATCAAAATTGAATCTTGATATACATGAAAATTGACTTTTCAAAAGTATCAAAATTGAGCCTTGAAATATATGAAAATTAACTTTTCTAACGTATCAAAATTGAGCGAAATATATGAAAATTGACTTTTCTAACGTATCAAAATTGAGCGAAATACATGAAAATTGACTTTTCTAACGTATCAAAATTGAGCCTTGAAATACATGAAAATTGACTTTTCTAAAGTATCAAAACTGAGCCTTGAAACACATGAAAATCGATTTTTCTAAAGTATCAAAATTGAGCCTTGAAATACATTAAAATTGACATTTCTAAAGTATCAAAATTGAGCCTTGAAATACATGAAAATTGACTTTTCTAAAGAATCAAAATTGAGCCTTGAAATACGTGAAAATTGCCCTTTTTTTTTGTAAATTTATTTTTTCAATTTTTTTTTTTTTTTTCTGTTCCAGGAATCAATCGGCCAGAACGGATTGCCTCCCGTAAAACAGGATTTGGCAAATGACCTTAGAGACGGCATTTTGTTGGCGCTTCGTCAGAACTATGAAGATATTGAGACATCCGCTTTCATCAAAGTGAGTATGACGTAATACTTTTAAGATTTTCTGCCTCGTTCTACGAGTATTGGCCGATAAGTAACGTCTCCTCTTCCGTGTGTCCTAGGACTAAACTAAATTCGGTGGTGAGGCTCCTGTT
>CM042147.1:86926554-86931554 GCA_023376005.1 Doryteuthis pealeii
ACTTATTCATAGGCGATACTGTATATAAGAAAATTATTATGTATTATTATATATTATATCTAATATACACAGTTGGACAGAAATAATATGGAAGTCAATAACATCTACATTGACTAATTATTATCGTTTCTTTTTTTTTTTTTTTTTTTTTTTTTTTTTTTTTTGCGGAGGTGGTAATTGTTACTTCTTATATCAGTGATGGGTAGTAGGGACTCTTAAGAAACTACGGTTATTCAAACAGAATAAATGTACAGTTTGTTAGTCATCATAGCTGACCCCAAACAGTTGGGAAATAGGTATGACCGAGTTATGGGCCATGTGAAACGCTTCAGTTACCAAAAACAATATCCTATAAACACATCTCAAATTGTTCAAAAATGCCACAAACATTATCCGGTATATCTTGTTTCATGGGGAAATATACGAGTACACCATTCAAAAAAAAATTGAAAGACGCTTTTCTTGTTTTAAAAAAAAAAGACAAAAGAGTGGAATATATATGTGTCACAGCGGTGATAGGGAAAGCTTTGAGCTTGAGGAAAGAAGAATTCCACCTTGAGAGATTTAACCTGACACAGTTGAGATTTCGACTTAAACGATCGAGACGACATACTTAATTTGGCCGGTTGATAAAATAAGCGAGAGAGATTATCAGAGTATGTTACCGTTCGAGGAAGTGAAAATCCACGTCTGCTTAATGCTTTTGTTGTATTCGTCTGCGTGGAAGGAGAGTCAGAAACGGAACACAACGAATCTTTTTAAGTTCGATATATATATATATATATATATATATATATATATATATATATATATGTGTGTGTGTGTGTGTGTGTGTGTGTGTGTGTGTGTGTGTGTGTGTGTGTGTGTTGTGACTGTTGATGTTCATTTCTTTGCTCCAATTTCCTTCAGAGAAAATATTACTTCTCTCCTCTTTGTGCTCTGTCTGGCTAGATATCTTAAAAAAAAGGTTTCCTCACTGGTATATTATAATGATTGCCGGGGTCGACTGTGAGCAAATAACCACCCTTAACTACCAGCTCATAAAGTTGCAACAAAAGCTGTTACCCCATATTCAACCTTGACATAAGTAAATCAATGAATAGATGCACATTCAAGCGTGCATACTTCTTGGATATATATATATATATATATATATTATATATATATATATATATATATATATGCGTGTGTGTCTGTATGAGTATGAGTTACATTTCAATGGTATATATTAAATAATTTCTTTAATTACGTATATATGTATATTCACACATATATATAATATGCATATATTTATATCTACACATACATTCACACACACACACATATATATACATACACACACGCAAACATATATATATTGACAATATAGTGTGTCATATTCATAAGTAAATAGTGCTCGAGATTGCTGATAGAGCATGTATATCTAAGTAAGAGTAGCATGGACATGAAGTCAACGGTGCTTGGTTACTGACAGTTCCTCACCCATGTCATAGACGAGAAACAATCAGTAACCAAGCGCAGTTGACTTCATGTTCACCTTACCCTAACTTATATATATATATATATATATATATATATATATATATATATATATATATATATATATTATATATATATATAACGTTACTAGTAGCTCGTAATAGCCAAACATATAAATGCTCTTAACAAAAGCGACCAAAAACGGCCTTTGAAAACTGGATTATCGAGAAGTGCGAGATAAGAATTATCAAGTGAAACCATCAAGGTGCTTTTCGCGAGATTCTCGTGCCTAAATCTCACGAGATTCTCGTTTATTTGCATTTACAAAGAAATTCGAAAGGACCACTAAACAACAACAAAACAAGCAACAACAAATCAAGAATTTCGCTCATTTTAAAAAAAAAAAAAAAGAAAGAAAATTGTAAACAAAAAAAAAGCAGTTTTATCATTTAAAACCATTTTTATTGAAAAACAAAAAAGAAACATCAAGGAACCTTTTTCTATAAAGATTTTTTTTTAAATAAAATAAAATATATAAAATTGATATTTATAATTGACGTAAATAACTTTGTGACGCTATCATGTTTGTAACTTAAGACATTTTGCGCTCTTGAACTTCCTCGATCGTAGGAGCGATGTTCAGTAAATTCTTATACCTTAGAAAAATAAGACCATTATGTGATAGATGGGTTTGAAAAATGCTTTTCTTGTGAACAAACTATATCATTAAGAATTTGACTGAAAGTTTTACTTTCTTTGTTCTCTTGCCACAAGAATTAATTTCCATATGAATCAGGCATATCTGCTTCAATGAATTAACCCTAATCCCTTACCCTAACCAGTGTATGGTGGAGTGTTCTAGAATTTTCAAACTTACTGTGGCAAAATAAAAAAAAATCTTAATCATATAGTTGCCTCATTATAACGCATTGTTCAAAACCGATCTATAGCTTAATGGTCTTTTTTTAAAGGTATAATAATTTATTGAACACCGCTTCTACGGTCGAGAAAGTTCAAGAGGGCCAAACATTTTACTCTTTTTGGCTCCCCCCATATACCTTTTTACTGGGGGATTATTTCTCCCTCTTTATTCATATTGAAAGTGTAAAATTCCTTATTTTATGAACTGGTAATAAGCTACTGGGTTTACCGAGACACTTGTTCTGATTGCCGGCTTATGGAGAGGGTGACTGTTTGTCAAGTCCGCCATGAACGGTCGATGGTCAGTCGGTCTTACCTGTTTGAGCAAGGATTGATTGGGATAACACAGTGTTTGTGATGAAATTGCATCTTTATTTACTTGTTTATCAAACTGAAATGATGGCAATACGCCTGAACCAAGAAACAGCTTATATATGTATTTTTTCTTTTCTTTTTTTCTTCTCTCTATAAAACCGTATTGTTGTAATTCAAAGTAAAAAAAATGTTTATTTTTAATAATTGGATTCCTTTCCCCCATTAATTTGATATTTCGCGTCCATTAACATTTATTATTATTATTATTATTATTATTATTATTATTATTATTATTATTATTATTATTATTATCTATAAATGAATAAAGGAGATGTACTATACTTATGACATTGTTTATACCTGCTAATTATTATTGATATTTATTCAATTTAGTTTAACGCAAGGCCAACCTACCAATAAGGATTATAGTAGAGTTAAAAAAATGACATTTTAAAAGTCTCATTATTATTATTATTATTATTATTATTATTATTATTATTATTATTATTATTATTATTATTATTATTATTAAATAGTAAAAGTTTGGTTTGCTGATTTACTCTTCAAGCTAAACTAACATTAATATAAGATTCAAATTTCTATACGTTGAAATATTTAAAGAGCCTAAACTTTGGTGATGCCGTCAACTCTGATAGGCATTCTAAAACAACATCTACTACTACAACATATTATTTTATTATTATTATTATTATTATTATTATTATTATTATTATTATTATTATTATTACTACTACTACTTCTACTTCTACTTCTACTTCTACTACTACTACCGTTCCTTTCTTGAGTATCCCTACCACAAGTAACTGATGATTTACACTAGTAATTAAAGGATAATAAGTCTCTACTATGCTCAAGCACTCTCTTTAATATTCTAGCAATTATATTATTATTATTATTATTATTATTATTATTATTATTATTATTATTATTATTATTATTAAATCTCTTTGCGTTGTTTATTTCTAATTTCTTTCTTTCATTTATTGATACATCTTTTAACTAATTTCATAATTTTGCATTCTGTTTTAATGACAGACAGAGGCAGAAGCTTCTTTTTTTTCTTTCTTTCTCTTTTTTTTAAGCATTTTTCTTGAGCTTTATTTTTTTTTTTAAGGTTCTTTTTATAATTCCAACCAATTTTACTGTAAACTGCTTTCTGTTACACATTCCAGTATAAACGCTGATAAATCTCGTCTGCTTCAGTCAAATTTAGTGATTGTACGACATTTCCAATTGTTTGTCCTTTTCTCATTTAATTTCCACAATTATTATTATTATTATTATTATTATTATTATTATTATTATTCCTGAATTGAATGTCATTTATATTATTGAAATATTCATTCTCCTTATGTTAGTGATTTTCAGACACAGAAAAAAAAATAATATGCAAAATACTTGCATATTTCCTAGCGGGAAGTGTTCGAGCCCAAGTGAGAACCATAATTTTGGATGCTGATTTTCAAGGCTGCAAGTGGGCTGTTAAAGATGGATATAACACACCCTTCACACCTCGTTTGTCTTTATATGGAACAAAGGAAAGTTTAGTGAATATTGAAGTAATTGCGCAATTCTCACAGGAGAAAGAAATCGGTATTCGAGCCTAAGCCAATTACTCGATTTTTAAAGTGGGTAAGCCCTCCATATTTGGAAGACTGGCGCATTACAATCTTCCTACTTCTGGTTGGCCTTGTCGTGTATTAAGCTAAGCTTAATATCAAGAAAACTACTTTCCTTTTTTTTTCTTTTTTTTTTTTAGTCTGTTGGTCCTTTCATGTTTTTTGGGTTTTTTTTTTCGTTCTCTTTTATTTGCTTGATTTACCATGTCTTTTCTATCCGCCATTACTTGGCACATTTTTTGTTTCACCACACCTTTTCTTGCAAAGCATTTCTTTCATGTCTGCCACCAAACTGTTTTTTCGACACCAATGTCAGCACCGTCTTTTCCCCTCTTTTCCTTCTTACCGCCACCAACACGCCACTGCCGCTGCCTCCCTCATAAGGGCGCCCTTTTTTTCTTTTTTGTCTTCCGTGATTGAACTTCCGGTTTGTCTTGTTCGGGAACTTCTCACGAAGAACCATTAAAAAAGAGAATAAATACAATTTTAATTCGTAGACGTCCTTCCCTCATCTCCTCTACCCCAGCATTTCTACCCCCCTCCTTCCGCAGCATGAATCGACGTGTAGATAAATTATATTCCTAAGCTTGTAAAATCTATCATCTATTTATTTATTTACTTATTCAAAAACGTCGACCATGACGT
>CM042147.1:86936554-87059054 GCA_023376005.1 Doryteuthis pealeii
ACGACCGCTTACTTCCTATCACACAAACCATCCAAGGAAGACAAACAAGTTATGCTGTGCGTTGGTGAAAGAGTAAGGACGAACCCATGTGACGTTCTACAGTGGACTCCTACGCGTGGACACACCAGTATTGACTGACCAAAAAGAACGTATATACAACAGCTCTATATGGACACTGATTGCCGTGTTGAGAACTGGCCAGTGGCGATGACCGCTAGAGAAGGATGGCGAGAGACAGCCGAGAGAATCCATTAACGATGATCTTCGTTATAATAATATATATATGTGAGGTGGGTGCAGAGTTTTAATGTTGTTGAGTTATAATACCTATAATATCGGTTTTGATTGAATAATGTTCCATTAGAAATAAAATCCTGGTATCTTTGGTTTAGAAGAAATTAACTAATAAAAAGAAACTATCGGGATAATATATAATATATATATATATATATATATATATATATATATATATATATATATATATAAGAGAAGAAATAACAAAAGACTTTGAGATTTAGCTTATAGTCTATTTCAGGGAGCTCTCAAACTGCGACAGGTTTTTTTTAAATAAAACTCTTGTGTCGTAAGGAAGATTTATTCTCTGGACTTTTGGATTATATATATATATATATATATATATATATATATATATATATATATATATATATTAGGTATACCCAAAATTGGCCTAAAATCCGTTTTTGACAAAAGGAATTTAGCCTACAGAAAATAATTTACCAAAAATCAGGGAATTATCGGATTTTAATGAAATTTTCAGTGTTTATTTATCAATGAATGATCTTTATAATGCATTATTTATTTTATTTCAAAACTTTCTCATTTTTTTAAGGTCACTTAATTTTGCCCCCCCCCCCCTTATTTTGGTGGTGTAAAATCTCGGCGAGTTGTTCCTTGTTTGATACTAATTACAGTAGAAATAAAAGATAAAAGACCGAAGTTGTAAACAGAAAAAAAAAATTTAAGGGGAATATTTTATAAGAAAATAAGTACCGGAAATCGGAAAATAAAATGTAAAAAAAAAATTAATTTTTGGGAGATTTCTTTTTTACTCATTTCGATAATTATTTAATTGGCTATTATCTTATAAAAGAAAAAATTATACATCGATATTTTTTATGCTTAAAAAAGTGGGGGGCTACATTTTCAATAGAGTTTTTCTTCAAAACGTATACTTTGTTTGACTAAAATAAGGTTTGCATTAAATAGATATTTATTTCTAGAATCTAAAAATATAACATCTTAAAATTAACAGCAGAATATTTTTATTTTAAATGAATTTTATATATTAATTTTTCATAGCAAAAATATTTAATTAAAGTTTTGAAATGAAATAACTAATGCATTATAAAATTCATTAATTAATAAATCAATACTGAAAATTTCATTAAAATCGGATAATTCCCTGATTTTTGGTAATTTTTTTTGCAATCGCGAATGTTACATTACATTTGTAAACAAACATTACAAGCCATTTAAAAAGAGCCAAAATGGCCGAACGGATCGAAATTGATAAAAAAAATCGTTTTAAATGTATTAAAAATAAATTGCATATGTAATTTTTCTTTTTTTTAATGGTGGTCATTATGTTACTACTTATCGTTTTAGACAAAAGTTTGACCTTAAATAATAGATTTAATTAATTTTAATTCGTTTTTAAAAAAACTGTAGCAGACGAATTTTGGGTATAGTTAATATATATATATATATATATATATATATATATATATATATATATATATATATATGCGCTTCTTGCATGTTTTGTGTATAATCTATTGCATGTTTTCTTTTATATTCCTGCTTGATGTGACCAGCCGATTGATCGGAGCGGGTGGGGGCTCTTCGACCGCCCGTCTAGCCTAAGTAACGACCAAAGTAGAATGTTGCATGGCATAGACTACTCTGCCACCAAGATTCTGTCCTTAAGCACCACGGGTCACCACCCACGGTTTAAAGGTGGCTTTCATGGGGGAATTCTCCCCCGCTGTAGAGGTGCAGTTCGTGTATTCTTCTGTCCCAGCCCGCAGGGCTTCCATGTGACGGACTGGGCTCGATGGAACATAATTTCAATATCTTTTTGTTTTTGTTTTTTGCCATGAGCACTTTTTAAACAACTATGCTTACTTGCATTTTCTTCCTGGCATGCTTATATATATATATATAATATATATATATATATATATATATATATATATATATATATATATTCTTATCTCTATGTATATGTATATATATGTCTCTCTTCCTCACCATACCGATGTCTGCCTTCTTCATTACACTGATCAAGCTGCTATAAAACTTGGCAATACTGTCACTGCCGGTGTTGCGAGAACGAGGTTAAACGCAGCATAGGACTACCTTGCGAACTCTAACTCCTGGTTTTTCAACTAAACCGCGCCAAGTTAATCTGCTCCGCTGGTAAGAGGTCTAAATGCTGTTTTTTCCTTCTCCTAGTCTGGTTACCCTACCCAAGCTGGAGAGCACAGTCTGTCCTCCTATTTACCCCTAGCTGGGATTTGAAGACATTGATTTATGGCTTTTCCGAGAGAAGTAACTAAAAGTGAAATTCAAACTGTATCTTCACGGATTTGAACTTCGTTCGCCAAATCCATTTTCCACGACCTTAACCATGAACCCGGATTTCCTTCCTTATTTGTTATGCATACAGAGTAGTTTGGTTTAATTATTTTGTTTTACGGCATATCAACACTTTGCGGGCCATTTAATGCCGAGTCATTAATAAATTGGTAGAAATAATTTTCATTAACTTCATGTGTATTAATAAATTGGTAGAAATAATTTTCATTAACTTCATGTGTATTGATAAATTGGTTGAAATAATTTTCATGAACTTCATGTGCTGGTGAAAAACAATTAGTGGTGATTGTACCTCAGCCATCGCCTTCTAGCATCTATATGATAAAAAGAGCAGAGTGTTTGCCATAAGAGAAATTTGAAGAATACAGTTTGAACAATCATATACATATTTACCAACGCCTACACCAGAAGAAAGGTGTGACACAAGGTCAATTTCTTAGGCGGGATTTAATAGGTTTGAATTCAGAGTTTTCTTTCTCGTAGACTGGTTGTCTAACCAATGTTATAGAACCCAGTCTGCCCTACTGATTACCCATAGCTGAAAGGAGATTAGTTGGATACATACCATTCCCAAGGGTATTAGTGCTATGGGAAATGCAAACAGCCTCGCCCAGGATTTGAACTCTTCTCGTCGTGTCCATGTTTTTTTATTCGAGATCTTTTTGAAGCTATTGTGGCGTTGCAGTGTCTCGAAGAAAATTTGGCGTAGACAAAGATGAGATGAAGAGACGACGATAACTTCATAGGAAATGAAAAAGTCAGACATGTGGTCACATAAAAAATACCACTCACTTTATGATTAGTGTTGCAACCGTCCTCTGGAATGATCTCAAATCAGGAAAACGTCTAGTGATATCTTTTTGAGCTGATGAAGGAATTGCGAAATCAAAGTATTGTGGTAGCATAGATTATTGACAAACACCTGTAGAATAATCAGAACGTAGACGGGTAAGTTTATGTTGGAAGAATACCAGACCGTTGGTAAAAGCGGGAATCTCGCATTTCATGGGATTTGACTAGTTAGGTAATCAGTTGCAACCTAAATTGAAAGCAGAACAGACGTGTTCTACTGAGGTTGAAATCAGTCGTGCGGTGTAAATGGGCAATATAGAAATAAAGCTTTGATCAGAGAAATGCAAAGTCTTGTTGATTGTTTGCATGACTTTAATAGAACTAGCCTTAAAAGAAGCCCTTAGTTAGAAGAAGAATCTAGACGATTATAGCCAAAAGAAGTAAAGATGAAACATGGTGACTAGACCAAGTAGAAAGGGGAATGAAGAACAAACAAGTAAGTTACGACTCTATCTGTCTGTCTGTCTGTCTCTCTCTCTCTCTCTCTTTCTCTCTCTCACACACACACACAAAGACTCTCTCTATCACTCTCCATGTATATACCCGAGGTGCGATATCAACGAGGGTATATAACATATAAATACCGTATATAAATATACGGTATTTATCTAAAAAAAAATTAATAGGATTCAGCAAAACTCATGTGAGTTACTGCTGGGGCGCTCTGGGTTAGTGGTAATGATGCTTCGGCCACGAAACCATGTCTGAACCCAGAGTCATCATCTGATGAAGGCTTTGTTGGTTGCAATGCTACTGTGTAAATAGCAGTCATTGTATGAAGATTATTTTTTAAATAGAATTTTACGAAAGTCTTGAATTAAATATCGTTTTAAAATATCTTTCATGTTTCCTAGGTGAATTATAACCAAACTTTTGACAAAAATCAAATTTTCCAATTTTCGACCTTTACACAAATACACCCGGCAATTATCTCAAGATTCGATGGTACTCAGCCAAGTCCTCGCTTTCCCGCGAAACGATATTTAGACAGAAATTAACGAAATAGTCTAGGATTAAAGAAGGTCTTAAAAACATCTTCAACTCTGCCATGTATAGCCACTTTAAAACCCAGAAACAAAACCACTTTTCCCACTTCGAAATCGGTTATTTGAGTACGTCACGTGTCAAAAGGGATTCAACTCCTGGAACAAGGCTGTTTGTGTTTCACTTTGCATTAATGTCCTTATCTCCCTAGCTATGGGTAAATAGTAGGGCAGACTGGGCTCTTTAGCCATGGGGCGGCAAAAGAAAATGAAAATTCTGAATTCAAATCAACAGTAATCCATTTGTATCACATCCTGCCCATGGTAGAGGGTTTGGTAAATACATACTTGAATGAGAAATTATCTTCCTGTAAATTTAAATACATGGTGTTATTACTAAAAAAGGAATGAATAAAATCAGATTGTTACATATAGTTTAACATCAACACTATATTTTATTTACCATACTAGCAAATATATGCACCCTCCGGGTGCAATTATTTAAGTTTTAATGTAATAAAATGTTATATTAAATTAGAAAGACTAATGAAACTGAATAAGAATGCAGATAAAAAGATTTGAAACAGAGTGGGGTAGAATTGAAAAATGGAACAACTGAAACTTACTCTTCCATCACTCCCGTCTGTAATTGCTAAATTTTCCAATTTAACCACTTAGTTAAAATAGGAAGTAAATGATAAAATTACAGATATTTCTTCTTGTTAATGGATTTCTTTTAAGATTTATTTCTGAGATTTTTGCTCTTATTCAAGCTATGAAAAAAAATGAGAAAAATAACGATAGCAAATAATGTAGCGAAAGCGATCGAAAATTATCTGGTTTCTTACTTTATTGAAATTTCAAATACAGCTTATTTCATTAACCGTTTCTCGGGCCCATCGCAAGAGTTCCCGTGATTGACAACCTTACTGTCGATCACTCAGCCCGAGCACCAAGCTCATTGATGATGGAGAGGTGGCCACTTCCTTAATCCACCCTGGGGTGCTTTCTTACATATTGCATCTCTTAAGGCCAAGTTGGGTTGTTGCTCTGAAAATGTCACTTAAAAGGCGTTTCATAAGTAGACAAGTTCACATACCTAGGTAGTAATATCTCATCTACAAAAAGCGATGTCAACATAGGCATAGGAAAGGCACGGACTGCTATAGGCTAATTATCAATGTGGAAATTTGATCTTTCTGATAAGATAAAGCGACAATTCCTCCAAGTGCTACTTTATGGGTACACCACTTGGACTCTTACAAAACGCTTAAATTAATAACATTCCATCTCTCTCTCTCTCTCTCTCTCTCTCTCTCTCTCTCTCTCTCTCTCTCTCTCTCTCTCTCTCACACACACACACACACACACACACATACACACACACATAAATAATAATAATGGCTGTCAACTCGTGTTCGAGTAAGACCATTTCCTGTTTTTGTTGTTTGTTTTTTTATCATCATAGTTGGGTGCCAGTAGCATTCGATACTCTATCCTTGTGTTTTCTCAGATGACTCACCAGGCCAGCCCTGGAGAGACATACTCTTCCACATAAACTACATGTTGAAACTTCTCCACTTTGAATGTTGCTGGGCTAAAAATTACCCTTTCTAATAGCCTGCTTCAATTTTTGGTGTTTAATTCGGTTGGACTCAATTTCTTCTACAGACAGGTAGATGGTTGCTCTCCAGCCAGGTCTGTTACATACATACATATACACAAACACACAAGCGGCACTTGTTCTAGCCAACCGCTTCCTTCCACTTTCTCTAGATTGCGTTGAAATAACTTTCAGTGGATTTTGGTCTTCGGTCCCTTTTAACTGAACAAGCAAGAAAATGCGCCCTCTGAGCGTAATTATTTAAGTTTTAATGTAATGAAATATGTTAAATTAGAAAGACTAACAAAATTAAATAAGAACGCATATAAAAAAAACATTACACATATTTTAATTATATTCTAATTGGTTTCTATATAAAATCATTCATAGGATTGATTTCAATACGTTGGAGAATAAAAAAATAATATTAGGGATCAATAACACCAAGTAATTATTTATTAAACCCGGTTTTGTTAAAACCAATATGCAAATTAACCACATCATATATTATGTAAACCTTTATTTCTTAGTGATATATAAGACACGTTACATCATTAGACACACTAATAACATGGGCTGTTTTGAGGCAAATCTAACTCAAATTTTCATCGAGACATCGTTGATAAATAAGATTTATTCAATGTATTTTGGCAATAGATTAAATACTCATTGATAAACTTACACAATTGCTGAGGGTATTGTGACGTAAGCAGTGAAGTAGTTTTGGTTAGACAGACACCGAAACTCCATTATAATCAGATTTAGTGTTTAATTTCGGTTCAATACTTTTTAATAACTGGGGTTGGAATTTATATTATCTAGATTAAAGTGAATTAGCTATTTCTATTGTTTAAATTAGTTAGTTCGGGGATTTGTTTCAGGTATGATGTATACCCTTATAACACTTGTGTGTGTGTGTGTGTGTGTGTGTGTGTGTGTGTGTGTGTGCGTGTGTGTGTGTGACTGGAATTGTATAAAACAAACTTTGTACTAATGGTACCCAATAATGGTGATCATTTTTTATACATTTTTAAAATGAGATGCGTTTAAAGAATTAGTTAAGGCAAAATGCATCGCACCCTCAACTATTTTAATCCTATTTTTTAAGGTTTGGGGATGAAAATGCTCCCATTTTTCTAAATCAGTTTTGATTTTATGTTGTAACCTATTAATTAGGCTCAGATTAGAATGGCACATGGCTACAATTAAAGAAAATTCAGCGAGGACTGCAACTGAATGCGTTATAATAATAATGGTATGGCGAAATCAGCTTGCTACCAAGTATTCTACGGCATATATAAATGAGCAAAGGTAAGAGTTATCCCCCTTGTGTTTCTCATGAACTGTGAAATTTACAACTACTAAAACTTAATGAGTAGGTAGGGCCAAATTTCTATATGGCATCACCATCCCACTTTCTTTAAACTAAAAAAAAAAATTGTAAATTGTCACTTATTTTAAGCATTTTAGCTTATGAACAGTGTCTAATCTTACATTTAAAAACAATCTATGAATTTCTTAATTATAACAATGAAATAAATCACATTAAAAAGAGCGCTTCTTCAAAAGAGAAAAAAACGGCAAAAATACGCTATTTTGACAGATATAGATTTTAGTTTATAGATTTCTCAAGTTTTAAAAACTGTTAAACAAATGATTTTTACCTGAGATTTTAAAAATCCTTCCTCTTCTTAAAACAGCAAAAATTACATTAAGTTTCATTCATATTTTCCGGGTTTTCTTCACAGGGTAAAAAAAAATAGTGAAATTTTGGTCATACCTAGTAAACGAGTATTGTTTTGCGATTTTTATTTTATTTCTAATTTTTAACATCAGTGCGAATTTGTCAGTCTTATAGCCATCCCCGTATTTTTTTTTTTTTTTTATCAGAGTCCAGGTAAAAGCCTTCGAATTCTCAATTTCTCGTCAGGCAGGCATTTTCCCACTTCAAAAATTAGTCCAACAGTTGTCTTTACGCTATTTGACCAAATTGAACTTAGAAAATGTTTTGTAGTAATTAAGTCTGACTGATAATTATGATAATTTCATACAATATTTCTGTTTGCACAGCAATCCTTCATCAGATGATGATCGATTTCAGGCATGGTTTCGGGGCCGAAGCATCATTACCACTAGCCCAGACTGCTCCAGCAGCATTTCAGTATACCACCAGACTTTCTTTTTTTTCTTTTTTTTTTTCGGTTATGTTTGATGCATTAGAGTGGTACTGAAAAGTTCTTAGTCAAACTAGAAATGATTTTCTTAATAAAAATGTTGGGAAAAAGCAAATAAATTTTAGGAACGATGGGCCAAGAGTGTTTAACTGAGGGGGAATATATGGAGATATAATTTGTGCGTAATATTCGCGGAGTTCTGTTCCGGCCTTCTACCTCAAAAACCGCTAGCCGGTGGCTGCTGAAAAAAAGCACCAGCTACGATTGAATTCCGTAGCTAATGTTCAGATTACCACATTTAGATGGTTTGGTTTCTTTGTTTAATGGAATATCAACCTTCGTGGGTTATTTAATTCCAAAGTGTTACTATTTATACCTTTCCCAAGAGTATTAGTCCGAAAGTGAACGTAATAGCGTTTATTGTCCGACGCCTGAGGCGCCACAAAAGGAGCATGCCGACGGAAACACTCATTTTTTGCATTGGCTATCGCATGAGGTTCAGTTTGTGCGTGGCTCCTGTGGTATACTAAGAAACGGAAGCACCGTTTCTGCTATTGTTTTTTGTTATGAAACGGAAGCACCGTTTCAGCCATCTTTTTGAGTTGTGAATAAAAGGTGGAAGTGATCACTTCTCGTGGTTAACGTCAGCTGGACTACCCGTGTTATTATTTCGCTAAGCAGGTTACAACAGCTCCCCACATAAAAAAATATCGTGTGTTAATCTGGTCTGGTGGTAGGTCGGAAAAATAGCTACTAACCGTGGCTTAATGGTTTGAGTAAATACCTCTACCTTCACTAACTTCTGTCCATCGCTTTTAGTGTTTAATGGATGATTAACACCGTTACGGTGGTTATTTCCTATAATTCTAAAATAAACAAAGACTCTTGACTGATAAATTATTTATTTATTTTCCCATTAAACTAACCCTAAACTCTAACCCTAACCCTAAACCCTAATCCCGTCTTCTTTTTCTATAAATAAATAAATATTTATCAGTCAAGAATGGTTCCCCTTTGTTTATGTTAGACTTATAGGAAATATCATTACAAGAATGACCCTGAAATCTAATTAGGCAGTAATAGGGTTAAACTCAGCCGGGTTGTCATTCTGGTTCATGTGTTACGTAATCTATGCAGTTGCATAAGATTATTGTCAATCCCCTGTATTTCTAAAGGGATGGCCCTTTTCATATCACGGGCGGGACTTTCCATGGAATAGTACAGAAAGCCCGCGATGTGAAGTCACGTGGGACCTGGTTGGGTCCTCAGTTTCAGTTTAGACGTCGGACAGAGAAGATGTACTGCCTTAACTGGAACTCACTGCATACGCGTGCTATGTTAGTCAGATGTTTAGTTACATGAAATGTTTAGTTAAGTAAATAAAAGCTTAAGAAAATAACACGGTTTTGTGGTTGGTGAATGTCTTGGTAACAAGACTGATCTAGAAGAAGAAATGAGTTAAGTGCGACCGACCACCAAGACGAAGTCAAGACGATAGAAGAGACGCTTAAGATGTCAAAGACGCCAGAAGAAGAATAGAAGTAAGTAAAGAAGGGTATACAACACATGCTGTTCCTGGTTCGATCCAATCCAATACGACCTGTTGACTAATACTGTGGGAAGCAATTAACAATTTGGTTTGATGTCAGTCCAGAGTGAAATTTTATTCTTGAATTACACACAAGTACTAAACAATGGAAATAGTTAAATGTATTGAGAGAAAATTGTCCAGTTCATCAGACTTTAATAATAATTGCCATTGAACTTGAATGAAGGAAGCGACTAAATTTAAGACACATTCATAAAAAACTTTTACAATTTTTCAGATTATGATAATTTCAATAATGATATCTGACAATGTCGTTGAAGAATAGTACTGTAAAAAATATTGTACTAATGCAGAATAGCGTGCAATAGATAATATCATTAGATTACGTATAAAAAGCATTACATTTCTCGGAAATACCCGAAACCTTTGAGACGTTAGGGTTTGGGGGCTAAACTTGCAAATTGGTCGGAAAATTAAAACGGAAAGTTTTTTGGTGGTCCCCTATGACAATCTATGAATGAACTTTTTACGAATTGGGTTACGGTTTAGTGGTTTGGGGATTAAGGTTGTTTTTAATTACGTATTGCTTTAAAAAAAATTACTATACATTTAATGTTGAAAAATATTTTTTTAAACCAAGTTTAATTGAAATTATACATTGCAATACTAACACAAACAATTGAGACTAATGTGTCTACCGTTGGGTTCAATAATTAATTTCAATGGTTAATTAGATGTATAGTAATTTTGGGTTTTGTTTTTAAGCAATACGTAATTAAAGACAACCTTAATCCCCAAACCCCTAAACCGTAATCCAATTCGCAAAATGTTCATTCATAGACTGTAGTTAAACTGTCATGGGTACCACCAAAAAACTTTCCATTTTAATTTTCGGACCAATTTGCAAGTTTAGCCGGAGTAAATGTTAAAGTTAGGGAAATATTTTCAAAGAATTGTCCGGTTTAAAAGTTTCAAAAGCCAAAGAAATTGGAAAGTTGTGTTCATGTTTGAGCCATGGTTTGGTTTGGTTTGGCATATCAACCTCAGTGGGTCATTTAATGCCGATAAAGTTTTGAAATAAATCAATTCTTAATGGATAATACAATTTTTTTTATAAATAAATTTTTCTATTTAACCCATAGATAAGACCCTAACAGGTACTACCACTCCGGGTCAGAGTGGACCAGGGAGCAATGGTGATGAAGGGGTACTCCACATTCCCCAAGCTTCCAAAACTGGAACCTCACCATCAGATAGAGTTTAACGTCATTCCCAGGACATGTATACCTTCAGTCACCGCCTTCTAGTACCCATATGACAAAAAGGGATTGGGGCTTGCCATAAGGGCAATAGGGTTGGGAAAATCATATAGGTGCTAGGGCTTGACGTAACCAGCCTCTCCGACCTCCCGTCTAGCCCAAGATAGGGCCAAAGTGGAGTGTTGCATGTCATGGACTGCTCATCCACCTGGGTTCTATCGTTAAGCATCACGGGTCGCCCACCACGACCAAAAGGTAGCCCCATTGGAGGAGTCTTACCCCTCTGCAGAGGTGCAGTCGGTGCGTTCTAACGCCCCACCGACAGGGCGGGTTTGAGCCGTGTAGAGAAAACAAAACAAAAAAAAAGAAACTATTTTTTCTTTGTTATAATTTGCTTAAGAAAAAGAAAAAAGATCCTGAATAACCGGCGTTAAGCGTCTGATTCGGTTACTGTTTAAACAAACAAAATCTGTTGTATCTAAGCAAGCTGTATTGGCGAACTAGTTATTTTCTAGGATTAACTGTTTCACACACCCGGAAGTATGGGACACCCAGTGAGAATCAAACTCACAATAGACTGCTAATCCAGCCTGCGGTACTAATGCACTTAAACGCGCAAGAGATAATATCATAAGATTACGTATAAAAAACATTACTTTTCACGAAAATACCTGAAAACTTTTAGAGTTAGGGTTTGGCCAATTCGGGAATTTCAGACATTTAATTCAATTTATACGTAAAATGGGATTCTCGTGATATTATCTCTTGCGTGCTAAAGTGCATTAGTACCGAGCATGTTAACCATTACACCATGCGAGGTGCCTATAGGTGGAACATACGAATGAATTGTTAAATTTCAGCTTCAATTGTTCATTTTCATAACCACATTTTCAGATTACACAAAAAAGAAGTTTGAATTTCTCTAAATACATGTAGAATTGACTGTTATCACTTCAACAATACCATCGACTCATTTAAGACTTTAGACAGTGTACCCAATACAGTGATGCTAATAGCTTTTTGATTTAGTGCGTTCTGGAACGCACATATTTGCATTGAATGAGTCCCCGTGAAAATTTATGGGTCCCAACTAAAGCCATCTAACTCCTACCTTGTAATCTATCCTGTGTAATTCGTTTCTAAGAAACAATTGAAATGTATTTACAGTTAGCTTGAAATGGTGAGGGAAGAAAAATAGAAACACTGGGACGCATGGATCCGATTTTACTGCGTCCTTTTATATGTTTGTGCGTCAAGGACGCAGGACGCGTACCTATCAGCATCTCTGTCAACCATTTTGCATTTCTGGAGAACTGGTAGAGCGGTCTTGATGTAATTTGTCAACTAAGTCAAGGGTCATTATCTACAGATTAAGGGAGGTGCATAGGTTCCAAAATAAGGGATCTAAAGGACCATCTGACCTTAAGGCACCCCTTTTGCGTTTTCGATTCGTGGGGACATTTTTTTCCATTTACACCGTCAAAATCCGATTAATTGTTTACAGACGATTTTTAGAGTTTTTTTTTAAATTATAAAACTAACCCCTAACCCTAACCAACAACTGGATTTTTACGGTGTAAATGAGAAAAGTGTCCCCACGAGTCGAGATCGTGGAAGGGGTGCCTTAAGGTCATATGGTCCGATGTAAAAAATAGTACATATATACATACACACATTGTAACCAGGTCAAAACCGCCATTGTCCTCTTGGTTGCTGAAATTCTAGTATCCATTCGTATTCAATGGCTGGATCATCTTAGTTGTATTGAATTTTGTGTAATGCATGTAATTGCACTGCTGCCCTCTTATTCTAGTTACTACTAATATTCCCACTACTACTACTACTACTACTTTTGACCGGGGGTCGTAAAAAGCTAACAACGTTGATCCCAGGGGAGGGAACATCCCCCAGGCAACACCTTCCCCCTCGATTTAAAGGGATAGTGCTGGGTTTATTGCCCGGTACCTGAGGCACATCCCTTGAGGGGGAATGCCGACTAGATCAACGTGTTTTTTGCACCCGCCACCCATGAACTTCGGTTTGTGCGTGGTCCCACATTAATAGGGCCTTGCGCCTAACTGGTACACGTGGTAAATACCCTATTGTGCCCATTCGTTCATTAGCTACGTTCTACGTCTGGTAAAGCTAAACGTCTACTAACTTACAACAATTTACCATACGTACCAACTATGGACAAATACCTGAAACCCTGAGACTCCCCCAATGGGGCTGCGCGTTGGCTGTGGGTGGCGACACGTGATACTTAAGAATGGAACCGTGATGGTTGAGCAGTCCATGACATGCAACACTCCACTTTGGTCCTTACTTGGCTAGACGGGCGGTCGGAGAGAGCTCCTCCAATCAATCGGCTGGTCAAGTCAAGCCCTAGCACATATATGATTACCCCAACTCTATTGCTCTTATGGCAAGCCCTGACCTTTTTTATCATATATGTGCTAGAAGGCTGTGGCTGATGGTCTTCATATCCTGGGAATGACGTTAAACTCTATCTGATGGTGAGGTTCCAGTTCTGGAGGTCAAAGGAGTGTGGAGCACCCCTTCATTCCCATTGCTCCCTGGTCCACTCTGACCCGGAGTTATAGTACCTGTTAGAGCCCCATCTATGGGTTAAATAGAAAAATGTGTTTATAAAAAAGAATGAGTATCCATTAAGAAGGAATTTATTTTAAAGCTTTGTTGGCAAATGACCCACTGAGTTTGATATGTCGTAAAACAAACCAAACCAAACCAAACCGAAAAGCTGATAGGAAATTCTAAATCGCATACAATCAGTAAAAAAAAACTTTAGATAAAATTCCCCTCATTTAGCTGGCCTTTTGATATTTTAAATTGTCTTAGAAATAAATAAAATAAAAAGAAGGCCTGGAACATTATGTTCTCTTTTTTTTTTAATACAAGGGAAGCAACTCTCACTGCTACGATTCAAGGGAAGTAACTCATTTGTTCTACAGCATTTTTCTCAAACATATTTTCATAGTGTCCATAACATTATCAAGTGTGTACAGGCACTGCAAGGTTATATAGTTAACTACATACCGCATCTGTGTGACTAAGTTAATTCTAAAGAGAATAGTTATTAGGATAAAGATATTATGGTGAGTTTTTTTTGTTTTTTTATCAAATCAAACTGACAAAAAAATTAAATTAAATTAAAGACTTAAATTTATTAAACTAGAAAGCTTAAAAAATGAACTAGTTAGGCTCCTATGGTTTAATTGAGATTCTCTTCTCTTTATTTCATTTTATTTCAGATTTCCTTTAAAAAGAAATAGACATTTTTATCTGCTTACGTTGAAATTTACCAAGAATGCTGTAATATTCAAACCAATAGTGAAATAAAAGGACTTACAAAAATTTAGATTAAAATCATGAAAGGGATTTATGTTCAATTCTAAACAAGATTTAAATTTTTAATAGACATTCCATATGATTTTCTTACTATTTTCTTACAATTTTGTGTTAGAAATAGATATTAAATCTAAAATAAATTTTTTTAACCCTCCGAGCAGTGTCAAAATTAGGTTTTGAAAGATATTGCCTGAGGGGGATGGGAAAAAATTAAATGAATAAAATAAAACATTTAATTATTTTTAAAAAGTTAATTACTTAAAAAAACATTATATTCACTCCACTCAGCTGTTTGTTTTATGACAGACAACAATGTTTTTTTGTTTGTTTTTTTAAATACACCCATTTTTATGAACAAATATTTTTATATTAGTGTAAAAAAAAATAATTATATGTGTATATATACATATATATATATATATATAGCAATAGCATAATCTTTACAGATCACTATAACCCCACCACCAGAACTTTTCCTCTCATGAGCCCTCAAATGACTCATCAAACCCGCTGCAGATCCACAAAGTTTGATGCAAATATGACATAGGAAGGACGCCCTTCTTGTTGTATCAGTTGATAAAATTTTATGCTTATGCACCACCATATGTCTCTTAAGACCAGAAGCTGACTTACAGACTTTGTTACAGATTGCACAAGACATATTGCTTGTTCATGAATTTTGGCTGTTATGATAAGAGTTTCAATGGTTGTGCATTCCTTCCCTTGTAAGGACTTCTGTGTTAGGTGTGTTGGAATTCCACTTGATGCATTGCAAACATTTCTGATGGAAGTGTTCAAGAATTTTCAAATGTCTTCAAAACAAAGTCCATGTTTCCAAAGAGTACAATAGAATACTCAACACGCAGGACCTATAAACCTTCAATTTTGTTATATATATATATATATCTTTCTCACACACACAATGTAAGAGAATGTTCGATGTCATCCTTCAAAACCGTTTATCCCAGCGTTTCATAAATTTTAAACTATTCTAAGAGCGCTAATTTTCCATTCAAAACATTTTAAACAAACTGATCAACAAAAACTATCACAGTCTCCTTATTATTCTGTGATAAATTTTACTTTTCCATATATCAACAAAAGCCCTGAAGAAGATCTACTAAACAGATTGAAACACTGCAGCGTTGGCTGAATAAATATAACTCATTTTTATTTGAACCTGTTTTTTCAAATTTTTCACTATATTACATACCATCAGATTCACTTCCATTTTTCTCTTCACATATATATATATATATATATATATATATATATATACACAAAAATTTTTATCTATTCTATCGACGTCCAAAATTATGTAAAAGGATTGTTTCTACCATGCTCTTTTGTAAAGAAATGTAAACAGAAAATGTGCAAATCTAAACTGGATACAGTTAAATACACATATATCTTCAAATTTAATGTAAAAGAATATTATGTGACTTTCTTGTTTATAAATAACTTTCTCATAAAACTATATGTCAAATAACTTTAAATATAATAATAATAATAATAATAATAATAATGAAATTTATTGTGTACAGTGCTCAGGTGCACCACAACTCATCAAAGTCTCATGTCAAGTACACAGAATAATGTAGTGTCAGGAACATGAACAGTTTACAGTAGTAATATGCATGTATGTGTGCATGTGTGTGCATATGTATGTGGAGAGTGGCATCAGGTATAGTGTTGGCGGACCACAGGAAGCACGGAGGCTTTGAAAGACTCAGTGCTTGGCAGCCTACAACAGATGTGGGCAGTTTATTCCATGTCTCCGCAATTCTGAGCGTGAAAAAATGTTTCCAAGAGTCACATGAGCAGTGCTGTTTTCTGAATTTGTAGGCATGCCTACGTGTGTTGGAAAGATGGAGATCAAAAAGGTGCTCAAGGTTGCTGTTGTTAAGAATAAAACAAACTATATATAAATATATAATACCAGGCATGTATTTAATAAAAATGTGGACCATCTAATGTTGCATACTCAATTTCTGAGCATATATAATTTCAGGCTGTTCTTTATTCTATGTATTAATGATTTTGACTAAAAATTAAATACTCATTGATAAACTTACACAATTCCTGAGGGTATTGCGACATAAGCAGTGATGTAGTTTCTGCTATACAGATACCCAACCTCCGTTATATATAGATGAGTTCTTCCTCACTTCTACCAATTGATTAAATGTTTAAAGCCTTAAACTAGAATAAATTCTACAAATAGTCAGCTGAAGAGAGGATCTTTGCAATGCACATACCCCTACATCTTCACCCGGTTTCGACTGGGGGTCTGGCGAGCTTTGGCCGCTGGACCGGTTAGGTTATAATAATAGCGTCGATCCCAGAGGGCCATCCCTCCAGGCAATACCTGCCCCCTTTGGGGACAGGGCTGGGTTTATTGCCCAGCGCCTGAGGCGCTCCCCTTGAGGGGGAATGCCAATGGGATTGACGCAATTTTTGTTCTCTCCCACCCATTAGCTTCGGCTTGTGGGTGGGCCCACGTTAAAACGGAGCCTTGTGCCCAGTCCATACAGGTGGGGTATGAGACAAATAAATACCCCTACATCTCAGATAAACTAGATCGGTGCTGTTCTTTTAAAGTTAGAGGGTCCTTCAGCAGACTTTTTAAGGGTAGAGTGTCCAGTAATTATGAATTTTTGTTTAGTAAATTAGGGTGTCCCAGAAAAAACAGAACCCACAAATTTTGTAATAAAACTTAATTTTAACTGGGGGGGTTAAGGTTAGGGTTAGTGTTCTGTATTTTTCTGGGTCACCAAAAAAAAAAAAAACAGAACCCAAATTATTTATTTTCCCATTAAACTAACCCTAAACTCCAACCCTAAAACCCCTAGTTAAAATTAACAGCTTTATTACAAAATTTGTGGGTTCTGTTTTTTTCTGGGACAAAAATTAAATGAATAAAATAAAAGATTTAATTATTTTTAAAAAGTTAATTACTTAAAAAACATTATATTCACTCCACTCAGTTGTTTGTTTTATGACAGACAACAATGTTTTTTTGTTGTTTTTTTTTAAATACACCCATTTTTATGAACAAATATTTTTATGTTAGTGTAAAATAAAATAATTGTGTGTGTATATCTACATTATATATATATATATATATATATATATAGGAATAGCATAATCTTTACAGATCATTGATAAACTTACACAATGAGGAGTGCTTCTTTACCCAACCCATTTGTCATGGGTAACATGTGACAAGGTTGCAAGTATGAGGAATCCATTGAGGATCAAACTTACTATTCAGTAGTAATGGATCCGTGAGACTTGCTTGCTAACCATTACACCACAATTATATGCCAATATAAAGAAATAAGTATACATGAAGACTTTCTTTTTGTTGTCAAAATTATTTCAATATTCTATGAAATTTATATTTCACAGATGCTAAACAAAAGTTCATAATTACCGAGGGTCCTTCGGCAAACTCATGAAATGATAGCTAAACTGATCGACTAACACAGTAGTTCCCAAACTTTTTTCTCTGAAAATTTCTTGTTATGAAAACTTATTTGCATCTCACTATATTTGACATTGCTATGACAATGTAAAGAAATGAATATGAATTAAAACCTTTTTAAGTTGTCAAAATTATTTAAATATTAAAAATGCAATTAGGATTTGATAGATGCTTTGTACTGTAATGTTGAGCAAGCTTTCCTAGCTTAATACTGTGTAGAGAGTTTAATCCTCATTGGGAACCCTATATCTGCATCTTTATGCTTCTTGTTAGCATGCAGTAAATGTATAGTTTGTATCAGGTCAAAGTTTGCTTGAAGCTTTTATTTTTTTAGAGGGAGTATGATAATATAAAGAAAAGAAATGTGTGTATCTAACTCAGCACATTCACCATGGGTAAGATGTGGGTAATCTGAACATTAGCTGCATAAATGAGAGTAACCTCCCCTTGTTTATTTCACTTTGATGAAGCCATATGTTTTGGTCAGCCATTTTCATTTCAACGTAAATCTAAACTGAAAATACGAATTTGTTCGAATCAATACAACTGAATGTTTTAACACGAAAATATCATAAAATGTGTTCTTAATTGTGCTTGTGCATTATTTGAAATGAACTTGTTATTAAGAACACATTTTATGATATTGTCGTGTTAGAACATGCAGTTGTATTGATTTACGGTGAAATGAAAATGTCCGACCAAAACATATGGCTTCCTCAAAGTGAAATAAACAAGGGGAGGTTACTCTCATTTATGTAGCTAATGTTCAGATTACCAAGATGTGACACAAGGCTGCAAGTAGAGAGCATCCAACAATGATCGGGCTCGCTATTCAGTAGTAATGGATCTGTGAGACTTCGCTTACTAACCATTACACCACAATGAGGAGTGCTTCTTTACCCAACCCATTTGTCATGGGTAACATGTGACAAGGTTGCAGGTATGAGGAATCCATTGAGGATCAAACTTACTATTCAGTAGTAATGGATCTGTGAGACTTGCTTGCTAACCATTACACCACAATTATATGCCCAATATAAAGAAATAAGTAGCATGAAGACTTTCTTTTTGTTGTCAAAATTATTTCAATATTCTATGAAATATAAATTTCATAGATGCTTTCTTTTGCAGTAAATGTTAAGCCAGATTTCGTAACTTATCACCAATCAGTGGGTTTAATCCTCATTGGGAACCCTATATCTGCAGCTTTGTGCCAAGATTGTATTTATAGTAGTAAAAGTCTTCAGGGTGGTCTAAAGTCGGTATCAGCCAAACAGTGAGAGAGTCTATCCCCTTTTCACTAGCACTAGACCAAGGAGATTGTTTTAGTGTCTGACACCTACCATCAGCTCCTCGAGTGCCTGTTAGATCCAAGTCTAACTCAGTACTTAGGAATTGTAGGTACTGTAAACAACCCTAAGTGGTCAATAAAAATCTCAAATCCATTTAAGTAAGGCTAAAAAAAAAATATATAATATACTAGGACCTTTGGATATACCACAGTATGATAATTCAATTACAGTGTTTGATATGTTTACTTAAGAGGTATTACATAATTCAATTTGTAAAAAGTATAATAATCTTGATTTAACTCACTCTTTTTCTTTCTTTTCATCAGGTTTGATTTTAACAGATTAGTGTCATTGTTTCTGTGCGCTCACCCCTCTCTCTATCTTTCTCCTACTCTTTCTTATATTTTTTCTGTGCAGTATGTCTTTTTTCTTCCCTTTATAAAAATGGAATGGTGAAATATTTAGCTGAGATGGCGACTTATAAGAAATAAGAATTTGGTGGATAAGCAACACTGGATAATCAGGATCTAGATTTTTGCATTTCATCTTGAACAGTCTCATTTTTAACCAGACGGTGTTGCAAAACGATAATGGTCATACAAAATGGGAACGCGAGTATTAATATACAAATAGCCGAGGATAAATTTAGGCTCAGGAGCTAAAGGCTCAAAAAAAATAATTGGACCATATGACCTTTAGGCACCCCTTTTTGATCTTGATTAAGAAAGGACATGCTTTTCATTTACACCGTCAATATCCGGTTGTTTTAACAGACAAATTTTAGATTTTATTTTTAATTATAAAACTAACCCCTAACAAACAACCGGATATTGATTGTGTAAATGAAAAACATGTCCTTTCTTAATCGAGATCAAAAAGGGGTGCCTAAAGGTAATATGGTCTAAATAATTTATTACATTACATCTAATAAATTCATAAAAATAAAAAGTATGACTCAATGGTTCAGTTATTAAATGTTTTTCTTTCTTAAATGCTTTTCCTTGTTGCATTTTCCTGGAATTTGAGGTCTAAATAAGAAACTTGTGAAATTTTCCCAGTAGGTGGAAATGCAGACTAAAAAAAGAACTTGAAATTCAACTAGTTTCACACTAGCGAAAAGGTTAATAGGCTTTGCTCAAATTTATATTATAAACATTTAAGTGGTTTTCTTTGCTCTCTTAAAAGCAGAGAAAAGCCAAAGTTTTTCCCTGCTTATCCATAAACAGTCATCTCCAAATTATCACTCAATGCAACTGTACAAATGACAAGAAAAATAAAATGGAGGGTAGTTATGAATTTTACACTAAAGACCTTGAGTAGAAGTGCAGACATAAAATGAGAAAAATGGTTGAAGTTTGGAATGAGAGTGACAGGAAAACAAGTGACAAAAAAAGTTTAAGTTATAGGAACAGGTTTAAAAGGAATGAATTTGGGTAATTTTCACCTTTAGTTGTTAAAATTCCTAGCATAAAATTGTGCATGCGCATTATCTGAAATGAACTTAATTGTTATTAAGAACACATTTTATGATATTTTTGTGTTAAAGCATACAGTTGTATTGTTTTTGAAAAAGTTTCTAAGATTTGTTTATTTTGCATGGAGACTTTCAAAATAGCTACCGGCTTAGTTCAAAGTGAAAGTCAAGGGAGGTTACTCTAATTGCCTTATTTGCTAGGAATTTTGACAACTAAAAGGTGAAAATTACCTGAAGTTGAGTAGAGGAAGAAGCAAATAATAAATAGCAAAGTAAAAACGGGAAGTTTAACATTTGTCTGAAATAAAAATATGTTTAACTATTCTATAATTAAATTTTATATCATAATAAAGAAGATCCTGTTCACTTATGTATACATACCAAATCCTTACACTAAAATGTAACCTATTAGTAAATACTGACAAACTTCTGACCTATCTTCCTAATACGATCTTATGATGTAAAATATATATGAACCTCTGACATCACACATCCCTTAGTTATTTAAGTTACATTGTGCATGATTTTATCTTTATTTAAATGTCAATTTTTTTTTTTTAAATTATTATTAATACTGTTGGTCCTATCTACATATTAACAATACTAATATATATATATATATATATAAATATGCAAAGGAAGGCTAATTTGCATATTGATCATAATTTGATTTTAATGAATATTTATTTGGTTTTATTATAATAAATATTAGCAAAATTCCTGATGATAATCTTAAAAGAAATCCATTAACAAAAATAACTAATTTTACTGTCTAATTTAGTTAGATAAGGAAAATTTAGCAATGAAAGCCAGGAGTGATGAGAAGTGCTAGTGTCTAAGTAGTTCTAGTCAATTAACTTTAATGTAATGATTTATATAGAAATCAAAATTAAAAATAAGTAATCTTTTTATGCGTGTTCTTGTTTAGTTTTGTTAGTCTAATTTAATAGAATATCTTTTACATTAAAAAGTTAAATATTTGTGCCCAGAGGACGCTTACTAATTGCTAGTAATATTAAATGTAGATAACAGTGCTGAATATTGAAGAGAAGTGGATCAATACTTTGTATCACATTGAAGATTTAGCAGAAGTCTTATATTAGTTACCATTATAGCTTTGAAATTGTTCGTGTGAAGTGACAGCTGAAAGCAACCACGATAATCACTTTCCCAACCTCAAAAGTCCACTGATAAAGTCTTTCCGCCTGCAACAATATTACAGCAATCTTCACTCAATCCACCTAAGTTCACTTTTTTCTTGTCCAATACACGTCTGTTCTCATTAGAAAGATCAAACACAACTGCCTTCTTCCCGGTGTGGGAAGGTAGGCCTTAAATAATAAGTAACTGCCCTCCCCAAGTTCTTACATCCAGGCCAATCACACTCAGCGCTGCCCGAGCCTTGCAAGATTTGCATATTCAACAGGGGTGACAGTTTGGCTATGAGGGGGTTGCGAGTTCAATCTCTGTAGTCACTCACTACACTACCCGCACTGACCAGACAAAACTTGTTCTTGTAATGATTTTCATATCCTTACTCTCACAAAAGGTCCTTGCTATGTGGGCCAACAAATAGACCTCATTCTGGTTCACTTCCACTGTGTCTTGCCTCAAGGTGGTCATGTCGCTTATGTACACACTAACTTATGGCCATTGCTTATAGACACTAATATTACAGACTAAAACTTGTGCAGTCACAAATGTTTATCTTGCAAATAGTTGCTTACACAACCAACACATGAAACTAACTGTTTTTTTTTTGGGGGGTAATATTCGCAGAGTTCCATACTAGCCTCCTGCCTCAAAAACCGCTGAAATGAAAAAAAAAAAAAAAAAAACAAAAACAGCAGCTACGATTAAAGTCCATAGCGGTGTCACTTGGAAAAAAAAAAAAAAAAAAAAAAAAAAAAACCAACTTAGGGCGTTTTTCCTGAAAACCTAACCCCAACTAGTTAAAATTAGCAGTTTTATTACAAAATGTGGGTTCCGTTTTTCACCCAGTATACAGGGTGACCCAGAAAAAAAAAAAAAAACAGCCCAAATTATTTATTTATTTTCCCTATTAAACTAACCCTAAACCCTAGTTTTTTTTCAAGTGACACCACTTTGGCTACAGACTACAATCGTAGCTGTTGTTTTTTTTCAGCAGCCACCGGCTAGCTAGTTTTTAAGGCAGGAGGCTGGGATGGAACTCTGCGAATATTTTTTTTTTCTTCTTTCTTTCATACAAAGTGCAAACAGGTCACATTTAATATTATGACAAACAATACTAGTATATTATTGTTACACTAAAATGTTTTGATTCATGACTTCATTGTAGTCAAAAATAGAACAGTCTGGTAGACTATGTAGTCTAACCGAAATGTGAATGCAATAGTGAGCTAGTTACATGGCCAAAAATAAGCTTTTTTGTTCAATTAGAAAGCAACAGATTTCTACAGTCCTATAGAAAACAAATAACACCCTAATTCCATAATTGGACAGTTCTCATTCTTGCAGCCAAGCACTTTACAATTTCCTTACCTGCCCCAATGGCCAGGCACAGATAGTGGTCATATCCTTTTGAGATAAACCCATCTCATTCATACAGGTCACAACAGCCAAGTTTATTCTTGAATACTTGCCATCCACCCGGTGTCGGCCGGGGGTCCAGTGTGCTTCACCTACTGGACCGGTAAAGTAAAATTAATATTGTCGATCCCAGGGGGCTATCCCCCAGCCAATACCTGCCCCCCTTGATTTAAAGGGGCAGGGCTGGGTTTATTGCCCAGCGCCTGAGGCGTCCCCCTTGTGGGGGAATGCCGACGCAGTTTTTGTTTGCCCACATAAAAATGAGACCTTGTGTCCAGCCCTCATAAGTGGGATGAGCGGCAAATACCCTTATCATCATAGAATTAACATTCAACAACCTAACTTTGTTATAAGCCCTTCCTCTCACACTCAAGAGTCTTGTATATTTTTATATATAAAATTTATGCTAGTTGTTAATTCTACCATTTCTTAGTTTCTTTCGCCCATTGCTATCCAGCTGGTAATACAATATTCCTGGTTAAGTCAGTATTTCCTTTTCTAGTTTTTCATTAACATACACAATAAACCATTAAGTTTTCACATTCTACTTCTGCCGGATATTGAATTTAGATAAATACAAATTTCAAAGTTATAACTTCTTCCATAACACCAATTAAGAACAGGTATAATATTTCTGAGCTCATTGCATGAATTAAATAATTTCTTTTTTAAATTTTAATTTTTTATAAGACAATGTTTAATTTTCATTCTGCAAAGATTGACTTCTGACTGTCACCATATAATACAATCCTGCATGAATTTGTGTTGAATATAGATTTGATAAACTTCCATTTTCTGTATTAAGATTGGATAGACTATTCAGTAAATTTAAAGAGAATCTTTCCTTATCTAGCCGAGTAACATTGTTGATGAAAATAGCACAATTGGGGAGGTGTGTGGTGTAATGGTTATTATCATAGGAAATTTACTCGGCAATCAGAATCAGAATTCAAATCCTGAACGAGACCATTTGCATTTCACACAGACCTAATACCCTTACGAAAGTTATACATCCAACTATTCTCCCTCCAGCTATGGGAAAATAGTTGGTTAGACTGGGCTCTAACATTGGAGCCAGTCTAGAAGAAAAACTGAATCAAAACCTGTTAAATTCCATTTAATTGACTGTCACATCCTACTCATGCTGAGGGGTTGGTAAATATATATAAGTCAGCAGAGTAGTCTATTGTCGGTATTAGACCAGACAGTGAGGGAGTCTATCCCATTTTAGTACTATCTATCCTTAATAGTTGTTACATTTGCATATAAACTATATGATATATTCTATGGGACAGAATGTGTAAAAGTTAAAATTCTTTGTATCAAATGTTTAGCTTTTATTTTTATTCATTTTGTGTATAGGGAGCAAGTGCAATACTTAACTGAAAACTACCTTCAGGTTTAAAAGCATTTTTAGTCAATATCAATTTTATTGAAGTTTTTTTTTTTTTTTTTCCACAACTCTTTCAAGCAAGCAATCTACAGCATGTGGGAAAATACTGATTGGAACTAAAAATAAGCATTCAGCAAGATTTAGATTTAATTCCTGTTGTGAATGCCTAGCTAAGCACACCAGCTGCTCTATTAACTGATCTACAAGGAGGCAAAATTCTAAACTTTCCTTATCTTTGCCATTTTAATAGTAGCATTAGCAATTTCTTCTAGTTTATACTAATTTTCTTCCAGCTTAATTTTTCTTTTTAATTGCTTTTTTTATTGCAAGCCACTACCAATTGAGTGACAACAAGGAAATAGTACAGATTTTAATTTCATTACAATAACTTAAGGCTTAAATAAAAAGATTTAAAATTGAATTTTAAAAGTAATTTTTAAAAAAATGTCAAAATTAACACAAGTTAAAATTTAAAAAATAAAATTTTTAAAAATAATAGAATTTAACTAAAAAATTTTCGCCAATATTAATTTTGACTAGCATTTTCTTTCAATTTTTTTTTTTTTTTTTTTTTTTTTTTTAAATTTATTCTGTTTTTTTTTTTTCTGTTTAAAAATCAAAAACAATTTCAAGTCATCAATCTTCAGAGGAAAAATGCTGATCAGAAATAAAGTAAGCATCCAGTAAGATTTAAATTTACTTCCCCTTTTGAAGGTATGCCGCTTTATTAATCGATTTAAAAGGAGCCAAAATCTAGACTTTCCTTATATCTTTGCCATTTGAATGGTAACATAAGCAATTTCTTTCTAGTTGAAGCAGTTAACCATTAGCTTTGACTATATTTCTTCCAGCTTAATTTTTTTGTTTTTTTATTATTATTTAAAGTAAATTGCTTCCAGTGTATAGCAATAAAAAAACCAGATTTTAGGTAATTTCCTTTGCCATGAGTTTGGATGTTTAAAGTTTAGATAAAAAGTTAAAATTGAATTTAAAATGAAAGAAAATTTTTAAAAAGTCAAAATTAACACTAGTTGAAAAATAAATAGATAAAAACTATAATGGAATTTAAGTATATTCTGGATATGAATCTCAAAAATACAAAATTTAGGTTTTTTTTCTCTTTTTCTTAGATACTTTATTTCAAGAGAAGTCTTTCCAGTATTAAAAAAGAAAAAAAAAAGAAAAAAAATTCATACAAAAGTTGTCTTTATTTCATTTCAAATTTTTAAATTTTTTTTTTAGTTTGTTGTCTTCAAAATGCCGATTCTTTCATTGCACACCGAATAGAAGTTGCAGGAGGAGTGGGTTGAGGAAGATTGGGTGGTGGGACAGGGTATAAACACTATTATCAGGAAGGAATAACAATGCAAAGATTCATAATATGAATGACAAGAAAAGGCCATAAAAAAGGTTTTATTTTTATTTTGTAGCAAATATATAATCAGATGTAATTGCCAATAACTATTATATGTAAATCATGTATACAGTTTTTTTTTTTTTTTTTTTTTTTAGTGCTACCCCAGCCAGCAGAGTATATAAGTTGGTGGTAGGAGGAGGAAATATGGAGGACGAAGAGGAGTAGGAGGAGACTGTAATTATCCAGTGCTAGTTGCAGACAAGAGTTAGCAAACTAATAAAGTGTGCACATATAGGAGGAAGCCACTATAGATGGTCACGTTACAGCATTAACTTGTCAACAAATGTCATAGCTCGGACCAGCAAGTAAGCACATGCATCCCAGTGGACCAAGTAAGCTGTTTAAAAAAAGCAGATAAGAAGGGGGACGAAAAAGCTAGAGACTATTTTCGGCTCCCGAATCTCCATGTTTGAATTTTCTCTTGAAAAAACTCATTAAAAAAAAGATACTAGTGCATGTGCTATATAGCATGCAAGCAACTGCAGACTTATTAGATTTTCATTATTATTATTAATAATTTTTTTTTTTATTATTATGCCATAAGGAAGAGAAGTTTACAAAATTACACAAAGTGGACAGAGTAAAAAAGAGACCCAACCAGGGACTCTAGTTACGTTTTTTTTTTTTTTGAATCCACTAAGTGCCATCTTCCTTCCCACCAAAAATCTTGGTAAAAGTGGGTCAGTGGTGGGGGAGACAGGGTGTTTGTTGTTTTTTTGGATTGCTTTTGTTAGAAGCATGCACAATCTTTTTCAGCAGGAAGATCAACATTATAAAAAATAAAATAAAAAATTGAGTGTTTGGTTGGGGGTGGGGAGAAGTGGAAAGAAAAGGCTTAACAAGGCCATTTTTGTGGGTGGGGAGGTGCTGATACTTCAAGGAGACCTGGTTTAAGCGCCAGACTTTTCCTTCTCAATATCTGAAAGTAGAAATAAAAGAATTAGATTAGCAAATAAAAGATACAAAGAGCATTTAAAAAGTTAAAAATAAAGCTTTTATCTATATCTTATTATAATGGATATTGTAGGTTTGTCTGTCTGTAACCGAAACTATATCACTATACAAGTCATAATTCCCGTTATTTACATCACATTTACCATGATTTTATTTAAACCTCAATTATTAATAAAATTGTTTTACATTACTTATAATGCTGACCATATCTACATACTAATAACATGCAATTGTATTTATATATACAACAAAATAGCAGTTTACAGTATGAATGGAAAGGCTAATTTGCATATTAATATCAAAAATTTGATCTTAATAAATATGCACTTAGTATTATTGATTTCTAATTGTTTTGTTTTATCTTAATGAATATGAGCAAAAATCTCTTCAATAAATCTTAAAAGAAATCCCTTAACAAGAAATAACTAATATTATTCTTTACTTCCTATTTTAACTAAACAGTTAAATTAGGAACATTTACCAATGAAAGACGGGAGTAACGGAAAATGATGGAAGAGTTAGTTTCAAAGTTGTTCTATTTTTCAATCATACCCCCTCTGTTCCAAATCTTTTTATCTACATTCTTATTCAGTTTCATTAGTCTTTCTAATTTAATATATTTTATTATATTAAAACTTAAATACTTTCATCCGGAGGGTCCATATATTTGCTAGTATAGATAAAGTTATTTTTCGATATAATCGTTTTATTCTTTATATATTTTTATTTTAAAATGGTTCATTTTTATTATTCTTGTTGGTATTTTCTCTCGTCTTATTTGCTTTTTATTATGTTTTATTCTTATTAATTTATTTTATTTTTAATCATTTTTTTTTAATTGATTTTTTAATACATCATTCACTTGTACTTTTTTTTTTTTTTCTCCCACCAATAAAAAAATATGGCAGGGATTTTGTTGAACTTTGGCCTTGGCTGATTTCCAATTATAAAAGAATGCACTTAAGTAATACAGACAGAAGCTTTGATTCTGAACAATTAGATAATTCAAATCATTTTAATTCTTCAAATCCAAACAGCCATTTCTTGTACCACTACTTAGAAGTACATATAACTAGATGGCCAGAATTTCTGTGGGGGGAATCCCCATTTCTAGGCAATAGCAACAATCCAGCCAATCAGATGTGCCCTTACATTTGAGCCTTGACCCAGTGTATTTAGCTGATAGTCATTTACTATGCTGAGCTTAGTTATGGCACAATAACTGTCTGCACAGGAATTATATAAAGCTCCCAACAAATTAATCACAGCCTACTTTTAGCTTTTCAGTTAAAAGGAGATTCCTCTGTTGATTGATTTTAAATGCCCAGAGGTTAGGGAATCACATTCATTGTACATTTATATTTAAATTGTGTAGTTGCTTAAGTTTTTTGGGGTTTTTTGTGCACAGTTACATCAAGTATTTCTATTTAATCAAAGTAATTTGCACACAGTTGTATTGTTTCAAGTAATAATTTCTATGTACTAATAGTCATCCGTTTGCTCACTATTGTATGGTATCAGAAATCCGATAGTGAATTATCTCCCCCTGCCGCTAGAGGGCGGATAGCCAACATACGATGTTGGCGCCAAAACCAAACCCGTCACTTATCAGGGAGCAGTTACTGAGGAGAGACGCTAAAATAAGCGCTCCCATCACATTGCCCTTAACCAGCATACTTTCTAAGGCATTGTGACAGCAAACTTTCTAAGGCTGTCACAATACTAACAGAAGGCTGAGGATCTAAATTACCATCAAAAGGGTACAACCGACATGATGAAGCGTCTTAACAACATTCCAAAACCAGCGAGTAGAAAACCTTTCTAGCGCACTTCACCAGGAACTTTTTATTGCACCTCTCAGATAAGTCTAGTAGCAAATGCCATTAAAATTTGCAACAGTTTCTGTACTTTTGATAATATGCGTCTTTTGTTTCCTTTTTTCGTCCAAATAAACCAACTATGGAGAATAGGAGCTCCAACGAAACCCATAAATACTCTTAATGGTTTCAAGTAACTATTATTAATACAAATAATTTACAGTTATGTGGTATCATGTATTCCTATTTAATATCATTTCCTAACAACAGGTACCACCACTATGGGTCAGAGTGGATCTGCAAGTAATAGTAATAAAGGGATACTCCACATTCTCTAGAACTGGAATCTAAACATCAGATGTAGTTTTGTGTCATTCCCTGGACACTTTTGGGAGGGTCTTACCCCATCTGTAGGGGGATACAATCAGTGTATTGCAAGCCCTGCAAACAGGACATTTAAACTAAATGATTTTATCTGTCAATTAGCAGTGCTATATTAGAAATATCATTTGAAAAATAAAAATGTAAAATAAACGCCAAGTGTTTCAGACAACTGTATTTAGAGTTACTTCCCTTGATGTTACTTACCATCTTTGGTTGGGAGTACTACTTTCTCTTGCGTGTTTGTAGGTTTCAGGACGTCTTTTTTAAAGTCGCTGATGGAATTGATGAATTCCTGGTCAGTCTTCTCCTTTACAATGGCTGAAAATTTTAGAAAAGTTTCCATTAAACATTCAGATCTTTGATAAGCAAAAAGAACGACATTAAAATGAAGTAGTAGCTTCCAAGGAGAAACTTCAATACTCTGTTTTATAACCTTATCAATGTGAAGTCTATCATTAACAGAACACAAATTTATAGACACAACCAGCTTTTCCTCTATACCAAAAATGGGGAACCTATGGCCTTATGGCAGAATTCAGCCTGCTAAACCATTAACTGACCTACCACAAACTTAAAAGATATGTGAGAATTAAAAAAAGATAAAACCAAATAAAAAACAAAACCCAAATAAAATAAAATAGAATTAAAATAAATGAACAAAACGCTGTAACAATCCTCTAGGAGGCCTCAGACAGGAAGAACCATCTGGGCATGTACACAGATACAGGGCCTTCTGCCACCAAAAAGTTATCAGTCCTTTAGATAGGGAATGTCGCTGGTGGCACATGCTATTTGCTCGTCTGGGAAGAAAATTCCCCTCCAAGAAATAACTGTGTCCCTGAAAAAAAAAAAGTTTGAACCTTAAAAGTATCCCTTGACTTTTGTCTCTTACCTTAATTCCTTTTCAGCCTGACAACCCACAGGAAAGAGAACCACATATTTAGGGTTTAAGAAAAGAAAATAGCAACACACAAATAACCAGAGCTTAATCCCATAAAACAAACCCCATAGACAAATTAAAAATAGTCAATGCCACTTTATACTAGTTAAATTTTAGCCAAGTAATTAACTAAAACTTTAAACTAGATCAAATATACTGAAATTTTTAATTAGTGCATTTTTTTGGGTAGACAATGAATTTCGAAATGAACTTAAAAAAGATGAAAAGGTTCCAAAATGCCAAGTACTAGGTTTGTTTTTTTTACTAAATTTTAGAATTATTTTGAAAATACTGAAAAGTTCCGAGCCTAACCAAGCCTTTAAAAGAAAATTATAGAGACACAAAAAATAAGAAATAAGCACCACACAAAGCTAAATTTGTATACTACCTATCAATTTGAATTTTAAAGGAGAAAAAAAATTTTTTTTAAATTTAAAAAAATAAAAATAACTTTCTCCAATGATGAAAACAAGTCTTTAGTTCCTGGCTGATATTTTAACTTTTGAAGACTCATCTAGTTTTTCAGCAATTATATCTTATTTGAAACTAAAAAAAAAAAAAATTTTTTTTTTTTTTTAAATTCTAGTTGTGACAAAGTCAAATTAGCTTTTATAAGAATCTATAGAAGAAAAATTTCTTTGAATATACGAGATTTTTAATGCTTAGTTAATTCTTGTTTCTGCACCTCCATTTCATCAATACCACTTTTAGGGTAACATGTTCATTTTGTATCAAAGTGAACATACATTCTTTTCTACATTACTCACCATCTTTGGATGGCAGCACCATTTTCTCTTGTGTGCTAGTATGTTTAAGAGCACCTTTCTTGAAGTCACTGATGGAATCAATAAGTTCCTTCTCAGTTTTCGCCTTCTCAATTGCTGGAAAGACACAGGGAAACTTACTTTTATAATAGAAAGAATCAAAGTAAGTTTAACGTCAACTTTGTTACCACAATTCAAAGCAGGAGGAATCATCAGAACCGTTAAAAAAAGGAATCGCAGCAGATCTAGAGGAATCAAAAGCAGCAGGTCTAAAAGAATCAAGAAGCAGCAGCAGAGGAATTCAACCAGCAAATTAGGATGTTCTAAAAACACAATTACCGTATATAGTAGTGTAATGAACGACTTTTTAAAGGACCAATTTTCACCCACTCAAAAACAAGGGGTCATTCCTTACTCAAGGGTTTTCAAAACGAAGGTGACCTTGTTTCTAGGTCAAACCTTGCCAAAACAAACTTAGATCCAAAGTGTCCCAGCATAGCTTATACCTAAACAAAAGCTGTTATGTTTTAACTTATTTCCTATTTATAACATCAACTCATATGTACAATTACGAGGGTAATCCCAAAGGTTAGGCCTCCAAAGTGTTTAGGTTGGTTGGATTTTACAGCATGCCAATCCTTGTTGGGTTATTTTATACCAAAGACATTGTTTTATTCATTCTTGATGGGTATTGATTTTTTTAAATTTCATTTCTTATTTGGTGCCTTTGTCATGATGGCCAATGGAGAGTTTGCTGTATAGTGTAATCTTGAGTAGACAATAAATCATCATCTTGGTGATTTGTCTTACCCAGCATTTTTTTCTTGATATCATTACACACTCGATAACCTTTTTGTTGTGATGTGAGATTTGGAGGAAAAAATCTTTCAGTTCTTCAAGTCGTCACTGCATCATTGTTCAAACCGACACAGACAACTGGTTCTTCCAGGTGAAAACAGTAGTTCACCATGTGATAGAGCCTAAATAGCTTGATATTTGTTCATGGATCCCATAATCACTTTTGCAACTTAAGTCCAATGACAAAGTCTATTGCTTATAACAATAAAACAGCAGCTTCCAAAATAAACTCAATAACACACTCCAAGCATCTCACCTCTTTCCCTGTCATACCTTGTGATTTATGCACAGCTCAGTCTCGAGAAAAAAATCTGCATACGTGCAAATACATTCTCGCCAATTTTCCTGGCTCCGAGATTGCATTTCCTTAAATTATGATGTTAAGGCAGCCATATTTTCTTTTAAGTCCTTCACTCATTTTGCACACAAGACACGTTTGCAAATCACTTTGAGCTCCAAGATGAGTCATAACTTTTGCTACATGTTAGGGGTCGTTCATTACTCAAGTATATACGGTATATAAAGAAAAAGGTACTACAAACTAAAGTTAGACAAACTACAAAGACAAAAGTTAGTGACACTCACAATAC
Organism: Doryteuthis pealeii; assembly: GCA_023376005.1. NCBI lineage: Eukaryota > Metazoa > Mollusca > Cephalopoda > Myopsida > Loliginidae > Doryteuthis > Doryteuthis pealeii. The sequence goes on from CM042147.1 coordinate 86,968,904, forward strand.
AGTTTTTGAAAAGAAAAACTTTAAGCGTATTACTACAACTTACAAATCAACAAATAACCAAAATTTAGACACACAAATCCATCTTTATGATCTACTAAAATTTCTGTACAAAAATTACAACTTGTTTTTTGTCCTGGTTATTTAAGACAGAAATATTTCTAAATGATTCAACAGTTTTTTTAAAACTGAAGTGGAATTTGTAACTTTTAGCCCACCTTTCTGTGAGCTGGAGAGGTAACAAACATGAACATGCTCTAATTGTTTTTTTTTGTTTTTTTAATGCAAATGATATGCAGGAATGTCTACCTTTATACAAAACAAATTTCTTGCAATTTTAGATCAGTTTCCTTGTCAGCAATAATTTTCTGAGTCAGGGTTTGTATTCTAAAAAGTTGTTATACAGTGTGGCCTGAAAATCTTGTCACCCCTACTTTTTTTTTTTCAGACATAAAATACAACCCAAAATTCTAGAAAATAATTCAATTTTTGGTTTGGTTTGGTTTGTTTTGTTTTACAGCATATCAACCTCAGTTGGTCATTGAATGCCGATAAAGTTTTGAAATAAATCAATTCTTAAGGGATAATACAATTTTGTTTATCAACTCATGTTTTTCTATTTAACCCAGAGATGGGACCCTAACAGGTACTACCACTCCGGGTCAGAGTGGACCAGGGAGCAATGGGTGCTCCACATTCCCCAAACCTCCAAAACTGGAACCTCACCATTAGATAGAGTTAATTCAATTTTTAATGATTTTTTTTTAGAGGTAAAAATTACATAACTTATCCAACTCAGCACATAAGTAGCACAGCTTGGATCTGGACAGTAAAGTGTGGTGATCCATCTGATGCAAAAACAATCTGGTTTTGTGCTAGTAAAAAGGGGATAGGCTCCCTTGCTGTCTAGCTGATACCAACTTTACTATATACCAAAAACAATATGTATAGGTGACAAGATTTTCATACCACCTTAAACAATGGCATAAATACTTTCTGCTCAATTCAAGTACACAAAATGCCTTCTCAACAGCTATAGTTTTTGACACCCAGACCGATAATAAAATTACCTGATTGGTTGGTTAGGTTTTACAGCATGTCAACCCTTGTTGGGTTATTTTATGCCAAAGTCATAGTTGTACTCATTCCCAATGGTTATTGAAATTTTTTTTCATACTCAGTATTTAAACACATTTTTTAAGACTCATTTTTTCTATTTAACCTATAGATAGGACTTTAATAAAAAGATACCACTCTAAATCAGGGTGGATCTGGAAGTAATGGTGATGAATGGGTACACCACACACCCTGTATTTGATATTTTAAATCCAGTTAATATAATAGGCATCATCCCATTTATGGGACATTCTACAAAATCTGAGATTCATTTTTTTTTACATTCAGCCTATGGTCCCATAAATAGGACAGAACTGTGTACAGCTATTCACATCCATCTTAAGTTAGCTTTATCACCGGCTCTAACTTTTCATCTGTTGACAGCCAAATGGGTGTAGCATGGTTAGCAACAACAGCTATGTCAATGAGGTTTATTTCTTGTCAGCTGGAGGAGGGAAACAAAACTCTTTAGGGTTAGGCCCTTCATGGTTTTATTCTGACCATTCAATCTGAGAATATTTCTGCTTGAAAAATGTGCTGGCTTTTTTTTTTTTTTTAGAGTCTTTTCTCATCTTTTAATCCTCATTCTAATATTTACAGCAAACATCAAACCCAGAGAGAGAAGAAAAAAAAAAGAAAAAAGTCAAACCTGGTTGCATTATTTTATGCCAAAAACGTTTCATGCTTGATGGGTATTCAAACATTTTTTAAACCTCAATTTTTGTTTTAACACATTTTTTTCTATCTAACCCATACACAAGATCATCAAAGGTACAACCACTCCAGGGCAAAATAGGGTGGACAGCTTTTTAGTTGGGTCTAAGAGACTATCTAATTCAAAATCAGAATTGTTTTGTTCAGAGAATCTGTAGCACAGTGGTGCACAATCCTGTTATCAGCTCATCCAAGAAGTGTGAAGCTGGTCCTACACAAGCTTTTACTACTATAAACAAAGTCAGCTGTGTTTAGTTTCTTCATTTAATAGCATATATCGATCTTTGGATTATTTAATGCCAAAGCCATCATTGTAGAAGAACAGAAGTGGTACTATTTAACCCATAGCTGGGAGATGAGGGGGGGAGGTTATACCTTTCTCCAAAAGAGATTAGTCTGAAATTGACAGTAATAGCACAACTGGAGTTTGAATTCTCTTAATAAGAAGTCACAGTCCAGCATGTTAGCTACTATGCCATAGGGACTGCCCCTGTAAGCAGACTATCTGTTCAGATCTTTAATTGAATTGTTACAAGAGAGCTTCTGGCTTTAAATAAAATAATTTTTTTTTAAGTACAAAATTAATTTTTACAAGACTATAAATAAAAAAAAAAAATAAAAAGTCTTCAGAATTTGTATTTTTTTTTTATTTAAATAAATAGATGTAAACTCCAAAATAAATAGAGTAAGGTAAAATAAATAAATAAATAAATAAATAAATAAAGATTTAAAAAAAAAAAAAAAAAAAAAAAAAGTTTCTTTCTAGTAAGGAGTCAAGCCAGTTAGTTATATTATATGCAAAATTAAATTAATAAAAGCAGGCAAGCATTTTAAATCAATTAAATCAATGGATAAAAAATATTAAAAAAAACTTACTTTGTTTATCTGGCAAAGGATTTTTCTCTTCTGTCTTTGCAGGTTTCAATTGGGCCTTGTTAAATTCACCAATGGAATTACGTAATTCCTGTTCGGTTTTTTCTTGTGCGATTTCTAAAGAGAAATAAAGACATCATTAGATATGACTAATATATACACGTTATTAAACTTTAAAGACTAACAAAAGAGATAAAGTAAGCTTCACATTTTTATTTTTAAAAAAAGTTTTACTTTTGTTTTTTTAATCAGTTAAAGAAATCTAACATCAAAAACATTTAAATTACAGTAATTGGCTTGAATGCCAAAGTTCCATCTTTATAGCAGGATTTGAAAAATACCTGACAGAAACTGTGAAAGACCAATGTTCTTAGTGCAGCACATAACTATTTAGCAAGTTTCATTCAGATCAATAAAATTTGTCAGAAAAGTATTGACACAAATTAGAACACTTTTACCATTTTTGCTCCATGGAAATTTAACTATTATTTACAGTCCCATCCAAGCAAACAAGATATGGATGTAGATATTGTAAGGATGGAAAAAGAGAGCAATGTTTGCAGATGTCTGCTTGGTTATATTGAAATTGACAATTGCTTCAAATAAGTTGAAGGTCTAATTTCAACCTTTTAATCAACAAAGGAAAAAAATACTAAGAGGAGCCTATTATTGAAAAACAAATATAAAAGATTTAGCCTCAACTTGTATGAATTTTATTAAAAAGCTCAAAGTTTGTTTTTCTTGGGCAGAATAAGACTTGAAAAAAAAAATAAAAAATAAATAAATGAATAAATAAATTAAATGATTTAGTTATGTTTTATGTGCTGTGTACAGACATACTGAATATTTTTTTTGATATTGGGAAAAAAAAAAAAAAAAAAAAAAAAAAAAAAACAACTGAAGTTTCTTCCCTCCAGACATTTACTCATTTTTCTGATCAATCCCAAAAGAGCTGAATTTAAACACCATGCTAAACAAGCAATTTAACAAATTTGTCAGAGAAACAGGGGAAGTAATCGGTGTTTATCTAACTTAGTGTCAAATTTTAAAATTCCAGCTAATGTAATCTAATTATTACCCATTGTTATATCCGGTGTTATTATCCTGGAAGGGACACAACTACCGTTTCAAAAATCTACAAAATAAGCAGCGCATCATGCAAACATTATGTTCCCACTCCTAGATATTCTGCATAGGTCACAGCAAGAAGATTTGGTAAAAATCCTGTAATTATAGACAGGAAAAAACAACTTCCCCACCACGTGTTAAGTTCTCTGAAAATTGCCCATAGAATGTGTACAAAAAAAAAAAAAAAAAAAAAAAAAAAAAAAAATCTACATTTTTAGTAATGTCAGTAAGAAAAAATTCTTAAAAGATTAACATTTGAATTAGATAATATACCGACAAATTTGAACAACTGATCTTTTTCTCAATATTTGGTATCGGTCATGTGAAACTTAACTGCAGTTCCCCCTCCCTAGTCTAATTTTATTTAAGGGCCGGTTTAACACTGTCGGTAAAGCATTTGGCTAGGAACCAAAAGGCTCCTGGTTTGATACTGGCCCTCGCCAACTCAGCATATGAGTAGCACAGAGATCTGTGCAGTAGAGTGAGGAGCTGATGGTAGGTGTGGCGCTCCAACTCAGACGCTAAAATAATCTCCTTGTGAAAAGAGGATAGACTCCCTCGCTGAACGACTTTACTTATGGTTAACATAAGCTCTGGAGTGCAGATTACTCCATTGCCATTACTATCAAGTCCAGAGTGGTAGTACTTGTTTGTGAACCATCTATGGTTTGAAAATCCTGAGTGAGGCTGTTAGCATTCTACATAGTACTAATCTCCCTCCAGCTATGAGTAAATAGTTGGGCAGACTGGGCTCTAGCCTCAGTAAGGAAAACCGAATTCAAACCAGTTGTAGACCTTGAGTGGGATGGACTCCAGGCTATTCCAGCCAAAGATATATGACCAAACCCAGTTGCAGGACTAGTGAGACTGCATTTAACATTTTGGCTGATTTTAACAGCATGTCAATTTCTCTTGGGTTATTATATGCTTAGATATTAAATAAGCCATCACAATTTAAATATAAATGAACATGGTTAAGAGTTTGGGTTTTTTTTGCACAGTTGTAAGTATTCCTATCTAATACTAATAATTATAGTTTCAAGTAATTATTTCAAATGATCGAGTCATTTGTTTGCTACAGTCATAGGATTAAGTAACTAATACTCCTTAGTAAACAATTCAAGCTTTAAGTTACTATAATAAATCCATCAGGCGGTATTCAATATTTATAATACCAATAATTTTCAAACCAATCTATTTGACCCATAGATGAAGCCTAAACAGATGCTACACACTCTTCAGAGCCCTCCACCCAAGCTGAAGCCTCACCATCAGATGCGGTTTAATATCAGACCCAGGACAACCTTTTGGTTCATGAGGTTTTCATGCTAGCAAAGGGGAAAAAAAAAAAAAAAAAAAAACACTACTCTACTTTATGAAATAAACATGCTAAACTTTATATTATACATAGTATTACTTACCTTAAAGTCTCGGAAGGAAAGTAACACATTGTGGGGAAAATTCAATTAGTAAAAATGGGGAGATATTTTTCATGTGTGTGTGGAGGGGGGGGTTGAACCTTCAATACCAATATGCAGAGAAAAAAAATTTCAACAGTAATAAATGCAGAACCATTTTTAGTCATCAACACCAGTCAAAAATTAGTATTTCAACAATGTCTATATTGTAGTAGGAACAGAAGTTTAGTAACAATACCATCGACCAACACGTGAGAAACAAAAGTTAGTAAGTCCATAAAAAAAATAAAACAATGTTATGACCAGTAGTCAGCTTTGGCAAAGTGCTGTATATAAAAAAAATGTTTTTTTAAAATGAAATTGCCACAACAGTCACCACTAGCACCTAAAATTTTGAAAAAGATGGTGAACAGGATTCTCCGCACCAGACCTCACCAACCTGCTGTGTCTGGAAGACACACTTTCTCCTGCGTTGTAGCGGGCTTCAATGTTTTTTTATTGAAAGAACCAATGGAATTTCTCAACTCAACCTCTCCTCTCTCTTGGAGGATATCTATACAGAAAGATCAAAACCAAATTCTCAAGACAATGCAACAACATTAAGATGTGGCAGGGTGAGGGGGGGGGGCAATTTTTCAGTTCAGAAAAGTGTTTATTTTTAGGTGGGGGGGGGGCGCAGAGTAACAACTTCAATCATCTTAGATTAACAAAGTGGCCATTTTTAGGAGTGCAAAGAGAATCCATTATGCAAGAGTCTTAATATGCTTTTTTGTAACTATGTATTTAACTACCTATCATTTGCATGTGTCACAGTCAGAAATGTACTTCTGAAGGTGTAGGTGAAACATTTTAAATATTCTGGTTGGATGGAAAAGGATATATAGATAGACTAAGCATAAGGAAAACTCCCATCCACCACGTCGTTTTACTCCACATATAAAGGGGAGGAGGATACCATATATACTTGAGGATCATCAGATGCTAACAGGGACTATTTGCTGACATTTGCAGCCAGAAATTGTAAGCATATCAGTTGGCCTAGGCATAGTAATGGCCAACAATTTACAAAGTTTGCATTAAGTACAGCACTCTAATATTAGGCTAAAATTTAGGCCTCAAATGTTACACAAGTATATATGGTGTTTACATTTCCATAAAAATTAAAATAAAAAAAAATTTAAAAAAATTAACAATACCTCTGCCTTCTGACCTTCCTCACAGGAGGCACAACTCTTAGAGTACTCTTTCTTACCCTACTGTCTATTCACAGTGAAAAAAGGTTCAGGGACAGTAAGAGCTTGGGAAGTAGTGTGAGAAAATATTTCTTATAAAATATGGAACCCATGAAGTTACAACTCAAATTATTTCTGATAGTTTAATTGGTTTAATTAAAAATTACAGCTAATTTGAAACGGGCCCCTGCCACACCCAAGGGATTTTCTTCCATGTGTGGTCCCTAGTGTCAGGTGGTCATAGTAGGCAGAGAAGTCAGTTAAACACAAAAATAATTAAATATTTAAAAAGATTTAGAATAATTTTTTCAAAGACCTCATATAAATGAATCATCAACTATTAAGTCTTATTTTAAATAAGTTTTAAGTTAAGTTTTAAAATTTTTTTTTTATGTCCTTAAGTTGAAACTAGTCAATTGATTTTAAAGGTATGTCAACCAGTTATTTTATGCCTAGAGGTTAGGTAATTGCATTTATTATACATTCATATTTACAAAATCGAGTAGTTAAGTTTTTTTGCAAACAATTAGAATATCAAGTATTCCAATCCAATACAAATAATTTGCATAGTTATGTGTTCAAGTAACTAATAAGCATTTATAGCTTAAAGTAACTATAATACAACCGATTTAGAGTTATAGGGTATTCCTATCTAATGCAAATAATTTTCAAACTGGTCTATTCCACCAATTGACAGGACCCTAACTGGCACTAGCGCTCAGAGTGTATTTGGGAGTAATGTCAATGAAGGGGTACTCCATTCCACCTAGGACTGTAGCCTCACCATCAGATGCTATTTAGTGTCATATCGAAGACACCATATTTGGTGGGTGCCCCTCCCCTCTGCAGGGGGATATAATCAGCATATTCTAAGCCCCATTGACAGTTGAAAATAATTAAAGATTAAGTAATTACAAAAATTACCTAATGTCTTATTTGTTTATTTTATAATTGTTTTATAATACCCTCAACAACAAAACAGTAAAAAAAATTTCTATTGATCTTTTAAATCCTTGACAGGTTTTCTGAACAATAGAATTTCCCGATTCCATTTTGTGTTAATTACAAATACAACCAGTTGATAGTAGTGCTTGAGAGTTTAAAAAACAAAAAACAACATTTGACAACGAGCAAATACCATCTTATAAGAATTAATGGGTATTAGTTCATAACCAACACTAAGTCCTTATGCATCCATAGATACACTAACATTCAACAAAGAAAGAAATTACCAACTCACATGAACAATATACATGAATGTTTAATAAACAAAATTTGACATAACGGAATACATGTGCCAAAACAATTGTACAATATGTTCTGTGAACAAAATGTATAGAAGAAATGGTTAGAAAAAAAGGCTTCCATGTTTTTCATGGTGAGGTGTATAAATGCTATGCTGAAGTTAGATTAATGGTCCCTTCTGTTCTATAAAAAGAGCTGATTTCTCAGCTCTGTTTATAGAACAGAAGGTTTCCTTTTTACTTGATGAGCAAGGATCGGGAACAGAAGAGTTTATAGGATTAAATAGTGTATTTTTACGATCATGCAGAATAAAATAATTATTCAAGGGGTTGAATTATCACATGACTAATAAACACATGATACAAGAAGCCACACCTACAATCCAAGGGAAGACAATTATTTATCTCCCTACAATCTTATACATTCTTAAATTCTAGGCACAAGTTAGTATTTTATAGGATAATCATAGCAGTTATACTACAAATATGTTGATTTTATTAGGGCTATATCTAGTTCTATATATGGAAATCTAGAGCATAAAGAGAGAGAACTGTTAACTTGCTTTTAAGTAGTCTATGGGAAATTTTATTGACCAACTAACAGTACACAAATAGCTTTGATATTTTTATTGTTCTTTTTACAAAAAGAATAGAAACTTCAAAGTTCTGAAACTCGTCTCACCTCAGGAAAGTTTTCACAAATTTAAAAAAAAAAACTGAACTACTTTAAACAAAGACCAAAATAAATAAACCAGAGAATTTAGATTTATTGTGTAGTATTGTTTTGTGTTACAATTTATTGTTATATACTTCTGTTCCATAATTACACTTATATAAATTCTCATACAAAAATGCAACTAGTATGGGAGTACATTTTAATCCATTTTTGAAGTGGAGATTTCATATTGAAGTTCTCGTTTTAATAAGTGATTTGTCAACTACAGAACTTAATTGGTTGGTGGATTGGATTTTACGACATATCAGCCCTTGTTGGGTTATTTTATGCTGAAGATTTTTTTTTAAATTTTATTCTTCTTGGGTATTCAAGTTTTGTTTTTTTTTTAAACTGAACTTTTTAAAAAACATTCTTTTAAATTCATTTTTTTTTCTATATAACCCATAGATAGGGTAGAGAGTGGAACTGGGAGTAATGGTGATCAAGGGGCAGAATTGGAATTTGATGCAGCTTAAATTAATTGGTATATTTATAGAGCTAGGCCAGCCAATTAGTGGGAGGGATTTTCAGAGTTTGCCATACTTCCTGCCTTGTGCCAGACAAAGTGACCACTACAGAACTTAACTGACTTAAGAGAGGACCTCTCCAACTACCCAGTCTAGCACAAGTACGGGCCAAAGTGAAGTGTTGGATGTCGTCTTTTTATAAAAAAGTGTTCAGAAATCTTATGCTTACATTAGATATACCCAATTTGTCGAAAAATCTGTCTTTTCAATACAATTTTGACCGCCCCACCCCCTTGAAAAAATTTTTATCAAAAATCAGGGAATTATCTGATTTTAATGAAATTTTCAGTGTTGATTTATCAATGAATGACTTTTATAATGCATCAGTTATTTTATTTCAAAACTGATTTTTTTCAGATTTTTTGACCTCCTTGTTTTGGGGGCACAAAATGTGGTATATATGTTATTGATATTATTTTCTGCATAAAAAGACAAAAGACTGAAGGTGTGAATAGAAGAAAAAAAGATTTTTTTTTAAAGAATCTGCTCAGGTAGTAAATAAATACTGAAAATAAAAAAATAAAAAATTTAAAAAAGTTAAATTTTTGGAGATTTTTTTTTTATACTACTAATTTTGATAAGCCGAAATACTTAGTTTTGAAATAAAATAACTGATGTATGATAAAATTCATTAATAGATAAATCAATACTGAAAATTTCATTAAAATCAGATAATCCCCTAATTTTTTGCAATCACGAATATTACATTAATTTTGTAAACAAGCCATTTTTAAGTAGCGTTTCAGGCTATACACTATCGAAATTGACCGAAAAGACTATTTTGCTTTTTTTTTTTATTGATGCTCATTATGTTACTACTTTTCGACTTACAAAAATTTGACCTTAAAATTTTTAGATGAAAAATTGGGTATCCCTAGCTTAGATTATTTTAAGATTTATTTCTAAGTATTTCTCAGATACAAGAGTCATAAACTAATGCAAATAAGTAATGATCTTCCACAAAAAGAAGAAAGTTATCAACAGTAATCTTGTAACTAGAGTTCTTGTATAGATACAATTTTATAGGTAAACAAGTTTGTTTTTGTTTGATTATAGTTTTTAAAATGTTTTGAATTAAAATATTAACATTTTTTAATAAAAAAAAAAAAAAAAATTTTTTAGATAAAAAATGCAGAGTTTTGATTCAATTGGAATTACTTTATTTGGGGGGAGGGGGGAATAAAATTTTTAAAATAATAAAAAAAAAAAATTAAAAAAAAAAAATGAAGTAAAATTAGGGCTTGTATCATACCTTTTCCTGTTGGAAGTTTATCTTTCTCTTGTGTATCCACATGATGGAGAGCATTTTTATCAGCTTTGTGGATGTCAGAAAGAAGAGCCTTGTTATTAGCCATGTTTTGAATACTGCAAAGAAAAGAAAAAAGAAAAAAAAATTAGATATAACAGAATTCCAAAGATTTACTTACATTCTAAATAAGACATTAATTCTAATGGAATATTAAGATGCTCAGAAAACCTGGGAATGCCACTTACTGTCAATGAATAGTCCAATAATCTATTACATAAATTCAGGGGGCACTTATCACCCCCAAATAAACATTAGTCTTTGTATCTAAAGAGTGCTTAAATAAAAATTTAAGTTTAAAAAATTTTTTAAATAAAGAACTATCTAAAAGACTGAAGAGTGAGAAAATGTTGAATTGGTTCATATGCAAGATAAATTCCATATCATGTTAAACTAATTGCTTTTAATAGCATGTCAACCTGTATAGGGTTATTTTATGCCAAGAGGTCAGGGGATTGCATTCATGGTACATGTTTTGTACAGTTCTTAAGACTACCATTTTTTGAACTCCATAAACTACTTTTTCATGGAACAATATATAATTATCTGTTGGGACATGTGTATGTATCATTGTCAGTACTTGTAGGTATATTATGTATATATCAAATGTGTAAAAATGAGATTGTCTTTCTTTCCATTTATTCAGCGTAAGTTTATCATTGGATATATTAATGCTAATATTGGACCTTGGTGAGTTGGAATGCAACTAATATTCTCCCAAGCACCAACTAACTTATAAGGTTAAAAATTAATTTTTTTCAAATCTAGTTTCCCTTATTTTATAATAATGAAATTTATTGTGTACAGTGCTCAGGTGCACCACAACTCATCAAAGTCTCATGTCAAGTACACAGAATAATGTAGTGTCAGGAACATGAACAGTTTACAGTAGTAATATGCATGTATGTGTGTGCGTGCATATGTATGTGGAGAGCGGCATCAGGTATAGTGTCGGCGGACCACAGGAAGCATGGAGGCTTTGAAAGACTTTTATCAAACTGATAGTCCATTGAAGCCTTTTTTTTTTTTTTTTTTTTTTTTTTAAGAGGGGGAGGGTTAAAACTGCTTTGATGTCATGGGGATGAATATAGATTTAATGAGTGGAGAGAAAGAGAGAGAGAAAAAAAATTTTATGTGCAAAAGAAAGACTTCAAAAAGCTCTATTCAATGATATAATGGATTTAAAATAGCAGTAAAAGTTTGGAGAAAAAAAAAAAAAAAAAAAAAAAAGGCCTCAATGGTGTCACAGACCGTGAATAAGCTATTGTGGGCAGTTTAACATTCCTTCTATTCAATCACAGCTGTACAACAAAAATTAACATTCCACCTAAGTTATTTACACAATTCTATGGCCGTCAACACAAATAGTTTATGTAATAGTCTGTCACCAGAAGCAACTTTAATAACTTACACTTCTTATTAACATCAAATAAATAAATTAATGCAATAATAGAATTGTATGTTCATCTTTTATACACACTCACAATTTCATATGGTTAATGGAGGTGAATTTTAACACTTATAACTTAAAATATTGAAAGTAAAATGTGCCTTGTCCCACATGAAATATATGGGTTCCTACGATACTAAATCTGTACAATATACTGAAGGTTACTAAGAATCTAGTTCATATTTAAAGCCATGGTCTCATAGGTTTACTTGACAAGTTACTTAAAATCTCTTAACCCTTTGCAATTATAATCCTGATATTTTGTCAGCTCTATTTTACTATAAACTGTAAGCCAAATATTTTGGGTTCAAGAAGATTATATCAGATATTACTAAAAAGCTTAATATAGCATCCATGTCTGCATTTTGGAGTATTTAGAAAAAAAAAAAAAAAAAAAAAAAAAAAACTTATGAGTTTCAGATAAAGTTGTCGTTGAGGCAGCCTAATGTCGTATCAGCCAGACAGCAAGGGAGTCTATCCCCTTTTCACTAGTTCTAGACCAAGGAGATTGATTTGTGTCCGAGGTGGACCGCCACACCTACCACCAGCTTGTCACTTTACCACACAGATCTGTGCTACTCATACACTGAGTCAGCGAGGGCCGGTATCGAACCAGGAACCTTGTGATTCCTAGTCGAACACTACCAACCGAGTTAACAGGCCCTTGACTTTATAATAATTAGCAAAATAAATAAATAATAAAATAAAACTCTCTCACTAGTATGCACCCCTAAGTTATTTGGTCACACACAAAAGGGTAAAAAAAATAGTCATGAAGTAAAAATTTTATTAGTGCACATTAATTTCAAAATTTCTTACAAGTTTTTGAATGGCTGCATCACTTGTACCCCAGCAAAGCATCTAGAGAATAAGCTAGATGAGAGCTGCATACGATCTTAAATAGAATTAACACCCAACAAGGAAGCAGCTGCATAGCCACTTGCCATCATACAAATCATCTGAGCGAGATGAACAAGACATGCTGGATAAGCCAGAGAAAACTCATAACGTTCTGTTGAAACCATTACATGAGTACACCAGTGCAGGCTATTAAACAAATACCTACATTGACCAGCTCTTTTGATACTGGATGCTGCACAGAGGACCTCCCAAGGGCAATGAATGATAGGGATGGGTGGTGAAAGTGTCAAGGATCTGTGCCACAAGTATGATGATGGTGATATAGCTGAACAAGTATTTGAAAACAAATTTGGAATTTTTAATTTCAGAATCTGAATGTTAAATCCTGTTGCATGATGGTTGGGTTACATTCATATAGAAACGTAAAACCCTAAAGTGGGGAGTGAGGTTGCAGTTTGGATGAAGTTGCAATGCCAAAGTCTGAAGAGAAATGCCAAAGAACTTAAATACACCAAATCTACCCACAAGTTTGCGTCTCTTAGACACAAAATAAATGTTCATATTTTAAGTTACTGCACCGAATACCTTTAACAACCACTTAGAAAAACAAACATCAAACAGGTCCCAGTTTTAAAAGAAACAGGTTATATTGATCTGTTCCTTCCCTCCCACAAATCATAATGTTGACAATAACCAACTCAAAAGCAAGTAAAAGATTGCAAAATGGCCAAAACTGTAAAAATAAAACAATAGTCTACTCACTCTTGTTTCAAATTATTTTATAAACTCTAAAAACAAAAATGTCAAATATTTTCTTAAAGAAATTTTTTTCACAATTTCAGTTACTCACAGGCTCTTTTGGTTCTGTGTAGTTGATGAGAAATATTAGTTTTACAGTTATGTCAACACATGTGGGATTATTTTATGCCAAAGTCAGTTTAATAATTAGTTATATACACACACACACACACACACACACACATCAGCCCCTCAACATGAGCAGGATGTGACACAAGGTCAGTTTCTAAAATGGAGTTTAACAGGTTTATATTCAGAGTTTTCCTTCTAGACCGGTTGTCTAATCAGGTTTAAGAGCCCAGTATTCTCTACTATTTACCCATAACTGGATGGAGAATAGTCAGATGAATACCTTCCCTAAAAAGGTATTAGCATTATGTACAAACAGTCTTGTCCATTTCTTACAATGGTAATACTTAAACCATTCATGTTAGTGATTATATGATACAAAGAAATGCATCGTCAATCATTTTGAAAGAGGTAATAGGAGTCATTTAGTGGCAATATTATGGTTTTAAGAGTCAATGTATTAAATGTAGTTCAACATTTATATATATTAAACAGATCTATTAAACCCATAGATTAAACCCCAACAAGTACTACCACCCCAGGTTAGAATGGATCAGGGAGTAATGGCAACTAAGCAGCAACTCCCCACACTTCAGGACCAGAGCCTCATTACCAGATACAACTAGTATAGTCAAGGCTGGAATATTGATTAACCGACTTGCAAATGAAGATCAGAGTTAGATAAGATGTGACAAGGTCGCACATATGGGCACATCCAGTGAGGATCAAACTCAGTATTCAGTAGTAATGGATCTGCAATACTTATCAAACTTGGTATGCTAACAATCCAATTCACTCATTGAATTGGATTTTCACAAAGCGACCTATTGTGACAGATTGAGCTCAAACAAACAGGATTGTAGGTTAGTTGATTTTACAGTATGTCAACCCTTGTTGAGTTACTTTATGCCAAAGATGTTCATGAAGATTTATTCTTGATTGGTATCCAAATTTTTTTTTAATTTGGAACTCTTTTTTATGAATTTAACCCATAGATTGGACCCTAACAGGTACTACCACTCCATGTCAGAGAGGACCCGAGAGTAATGGTGATGAATGGGTACTCTGCACTCCACAGAACTCCAGAATTAAAACTTCACCATTAAATGCAGTTGAATGTAATACCCAGTACATCAGAACTGTAGGATTGTTGACAATAAGACCAAAGGCCTTAAGAGCTTAACAACGTAAATCATGTAAAAAGAAAAGCTTAAGTCACTTTCAAGTTTTAACATTGAAATACAATCAGTTAATTCCCAACTACACATAAAAAAGGAGGTTTTAATTCAAAAGGATAAATTTCAACAATTATCTTCTTAGACCGCAAATTCAAAGCAGTTAAATGCTAAGGAGACATTTTTGCTTCTGGCAAATTAGGAATATAACTGGTTTTGTTTTACAGTGAAGTCAAACTAGAATCAAGACACAGAATCCATTTTTGTTCCCTTCCCAAAGGAAACCCTTTGGAAAATATGAATATCAATTATGGAAACTGGAACAACATTGATGATTGAAGTTAGATGGGAAAATCTGAAAAGAAACTTTTGATCTAATTTTATCCACATATGTAGACATTTTTGTCAAGTATCCCAAACCAACATTAATATTTAATTTACTGTTTCAATTATAAAAATTGTATTGCTACAATTGTTTTATCTATTTCTCCATCTTCAAAAACAAAACGAGCTTTAGAAGAAATTTATATCTTATATGCAGGAAAGATTTTAATGTTTACCCATACCAGTTTAATTAATTCAAAAGTTGGAGTGGCCTATTGTCAGTAGCAGCCAGACAGTAAGGAGTATCCTTTTTCACTAGTGCTAGACCATCGCAATTGTTTTTGCTGAGGTGGAGCACCACACCTACCATCCATTCCCCACTTTACCATAAGATCAGATTACCTAATCTGGGCTACTTGTGCACCGAGTTGACGGGAATGATATCAAACCAGAAATTTTGCAATTCTTAGGCGGTACTCTACTGACTAAGCTAAACTTAGGACATCATTGACTGAAGGTAAAAAGATCAATAATGCCATTTCAACCATTAATAAGTATGCTGCAATTAATATGGCAAGAAAGCTAGTACTATCTGAATGTTCTTCATGCAACTAATGGTAACCATGTAGAGGTGTATTAAATCAAACAAATTTCAGTATCTACTCATTGTGTAATAATTTCCACATTTGTTCTTTTGCAATGATTTTTTTTTAGGTTGTAAAGAGACTTTATGGAAAAAAGTGTATAATACAAACACTGCCAATGATTATTTCTTTTTAGCAGAATTAGATTACAAACACTCAGACCAAGCTTCAAATTTAAAAGTTTATTAAACTACCACTTTGATTCCTGTAACAGTTGAATTTACCATCTTGCTAATCTTGTAGTGTCCTCTGTTCATGTGGCTTACATTTTATTGAGCTACTTGGTCACACATGCCTATCACTGGTTTTAAAAGGGCTTGTTCAACCCATGTGCAGTGATGAATTGAAAATGGTAGCCATGACTGAACAAATCAAGCATGCTTAGTATTAGTAAGTTTGGACCCCTTGGTCCCCACTTCACTACTTCTCGGTTATCTTAAGAGATATTTTTATATACAAGCCAAAAGATACTAAGAATAAGAGAAATTTAGATTTATTTACTGAACAACAGTTTCACAAGATGAAGACAAAAATAAATAAATAAAGACTTTATCAATTCAAATAAAAAGAAACCAAATAAAATGTCTGCTTTTTTTTTTAACAGAAAACTTTAAAGTGTTAAAGCTTTTTTGGTTTCACCTTTGATTTTATCTTGACAATTAAAGTAAGACATCTGGTTTTAGCTGAAACAAATGACTGCACATCAACTATAACTTTCCCAGGGGAGAGACAGAGACAGACACACACAGACGGAGACAGAGAGAGAGAGAGAGAGACAGCTCATGTCACTGGTTGAGAGGGTGGGGGGGTAAAATAGCTCAAATAAGGAGTGTGTAGAAGAATCAAATGATTGCTTACAGTTAGGCTGTGTAAATTAAAATACAATGTGCAGAGAGTATGAAGACAATTGAAATTCTAATTTATTGAGTGTTTGGGGCAGATTGAAGTTTGACCAAGGACATTGCACAATGCAACCATATAATGAAACAAACTGGTTTTTAAAAACAACCAGTGGGAACCAATTCCTCAACAATTCATAAAAAGAAATTAATTAATCTGTACTAATACAAGTTTATGACGAGAAAAAATAAAATAAAACAAAGCCATTTATACAACCTACAGGTAAGGTCAACTAAAATTGCTTTGTATAGTTTTTAGTTTAAATGGTATATCAACTTCTGATGGGTTATTTAGTGCCAAAATTTTACTCATTTGTAAATGAGTGATTTTAATCATAATTATATTCTCAATGATCCATTGAACTTTGGATAATCATTTGTTTATATTCATTTGTAACAAGAATTCCTAACTAATAAAAATAATTTGCAGTTAAATGGTTAAGTATTCCTTACGTCACCCTGACAGCATGGATTCCCATGACTCGCCACCTATCCCTATCAGTCATCACTCCTGGAAAGTCCTCATCACAAAATCCAGTATACGCACAGAGCCGATCAATGCTGGTCGGCCCACTCTAGTGTTGGTATATCTACCGAGAAGGTCAGAGTTTTTTTCGTTCTTCTCCAGCAGTGTCCAGCATATCTTGATAATCTTACTTGGATGGTTTGTGTGATAGCTAATACTAATGATTTACACAAAATATGGTTTCTAGTAACTATTTTTATTTAATAATTTGTACACAGTTATAGTTTCAAGCATTCCTATCCAATAATTTTGAAGGAGATCTATTTGACCCATTCAGAGTGGAACTGGGAGTAAAAGACAAATGAAGAGTTACACCCACTCTCCAAGATTGGACTCGCTACTAAATGCAGTATAATGTAGCGGGGCTTGTCAACGTGCCTCAAAATTCCCGGCACTAAAAAGGTAGTATAATATTATCACAGTACCAAAAGGGTATTTGTTACGTGGCGGTCATCATTGTCGATAAAAAGTTACAACACATGAGATATATGGTCACAAGGGCTTAGCATTTATTTTTGGACTGGTGTTGTGGGCTCTGTTTCGGAGATGAGGAAAGACAGAAAGAGGGAGGACACTTAAATTCCTGAACCTTTTAACATAGTTGATACTATCTCGCTATCCCAAACTAGGGACCAGCAGACCCGTCCAAACCCTACGCCACCGGAAAGCAAAAGAGGGCTATTTTGTTGTTCCTCGTTACCACGTGACTTCCACTCAGCTTTCAATTCCTCTTCCGAGGGTCATACTTTGGTCAAATTACCGTTGTGAATCCACTACTTTTTTTAATCATCACTTTCTTATTTCTATAGCAGTCTGCCCAGTTTTATTTCCACTAAACTCCGGTGGACCTTGATCACGTTACAGTTTCAGGTCACAACCAGAATGTTTTTTTGTAAAGGGAGTTACCTCCTCAGCAGAGGATACAGTCTGCAAATTATTAGCCCCATTGACAGGGTACGGTTTTTGTACAATAAAAAGTTAAAGATATTATTAAAGTCACATCACAACTATCGATCTAAAGCAGATTTCCACATCTAGAATATCTATTAAAAAGCTAACAATTTTTAAGAGGACATTTTTGGCCTTAACCTAATATCAGGTAGAGGAAAGGAGAAGAAAAAATAAATTTAAAAAATAAAATTTCCACCTCCCAATGTGTGTATTCTGACCTTCATTTCAAGAGATTTTCAATTACCACAGAAGATAGGTGTATAAAGGCCAGCAGGCACATTGGGTGAAGTGTTACACAAGTAGATACAGAAAAAGCCCTATTGAATAGGAGGAGATGTCCAACTTTTTCACATGCGGCTGTGTGTGTGTGTGTGTGGGGGGGGTTTGACCTCAGTGACCCCATCTAGAATTGGTCTTGTAAAATTTAACCTTTCAAATAGGAAAAATAATTTTTGGTGTCAAAAGTTGATTTATCTCAAGACTGTTGCTGGTAGCATGCAAACCCACCCGGTTTCGACCGGGGGTCCAGTGAGCTTCGGCCGCTGGACCTGTTATGTTATAATAATAGCGTCAATCCCAGGGGGCCATCCCCCCAGGCAACACCTTCCCCCTCGATTTAAAGGGGCAGGGCTGGGTTTATTGCCCAGCGCCTGAGGCGTCCCCCTTGAGGGGGAATGCCGACGGGATAGACGCAATTTTTCACCTGCCACCCATGAGCTTCGGTTTGTGGGTGGTCCCACGTTAATAGGGCCTTGTGCCTAACCCGTACAAGTGGGGTAAATACAATGCAACTTTTGTTGCTTTGAGAAAAGATAGGCACTGCCAAATAAGACCATTATTCATATGCAATGAAAGAGAAAATACTCAACATAGCACCCTGACATTGGCTATTTTCATAACTTTTGTCATCTTTCTTCAAAATTTTATACTAGGAAAAACATTTGAGTTTGTACTCAATGTTTTAATTAGATAACCAGACCTCAAGATATAGCTCAGCTTAATATTTGACTTAATTTAAACAATTTTTATAAATTAAACTTTTACTATTAAAAAGTTTTAAAATTACTTTGTAAGTATCCAAGAAAATTCTACCTAATTATAAAAAATGAAAATAATAAAAAATAAATAGACTTTTCTCCTCCCTCTACATTCTACTTCCATTTTTTTCTATGTTGCAGTTAATTGTCTATCCCCCTTTTTCCTCCTTAACTTATCTACTTAAGTATTACAAGATGATTATTAGGAGATATGAATGGCCAAATAGTGGCTTCTAAAGAAAAAGTTACTCTTCACAAGAGGAGTTCAAATTGGTACCTAGAGTACTAAGAATTTGAGGGGGAGTCACCATGATTGTGGCTAACATGTTGGACTGTGACATAGTAAACGAATTCAAACTCCAATCATATTACATTAACTTTTGGACTAATACCCTTGGGAAGGGTATTAACCCTCTTATCACTCCAGCTATGGGTTAAATAGTACTACTACTATTCTAAAAAGATGGCTTTGGCATTAGATAACCCAAAAAGGTTGATATGCCATTAACAAAGAAAACGGACAAGTAAACAAATGAAAATGAATTAGATAGTTAATCCTTATAATCCAATATACAATAATAAAAGTGTCATCACTTCAAAATATGGTGCTACCTGTTTATCATAGCAACAGGTTACACCTGTATATTGAATTTCATGTAGGACTATATGAAGCAAAACATTTAGGCTGTTGCTTGAATAGAAAAACCCAACCAAATGTAGAACCTTTTATTATTCTTTTAACATGGTTTCTTTGGGAGATCATGGCTGGTGGGGGTGGGGGGAGATTGGTTGGATTTACGGCATGTCAACCTTGTTGGGTTATTTTAAGCTGAAGTTATTGTTTTATTCATTCTTGATGAATATTCAAAATTTTTCATTTAAACTCAATTTTCTTTTAAACAATTTTTAAAAATTTCATTTTTTCTATTTATGCCATAGATAGGACCCTAACAGGTATTACCAATCCGGGTCAGTGTGGACCTGAGAGTAATGGCAATGAAGGGATACTCCACTTTACCCAGAGCTTCAGAACTGAAACCTCACCATTAGATGCAGTTTAACATCATACCCAGGACACTAAGACCATCAGCCACTGTTTCTAGTACATAAAAGGGTTGGGAGTTTGCCATAAAGGCAATAGGGTTGGGACAATGATATAGGTGTTAGGGCTTGGCGTGACCAGCCAATTGATCAGAGGGGGTCTCTCCAACTGTCCATCTAGCCTAACAGCCAAAGTGGAGTGTTGCAGGTCAGGAACTGCTCAGCCACCAGGATTGTGTCCTTAATGGCTTCATTGAGGGGAGAGATTGAACCCCTCTGCAAAGGTGCAGTCAGACCCCACCCCTCCAGTCCACTTCCAACATGTTCAGCTTAAAACAAACTGAATAAAATCGGATTTGCAACTTTTCAGTTTTATTTGATCTTTGTTGAAAGCTTGTCAACCTCATCAACCCCAAGTTGGTTGAAGCAAAATGACAGGGCCAATTAAGATCTGGAAAAAGGATATCAGTTCTGACCCCCACTAAGACAACCATGGCCAACAAGACTACTACTTAGGCAGGGGAGGCTTAAAAATTGATGCAGTCTCAAACAAAAGCCCCTAATATGCCGCCAGCATGTCAGATCCCTAGCTTCCACAATGCTACACCAGTTAGTGAATATATTGGGGGTGGGGAGGTGGGCTAATTTTCTGATTACCATTAAAGTGTCATTTAAACAGTCTTCTCAAAATTGGATATTTAATTTTGTAGTCAGAATATTTTGAACTTATTTAGGTGTTATAGCCTTGTTTAAAAAAAAATTTAAAAAGATAAAAGATAAAATTTTCCCCCGGCAGAATCAGTGAAGTAAAAATATATAGACAACAAACCAGAACCTTTGTATCTTAAAAAAAATTTTTAAATTAAAATTTCCTGCCTTCCCATCAGGCTAGATTAACCCAACATTTTTTTTAAATTTTTTTATTTGCCATCCAGCAACGATCAAACTTGACATTCAGTAATATAGGATCTGTGAGACTAGCATGCTAATAATCTAATATGAACTACAGTAGATGGTATTCAAATTAACTAAAGACTTCAGATATTCTCAGAAATCTATAACACGAGAGCCTGAGAAGATGGGTTTTTTTTTTCAATTTTGAAGAATACCAGGGCACTAAAAGGATTTAGTTGTTCTTTATGGGTGTCCATGCAGGTGTTTGTGTATATTTACTGGCCCACCCATCAAGCCAGATTAAGCAAGTCTTATGTGTAGAGCCAAACACAAATTGAAGCTCATGCAAAAAAGTTCTTGGTATTCCCCTTAGGAGGACCTCAGGCACTTGGCCATGACCCACTTTTAGGCAAGGGGGCAGGTGCTGCTTGAGAGTAAGGCCCCCTTGGACCATGCAATTTATATTTCTCATTCACCTAATTGGAGCTTTGGTGCCTACACAAGATACATATTCATACATAGTTTATCAAAGTTACAACTTATATATAATTACTCCCTCTACAGGGAGAATAATTTAAGTAATTGTTACAACTCCAATAAAGTATTTCTGCAAAAGCAACAAGAAAAGTGTGGGACTAGTGTCATACAAAGAGCTGCTGACCAAAGCAGTAAAAGTATTATGTACATAATGGGGGTGGGAGATAGATGGATCATTTAGTCTACCAATTTCAGCATGACATACATCATATCCTGAAGATGAAGGTAGATAATTACAATGGTATTAATGTATAGATTAATAAACATCAATACACCCCCAGTTTGTGTTTTTTCTTTTTTTTTAGATTTTTTTTATTATATATATATTTCTGGACTTTATCCAGAGCAAACAAAAAACAGCTAAACTATCCACCTACATAAAATAAAGGCAAGTGTTGTTCACATTCTCTATATTTGTATCAGACAAGAAAGAAAGAATTTAGTATATACAGTTCCATAGTTAGGAATGTTAGTCCCACCTTTTTCCAGTTATTGAGTGGAAATCAGGTGGAAATAAGCAGCAAGCTCTATCATGAATGATTGCAAGCTGAAAAGATTACTAAGAGAAATATGGAATATTTGTGTGGGCATAGAAAACTGGTAGGTTTAATACAACACTCAAAAATAAAATCTCAAACTCTAAAAACATACAAGTTCACTTTCATTGGCCATTTGAATTTATTTTTTCAAATATAAATTTTGATTTTTCAAACTTGTCAAACTTTATCAGTATAAAAAAAAAAAAAAAAAATTAAATGATCATATCAGTTCTTAGATTGATGGGGTGTGCAAAAACAATGATATTATTTGAGTGATCTTTGAGTTCTTGTTCAGACAAACTATTTAAAATGATTTCCCTCGGTTGAATCATTACTGTGCTCAAAAGGACGAGGTACAATTTAAGGCTGGAGGGTACAATAGCCAAAATGTGGTTTTATATATCACAATATAGATGAGGACAACAGTCTGAAGAATCAAAATACATATCAAGCCTCATCTCAAAAATAAGTTCTCTTTATAAAAAATTTTTTTTAAATTGTGCTCATGAGTATTAAGCAGTGGCTTAGTAAATATTAATCACTCATGAATTACTAAAAATATTAGTTTTACTTGTGACTTAAAAATTTTTTTTTTTTTTTTTAAATTAAATGACAATGAAAGTTAACTTGCATGTTTTTACAGTTTGAGATTGTTTACATGTTGGTCTGATAAAAACAAGGTCAAGAACCCTCTACACAAACAGGGAATAAGATGTCCAACCCAGAGTTTCCCTTTGCACAGAACTTGACCCCCACCACTAGTGTAAGGATATACAAGGCATCCGCACTCAAGTCGAGTGAACTTTGCTGACACTTGGTCAAGTGAAACCTACACTTGATTAATTAACCTTTTGATGACCTTACAAAGAGGATGAAACCCACATAAAAGCAATGTATTTTCAGTCAACCAAAGCATTCAGGCTAGCCATGGTTCCTGCAGAGACCATTTGTCACCCATCTCTACCTTAAGTCTGTAAAAACTCGGCTGTTTCTGACAAAACAATATTCACTGTCATTTATCATCTGATTTTTTTCTTCCCATGTGTTTTCTAAATTAAGTCGACCATTTCATTGGATTCTATGCCAAGCCACAGGTGATCTGAGAAGCTGCATCTATAAGCCAACCAGCATCTGGTTGGATGCTACAATGCTACACTAATCAAAGGAAACAGATGCTGAAACTGCATGAAGTACCAGTCTACACCAAATATGATGCAAAACACAGATCCTCATTGGTAATTTATCTTTATTTAAAACTACAAGCAGCTACCCAGCATCAACTGGGTTGAGGCGGGGGGGACCTTGGTGTATAGATTTGTTTATTTTTGAAATTTACAAATGCTAGACATTTTTAAATAGAATTTCAATGCTATTTCTAGGAATATTCTAATTGTTAAATTTTTTTGAATATAAATCGAATCGTCATAATTTTTGCACAAAAAGCAAGAACTGGTGAGGAGTAATGTGTATATATATGTTTAGTTTGTTGTTAATAGTTTTATTTTCATAGTTTCATCCAGACATACAAACTGGCTTTATATAAGTATAGATTTATAGTTTCAATCTAATTACTATGAGAGAAAAACCATAAATGAACTAATTATATTTTTTATAATATCTAATGAATACAGTTCTGGGAAACATTCCAGTTATGGAGAGAAATATTTGAGTGAGTGGCAGTAAGACTTACAGATTTAAAACAATTGTTTTTATCATTGTTAGTACCAAACAATGATTCAAAATAAGTCATTTTCATTACCAGCTTCAATAACTATAGGCCTAATTAGTAACATTTAAGACAAATATTTGAATTTTTTTTTTTTTTTTTTAGATCTGTATAATATGGCCTCTCACCGATTAAAGACGCTCTCTCCCACTATGAAAAAAAAAAAATGTTTTATACTATTCGGACAATTGTACTAATCTTTATTTTTATATACACAACATTTCACTATGTGAGCTCTAGTCTTCTTCAGATGTTTGTGAAACTCAGGAACCTTCTTGTCATAACCAAGAGCCTTCACAGAACTTCTAACAACATGAAGGCTCCCAAGTTCTAAGAAAAGATTTTAGAGTTCAAGAAACACCTGAAGAAGACTGGAGCTCACATTGGCCGAAACATGTATATAACAAATAGGAGAACAATAGTCCAAATTAAACAAATTATTAAGCCTCATCTCCAAAATTTGGAGAAAAAGTTTTATATCAAGAATTTTCCACTAGAGTTAATAAGTATCCATACTGTATTTGGTAACTACAAACTATTATTAACCATTAAAATTGGAAATACTTTACAAGGGTGGATCAACAAGTCCATAGCCTGACAGCTATTAGGCTGAATTTTGATCTGAAATTTTCACTGTATAAGGATTATTCACCACTGAAGAGCATTGCCAAAAGAGATTAAAATAACAGTGCTTATGGTTGTTAAAAGCAAGATAACAGCATTCCTAATTACGTTGCCATGACAAATTAGACAGTTGTTGCATTTTTCCCCAAAACTTAAAATCCTTTTCTAAATAATTATCTAGAAGTTTGTACATAGCAAAACGTCATTAAAGACTCCAAATTGGTTTTTGTGTGTTATTGCTCTTGCAGAAAAATGTACTACAGAGCAATTAATTTTATCATGAAGCTCAGAACTCATAATATAAATGACTTGAAAGTTGTTGGCAGGGAAAGTATCAATAGTTTTTGCATTTCACTTATATCTAGGGACTTTGAACCTTGTACAAAAAAGAGAGAAAGGAAAGGATAGAGAGAAGAGAGAGAGAGAGAGGGAGGGAGGGAGGATAGGAGAAATATAAGTGTGTTTGTGTATGGGTGTTGACCCAAATCGGAACTATTACTGAAACTATATAGACAAGTTATTCCAGAAGTGATTTAATAACTTTGGTTATCAAACAAATCTAATTTACAGAGTGAGGCAGTTAATGACATAGGTAAATAACATGGTTGGATTTTTATGGCATATCAACCTTTGTTTGGTTATTTTATGCCGAAGACATTTTTATTCATGCTTGATGGGCATTCATTTTTTCAAACAATTTTTGTAAAAACATTTAATACTCATTTTTTGGTTATTTTCAATAACTCCAACCTAAAAAACCACTCTGAATGAATTTTATAAGTTATTTACTTATTGATCTACTAGGAAAAAAGAAGACGGGTTAGTTTAATGGGAAAATAATGGGTAGATTAATTAGCAGATAAAATTCATTCAGAGTGGTTCCCCTTTTTTAGGTTGGAGTTATAGGAAATAACCCATTTTTAAAAAATCTATTTAACCCATAAACGAGACCCTGAGTAATGGCAATGAAGGTTACTCCACATTCCCCAAAGATCAGTTTAACGTTATACCCAGGACACTAAGAATGTCAGTTACTACCTTGTCCTCATTGGGGGGGGGGTACCCCCTCTACAGGAGGTAGTCGGTGTATTCTACAGACTGCATTATCGATTACTCCACCCTTTCTCACTGAGCGCCATTCCTTCTAATATTGTGCCACAAATAAGTTAAGCTGAATGAATAGTGATAGCCCTACTGACCAACTCATGCGATTGCATATATTCACATAACTGTCTCTGGGATCCCATAAGAAGATCCACTAGCGCCATTTCTATTTATAATACGGCTAGACTACATAGATCTAAAAATAAAATAAAGCTTCATGCTAAAAAAAGGCAAGCAGATGATATCTCAAACTATTACAAATGCAGACTACACAGATGATCAAGCGCTTCTATTAATTACATTGTACAAACTGAATCATAGCCTAGCCTAGAGAAGACAACATTTGTTTGTCAGATGAGTGTTTGGGGGAAAAGTATTAACAGAATGACAGGTGCTGGTTTCGCAACAACTATCACTATTAGGAAAGTGAATTACTAGGTGAATTCAAGTCCTGAACGAGAGCTGTATTTCACAGTGTTTATGCCTTTAGGATGGGTATGAATCCAACTATGAGTAAGTAGTAGGTGCAGACTGAGCTCTAAGCTTGGTATGCAACTGGTCTAGGAAAAAGGGAAATTGAATTCTAACCAGTTGTAGACCTGGAGAGGGATGGGTTCTACCAGGCTGGCTATTCCTGACCAAGGCATGCTACAGGACCAGTGACAGAATGATAGAACCTTAATTCAAAACTTTAGTTCTGTAAACGTTTTTCAGGCATTAAACATCTGCTTTTTCTACCAAGAAGACAAGTTTACATTGCAACATTTACATCATCTATGCGTTAAAGCTGTTTATAATTACTAGCAAATATATGCACCCTCCAGGTGCAAATATTTAAGTTTTAATGTAATGAAATATCGTATTAAATTAGAAAAGCTAATGAAACTAAGAATGCAGATAAAAAGATTTGAAACAGAGGGGGATATAATCGAAAAATAGAACTGAAATTTACTTACATCACTCGTCTTTAATTGTTATTTTTTCTGATTTAACTATTTAGTTAAAAGAGGAAGTAAAGAATAAAAGGACAGTTATCTTTTCTTGTTAATGGATTTCATTTAAGATTAATTGAAGAGATTTTTGCTTATATTCATTAATATAAAACCAAACAGTTAGAAACCAATAATACTAAGCATATATTTATTAAAATTACATTTTTAATATCAATATGCAAATTAGCCTTCCCATTCACACTGTAAACCGCTATTTTGTTGTATATATATAAATACAATTGCATGTTGTTAGTATGTAGATATGGTTAACAGTATTAATAATGTAAAACAATTTTATTAATAATTGAGGTTAAAATAAGGATAAATTCATGGTGAATGTGACGTCAATAACTAAGGGAATTGTGACTTGAGTAGTGATTTAGTTTCGGTTACAGACAGAAAAACACAATCTCCATTATAATAAGATGTATCTAACTACCTATTATTTATTAGAGTCGCTTAGTAATAAATATGCACAAACGATTGGAAAATATACATAGACAACAGAGGATTTAAATTGTCAATCTACATAGACATTACTTACCTACTTTTTTGTCCCTGGGATTTGGGCAAGGGAAAGACTAAGCCAAGGGGAAAAAAAAACAAACTATGCATATAACATTTTATAACAGGTCACCAACTATACATTAATAAGCTTTTAAGCCTTATTTTTTTAATCTTTCAAGTAGTTTAAATTAGCATGTAAAATTCGCTGGAATAAAAACCAGCAGGGTGTTGGTTAAAAATAGACTTATAAAGTTTGTTTTTTTCTTTTCAATTATTCATGCGTGAAAATATTAACATTTCTTGTTAGATCTTGTCAAAGCATAAGATATTAAAAAAAAACACAAAAAACTGATGTTTTGTTTAACTATTCATATGGGAAAAAAAGTGACGTATTGTTGGCATAGAAGAGAAATAAAGGTCGTGAAATGAATATTAAGATATGAATGATAAATCGAATAATATCGTATGAGAGGGAAAAGGCTTGTTGACCTTTGAAGCTATCACAGGCTTCCGTATGTGTGGGCGTGTTACTTTGAAATAAATAAAAGGAGTTTCATAAAACATAACCGTAAGGATATTTGGCATCCATTCGTCTAGAGACAATGGCGTAGTGTCTAAAAAATTTTTAAATAAAAAGTGGAACCGCGCAACCTGGTTGGGTTGATATGGAGGATGATCTGTCACCCAAGCAGCAGCTCCCCACACTACCGTTGTGGTACAAAGAAAAACAAACAAAAAATACAGTTTGGCATCGATAGTATCGCAGGATAGTGCTAAAATTCAGCACTCACCATCTTAGGGACTCCAGCTCCGGATTTGATTTCGGGGTTTACTCCCCTAGCCTTTCCTTGGAATGAGGTATAGCCACTAGGTAGTTTAGATGGATTGCTGTCCAAGACTAAGGAGCCCCATCTGCCGCATTTGGAAATCTATATAAGTAGTAACTTCCTCAATCCTACTACTATCGTAAGAATAAGAGCGTCAAATTTTCCGCACAAACGTTATGCGAAAGGGTTAGTCATGTAGTGACCCTCTACTCAGACAATAGTATTAATCAGTTTCAATGATTGTGATAACCCTTGTAGAGATTACATGCCATTGTTCTTCCAGTCGGCACTAGGTGGCATAGTGAGCAACCTTATAAAGCTAGAAGCAACAAAGTCAAATTCTCTTTCACCAGGTAACAGTATATCTTCTGCCTACATGACAAGGGGGCCTTGTGCCACCAGCATTTTGTGTCCCACGGCACACGAGAATATGCAAGTCTACATTTTCCTTCCTTTTACTTATAGAACAAAAACTACAGATGACTTCTAATAAAAGACTATTTTCCATTTAGGACATTTCTATCATACTATATTATTCATATCATTCTTGTATTCGCTCTTCTAAGTTTGTTCAGTGAATAAAATGTATTATTAATCTGGAAGTGTCAAGAGAGAAACCGAATTAAACAACGAATGAATTTGGAATACTACGAAGTGGGGGGGACAAAAAAAAAAACAGAAAAAGGTGGTGGGAGGGGTTATCTATGCTTGGAGGAGAAATTAAAGAATTATCCGATTCCTGGGGAAGGAATTCCTATTAAGATATCGGAACTAGTATCCATGTCAGGGAAATAAAATATTTGACATGATAATTAGAGCTGGATTAAACTTCTGGTCACGTGATGTCTCGTAACTGCAGACGTTTAGTAGTGGGGGGGGGTAATATAAATAAAGTTACAGCCATATCCGTGTTTGATCACCAATACCAACCCATCTGGGGTTATTTTATGCCTAGAGGTTAAGGAATTGCGCACATAGTATCTTTATATTGTGTAGTTCCTTAAGGTTCCATACTGTTATGATATCAAGTCTAATACAAATAATTTTACACGTTTCTATGGTTAGTTGGATTTTACAGCATATCAACCCTTATTGGGTTATTTTATTCATACATGACTGGTATTTTCTAAACTTTTTTAACCCTTAGATATGACCCTAATAGGTACTACCACTCCGGGTCAGGGTGACCTGGGAGTAATGGCGACGAAGGGGTACTGTACAGTCTTCAGAGTTCCAGAATTAGAACTTCACCGTTAGATGCAGTTTAACTATACCCAGGATACTAAGTCCCTCAGGCACAGCCTTCTAGCACATAAGAGCAATACGGTCGCGACATTTTATATAATATATATTATATATATATATATATATTGTGTGTGTGGTGCTAGGTCTTGACGTGACCAGCCGACTGATTGGGAAAAGGCTCTTTCAAGTATTACTACTTAATACAAATCATTTGTATACAGTTGTAGTATTTCATGTATTACTATCTAATACTTGAAACCATACCGTGTACAAAATGTTAGTATGTATTTAATGATTTGTTTGCAATTATAGCTGCAAGCAACTATTCTTACAAATTTGCAAACGAATCTATTTCGCCTATAGATGAGACCTAATAGGTACGACTACTCCGAGTCAGAGTGATCCTGGGAGTAATGGCAATGCAGGTGTACTCCACAAATCCCGAGTTTAGAACTGGAGCTTCACAACCAGATGCAGTTTAGTTCCATACTCAAAATACCCCTTTGGAGGGTGGAGTCTTACCCCTCTGCCGGAAATACAGCGTATTCTAACCCCCACTGACATAGCAAAATTCTGAGTTGGATTATCAGATGATATTGTCATAAAACCAGAGCTCACATATTTACAAAATAGATACAGGAGACCTACGAAATCAAACCCGCCAAAGTTTTTTACAATATTCATTTTTTTTTCTTCTTCGCCAACGGATTTAAATGACACGCCTAAAACTACATTTGTAAAATAAAACCCAGGACGTAAGACTCGGTGAGGCGGGGGTGAGAATACAAACAAGACGTGTACCCGCAAGCCAATTCGCTCCTTTACAAAGACATCCTAACTACTGCTGCATTAAAAAAAATCCTTTAATGCATACTATACCCTCCCCTGCCAAATGCAGCCATCTTTAAAAGCAGATGGTGACAAAGTTTCAAATAAAAGGTTTTACACCCACAATTTTGTGGTAAGGGGAGAAAAAGTTTAGTCATAGGATTTTATGTAGTCTGTATAGAAAGAGAAAAGTTAAAACGGATCTAGAGCGTCTTTAGATGTTTCAGTCACTAACCGTTAAATGTCGAGAATATTCTATCCTAAATTTGAAGAAAATGCGTTTTCTGAATACGAAAACGTCAAATAACTAAACGTTATTTAATATCAAATGCAAAATTAATTAGCTTTTCATCAAATTAAAATTTTACTAATCACTTGATTGGAAAACGACCAAAACGAGCATGCGCATTGGAAAAGATAAAATCACCTCAAAAATCCAAACTCATCACTGATCCTTATCACATCCTGACACAGAAATGGTAGCCATCTTTCCTCAATATGCACCGTAGTTTAAGGGTATCAAACATTAAATTGGGGGTCTGGAGGAGTGTAGAGTAACACCTTCATTGTCATTACTCCCAGTTTCTCGGACCCGGAGTGGTAGTACCTATCAGGGTCCCATCTATGAGACTATAGAACGGTTTGAAAATCAGCATTGAATACTTAATACCACATAACTAAATTTGTATTAATAGTAGTTACTTGAAGTAATAATTGTTTATTAAGGATTATTAGTTGCTTGAATCTATACAGCCGTGTGGAAATTATATTAGATAGGAATAGGTGCTATCATAACCGCGAGAAAAAATATGAACGCGATTCCCTAACCTATAAGCATAAAATACTCTAGACGGTTTGATATGTTAAAAAAAAAAAATCAAAGATTAAATCATAACAGATTTGTTCCAGTTAATATTAATAATTAAAGTAAAGCTAATGGTTAGAGATTATACACTGAAGTGGTTATGTTTTTAAGCCAATGGGTGAAGTGAAATCTGAAAATTAAAGCGAATGAGAAGACATTTACGTTTCGAACTTCTTCGTACAATTTGTATTTTTTTTTTAATTCATAATCTGGGTCCATCCAGTCGGTAGAATGTTTGGCTAAGAATCACAAGGTTCTTGGTTCGATACCGGCCCTCGCCAACTCAGCGTATGAGTAGCACAGGGGGGACGTGCGGTAAAATGAGGAGCTGATGGTAGGTGTGGTGCTCCTTCTCAGATGCTAGATAATCTTGTATAACGCTAGTGAAAAGGGGATAGACTTCCTCGCTGTCTGGCTGATACAGACATTAGGCCGCCCCAACGAGACAAGAAACAACTTTATAGATTAAGAATTGTTAAATTTTCATCCATTTGGCTTCTGCATTTTGGCAACTCCCGGTGTCCATTTTAACAAAGAAATTTCCAGTGGCAGAGGGATGTTTCTTTAAAACCTTTAAATCGCCAAAAAAATGCTATGATGGTTTAAATGTTATAAACTGGTGTTAAAACAGTGGGTTTAAAATACAGATCAGCAAACAATGTATTTACCCAACCCCTCCACAACGGACAGGATGTGGCACAAGTCACACCTTTTAAACAGTACAGAATTCAGAGTTTTCCTTCTGTGACTAATAAGCTTAAATAACCGAATCTGCCCTGCTATTTACCCATAGCTGGAATGGGAAACAGATGGATTCGTGCATTTCCCCAACAACAAGGTGAAGTGAAACACATACAGCCTTTCCCGATTTGAACTACTTCAAGATTCCATTTCCTCCAGCACGACAACCCTTACGCTACGTGTGCCTCCAACAAATAGGAGTGTTGGAAATTCGCCTATAGTCGCGCATTACAGGGAAAAGGTTAATAGGACTAAGTAAAATACACTTAAATGAAAAGGATAGGAGATAATTGAGAGGTCGGCATTGTAATCAATTCGGCAAAGACAGTTTCCTTCATATTAAACATTGATTAATCTTATATACAGATCACGCATAGTACTGTTAATCCATTCATATATTCAATAAGTAATCCCAAGGGTATAAGCATATGCAACATATCCGAGGAGAGAGCTGAGCTCAAGTAATGATTCTAGTCGGACTAAGTGTCCAGAGGAAAGATAGAATTTGAGTCTAGATTGCTGGACAGAGTCGCTTCCTGTTACAGAAATTAGTCCCCCGGGTAAAACCAGATGCCATGAACACCACTAGCAATACTCGCTTTTTTATTTTTTTATATTCGATATGGCAGTAAAGTGGCCATACTAAAATCCTTGTCTACTTATCACATGCAAGACCCATTTTAAGAGTTCATTTATTACGCTTATCGTGAGATGTTTTATAGAATGAAAAATAGATAAACCTGTTAAACCTTATAGAGATATAAGCAAGAACATTTAATTGACGATTGTTTTGGGCCCCATGAACTCACATGAAATTTGACGCTAAAAAGAATGCAATGGATACTAGGCGTAGATTAGGAATCGTTTACAACACAAGTGTGGTGTATGATTGATTTTAACGGCAGGTCAAGCCGTGTAGGGTTATTCTATGCCCAGAGAGATGGGCGTACGGTGTACTTTTATATTTACATTATGTGTAATTGTTAATGAATTGTTTTTTTTTTGTTTTTTTTGTTTCTTTCACACAATTAAGATATCAAGTATTATCTAATACAAATAATTTTCACGGTTGTACGATTTCAAGTACCTATTTCAATTTGATAATCATTTGTTTGCAAACAGTTATATGGTTTCAAGTAGCTAAATCCTCCGTAAAAAAAAAATTGAAGTAACTTTAATACAAATAATTTTCAAACAGATCTGTTCGGATCGTAGATGGAATCCTAACAGATGCTACCACTCCGGGTCAGAGTGGACTCGAGAATACTGGAAATAAAGGGGGTACTCCACATTCCCCAGATCTGGAGCCGCATCAGCAGATGCAGTTTAGTGTCATAGCCAGAACACTAACCATTTTATGGAAACGAGGTTTTACCCCCTCTGCAGGTGATACAGTGTATTCCAAGTCTCGTTAAGAGGACGGAGAGACAGTGTCCATTTCCTGCGACAGTAACCATTACACTATGCGCCACCACTATCCTTTCTATATAAGGTCGGGTCTATGATTGATGTCAGAGAACCCTTTGCGGGTGAATTATTGTTGGAGCAAATTAAATTTAGAAAAATAAGATATTTAAAAAAATTTTTTAAAAAAGGACATGGGGAAGTCCTATATGGCCCATACGTGAGAATGAAGTTTTAAAGTAATACGAAAGTGTGAGAGACTTGCATATTTGAGGAGTATTCCTTAGCTGATGGAATCATTAAAATGCTTCGATGCATGAAAATAAGCTTATGGTGTTGGATGCTGTATATTATTTTATAGTGTAGGCGCTCAATATAACACGAGGTTCACTGGTGACGAAGGTCCTCCAGAGGTGTTAAATTCTAAGCTACTACGAACAAAAGACAGCGAGTTTTTCGCACCTTTTCAATACTTGGTTCCGTTGCTATGGCAATGGCATGTAGCAATCATAAGTACGGTATATAACCTGTTCTTACGCCTTGCTGAAATACCCAAGAGAATAATCATGAGTCGACAGTACGAAGTTGAATGTTAGTTTCTCTCTACGGTCAAACCGAGCTTTTTGATAACACCTCGCATTTACAAACATTCTGTAGTAAAAACATTTGATACTTTTTATATAAAAATATTGTCAAATCAAAGTAGCCTCATAAAGTAGCCTACTAGAGAGAAACGAGCATTTATTACCAGAAAAATCGACTAGAATGTGTCAAATAGATATAAAATTATTAGGGTAAACCTTAACTATTTCCTCGTAAATTCCTACCATAAAATAAACTGAACCCTCATTTTATGTCCTAGTTTTTGCAATAAATGTTTTATTTTTCTTGCACCCGTTATTTTACAATACTAGATATATTTTCTTTATTTCAATATTCACTTCAATATGTATATTATAAAAGTTTTTATTTTGTGAGAATGGTTAATTTTAAAGTGGTTAGTTTTAAACACGGACATAAAACGAGGGCTCAGTTTATTTTATGGTAGGAATTTACGAGAAAATAGTTAAGGATTACCATTATTAGTGTTAGATAAGACTATGTACAAACATGATTAAGCAGGAAGTTACTTGAAGCTACGATTCTTTTCACAGATTAGTCAAATGAAATGATTGCAGCTATAAAAGAAAAAAACATTTTGGTATCAAATAACCCAATCAGGGTTGACATGCCGTTTCTTATTCCGTAAAATATATAAATTATTCAGTATAGACTGCTTCCTTCAAGAGGTCTGCAAACACGTCTGTCTTGTGAGCTTGCAGCTACTGTAAAGAGTGCTTTTTTTTTTTTTTCGGAAGTGAGGCGCCGAAAATAAAACTTTGGCGGAAGTGGAATTATGGGATTTTAAATTATTTCCATATTCTGTGTTTTAAAAACTAGAACTTTATTCATCCCAATTGTGATCCCATTTTTGCGAGGTCTTCGTTACAATTCTTCACTGCTAATGACCGCTGAGTCAGTCTCCCCCCCCCCATCACCACCACTCCGGAATTAATTAAAAATTATTTCCAATTCATTTATCAGCAACTAACAAACATGCTGCATTGCAACAGTCACAAAACTGACGAAATACAAGTGTTCACCGTTTCAAAAGTTCTGTTCCTGTTCGTTTTCAGGGAAAACGATGAAGATGGGATTTGGGGAGGGGACCACAATTATATTAAACGATTAATAATACAGCAATATTCACAGAACTCTTAAGTTATTACATTAAAACCATGCCAGGGCGCCCTATCGTGGTGTAATGGTTAGCAAGCTAGTCTATCAGATCCCTTTACTGTTTAATACAGAGTTTAATCCCCGTCTGATGCCCAATAACTGCGACCTTGTCACATCCTACCCGTGGCGAACGGGTTAGGTAAAAGAGGGCATCCCATCATGAAATGGTTAGCAAGCTAGTCTTGCGGATCCATTACTGAATAGCGAGTTCGATCATCTCGATGCTCAATACTTGCAACCTTGTGTCACATCCTACCCGTGGAGAACGGATTGGGTAAATAACTACATTAAACCATCCCAAAAACCAAATGCGAGCTAGAACAAAAACCTATCATGAATTTCCGAATTTTACGCAACTTCAATTTTGATTTGCCGGTGGGGTGGGGGTGTAGACTTCAAACATGAAGTTTGAAAATAGAGCCGTTATAAATAGATTAGACCATTGAACCTTTTTTTTATATATAAATTTAAAAAATTGACACTGATCCAGATTTTCTCTTGCAAATACGGGTGTCGTCGTTATCAATATCCCTCTACCCCCCTCCCCCCAAAAAAAAAACTTAAGGGAGTTAATAATTCATTTGATTTTCTGACATCCCATCATGTCAAATGGACATGAAGTCCGATTATTGTGGGGAGCCACACACAAACCGAAGCTCATGCGTTGGGCCAATGTAAAACTTGCATGTGTCCCGTCGGCATCCCTTTTGAGTCGCCTCAGGCACCAAGCAATAAACCCAGCTTTTCCCATTTAAATCGAGGGGACAAGTGTTGCCTGGTGGGACGGCCCCCTAAATCACGCGATTAATTTGTCCCGCGGCGAATCCACCAGGATTCAAAAGTTAACAATTCCCTGTTAGTTCTGAATGGTGTTATGACATTCACCAGTTGTCCATACAATGAAGGCTGCCAATTTAATGTAAAAAGTTTCAGGAATTGTTAGAGATTATAAGCTGTACTAGAACCTCCGGCTTTTTTTCTCTTTGGTGGGATGTGTTTCACTTCATCCTGCTGGAAAGGGATGTTAGTCTCACGCCCAACCAGCGTCAGCAGCCCACTCCCTTGGTACTCTTTACCAGAGGGAGAGGAATCTGCCCGTATGCATTTATACCCAGTCGCGACTAGGTGTCGAGCTAAGAGGGAATCAATTTTTCGACAGTCACATTTTGTTTTAGATTAATACTAAACTTCCAAGTACTCCAAATCAGTTTACCCTGTACAAAAGCTTGGCATAAACAAGTCCTTTAATTGAATAAAAATAATTACTCTTAATAAAAAAATTTAAAATTTAAAAAAAAAAAAAAAAAAAAAAAAAAAAAAAAAAAAATCAACATCCTTTATTTTTATAAATGACTATCTTACAATACAAGACTAAAAGACAGTTCAAGTTGTTAGTAGATTAGATTGTATTCATCGCTTACGCCATTTAACATGGTTGAAGTTAACTGGATTAAATTAGTATCAGGGTATTAGTCTTATGTGTTAAAAAAATAATAAAAAGCCGGATACTGTACTTTGTTTAGCTTATTGCATCAATTAATATTTGAAAGAAATAAGAACCGAGAAAACTTTGTACGACCTCCTTTTACTATATTTTGCAAAAAATAAAACTGAGCCATCACTACCTATGACCAAGCCAAAACCTTTTTTCTAACTGTAAGCTGGAGTACTACAGCGCAATAAGTCGCCGTCGGGATGGCCTAAAGTTGATATCAGCCAGACAGCGAGGGAGTATATCCCATTTTCACTAGCGCTAGACAAAAGGAATTTGTTTTGGCGTCTGAGACGAAGCGCCACACCTATTATCAGCGTCTTACTTTACCGAACAGAGCCCTGTGCTACTCATACGCAGAGTTGGCGAGGGTCGGTATCGAACCAGGAACCTTAAGGTTCCCAGTCGAACACTACTGACTGAGCTAGTTCCAATATATCCCACGCCTCCCCCTCACCCTTTTCCATGAGTAATGGAGTACCAACTGGGGACCAGCTTGCATGGTTCAGCGTTACTTTCATTCGACCACCTACCAGCCTCACCTTATTTCAATAGCGACAAAGGGAAAAAAAAAATGGGGGAAGAGAGATGCAGTTAACCAAACTGTGCTGCCGAGACCAAGAGATGAAATCAGCAATCACAAAGGGATGAATCATAGGTCTCCTGACCCTCATTACAATAATGCATTTACAAAATTAGCAGTAGTAGTAGTAGTAGTCATACAAATCCGTGCAGACAGCCTCCTATCCGGGTTTGTAGAGATGACGCACCCAAGTAGGTATAATAGACGGAGAAGGTGGATGAGTATGTAACGTCTCATGATTAGTGTCCGAATAAAAATAAGAGACTAAAAAAAACACGATAAAAGGCGTTCAATGCTTTTAATAGTTCACTTGTGAAAAATTACAGGGATTTGAAAAGAAAAAAAAAATATATAAAGATTCTAATAGTAAACTTTAGAGAGGACGAGTTGTTTTAAGGCTTTTTTATTTTTATTATCTTTGGTTAGACTTTTGATAGCCTGGAAGAGAGTTTTTACATAATTGAATAAAACTTCGGGTATCTTTTGGAACACTAGAATAAGGAAAAGCTACTTCCACTTCGTAAATTACAAAAATCATTCGTTTACAACGAAAAGGTAAAAGAAAAAAAAAAAAAAAAAAAAAATTTTAGCAAAAAGTGCACCACAATAGACATAGCGTCCTAGACAGGACCGTTAATGCTGAGCCAGTGGCCTTCAGCGAGTCTTTCAGGTTTGGAGTAATAATGTTTGGATCAACTAATTCCGTATCCAGTTTTGAGTGTCTGAAAAGTTTCCAGATAAACCGTTTTGTACCAACTTGTATAGTAGCGAAAAAGTAATTTTTTTTTCTATCCCCATTATCAGCTGCAGAGATAAGTTGACCAAAGTTAACCGGTTTTTTTAGGCTGTTATATTCTAGGTGGTAAGTTTTCCCGGATAAGGAAAAGTTTGATATGTAAAAAAATTAAAGAGACAAACTGCAAATACAAAAGTTGACGGAAAAATAGTTCCGGGACTCCGAAATACTAAGCTGATCAAAATAGGGTGGAGTCAGAATAGAGACCTATTTTGAGGGGGGTATACTATTCCTTCTGGTAAAGGTTGATATTGTATTAAAAAAAAAAAAAAAAAAAAAAAAAAAACGACAATCAAGGGGTCAATATTTCCCATCGAAGCCTATCAGATTTGTAGACTATGGTAGAAGTCATCTTTATGTACTTTAATTATATTAAGAGCTCTTTTTTGAGATTCCACTTTGTAAAACTAGCAGGGTCGCCATGAACAAAGGGATCATGCTTTGCAAAAAAGTTAAAACAATTAACAAATCCAATATTACAGTAGTTTTAATTGGTAGCTATAAGTCTGAAGATTTGAGGGTGGAGAAGTAGGTAGCGATAGGTTCAAAACAAATTGTTCATTTATAGCATTTGGAGATTTTTAATTAGTAATTATCCGCTTCGTAGAAATTACACTTTATAATTAGTAATTTAGAAAGCAGAGTTTGTAGTATTTTGGTTTTCTTCAGAATTAGTTTCCTTATCGTAGCATAAAATCCAGAAGTGTCAAGTTATAACTTCCTCTTTCCACAGTTTTAAAAATTAGTTCTCACTTGGTTAACTTTCTTTGTTCATGTACTTTTCAGAAAGCAGTCAGCTTTGTAATTTATGACGTAAATGGATGATAGTTTGTAAACATATCGCCTCAACTCAAGAGAGAAAGGGAGTCACAATTATATTTGAAAGAAATACTCGCTAGGTTTTTTTTCCTACTGAGAAAAAAAGTTAAATTTAAAATGTGCTTATTTAGAAGAGCACACAAATAAAAAGTCTGCAATAGTCTACTAAAAATTATATAGGTATTAAATATTTATGGTACAAGGCTGAGTATATGGGGCACTTGGTGCGACTACCTCACTAGCAATGGTTTGCTAGTCTAGCCTGCTAACCATATAGGAATTGAATATAAATTACTGGCCAGTCTTATATGGGTGTAGGCCCGGACTTTGGCCGGATGAGGCCGAGCTATATGAAATTTGAGAAGCTTCTCTGAAGAAAGGCATTTTAGTGATAAGTATTTATATAATGAATTAGTGTTGAATAAATACGGATAAATTAAAATTTGATTTTTAAAAGATTGAGGCATCGAGAGTGTGTGGCCCTAAGCTCTTAGCTTATGGGTAAATTTAGAACTGTATATGGAGGATTTAAAGGCAAGTTATTACAATTTGTGTAACTGTAGAAATAACAGAAATTCTTTGGTAGGCTGTTTTTAACAATCACCAAAATTAAATAAATTTAAACGCAAAATGTACGAAAGAGTTATCAGAAGGTACGTGGATTCGAAAACTAGGAAGTGAGAGAGAAAAAGAAAAACATTCCTAGTTTCTATTTCCATAAAGGATTCCTGTGTATTAAAGATAAGGGGAAAAAATCCCCGCGCCTAAAGTTAGAAATTGGGAGTGAGCTTTCCGTAAAAGCTAATCAAAAAATGTTTGGAGGAATTTTTTTTTTTTTTTCTGACTAGGGTTGTGGTGTAGAAGGGAGCCAACAAAGGCCGTGTGACAAAACGAAAAAGTGATCTCAGCCCTTTGTGATAAATTAAAAAAAAAATACGAGCCATCTGTTAAAATCTTTACTTTAAGCAGAGTTGTCTCTCTTACATCGTAGTTAATGTTTCAGAACCGTAAAACAAAAGACTTCATTGAAATATCCGCAATTGGACTTAGAAAAAAAAGTCAAATAAAAAAAAGACTTTATTTTTTGTATTCCGAATTTCAGAATTGCAAGTAAGTATACGATAATTAAGGAGGGTGCACTTAAAATATGACAAGTAAAATATAACTAACACTTAAACGGACAATGGAGACTAGAGGGTTTTTTTTCTAACGACAAAGACATTGTTCTCTTGTGAGTATCTTTAAATCGTAGAGTCTGTGTTACTACAGGAAGCTATATCAAGAGAGAAGAGAAATATATACTAGGAAATAGGGGTCAAAGACTAGGCTAGTTATTGGGTGGGGATTCGAGCTATCGCCTAATTTGCAAAGAAATTAGGACATCCATTAGCCTTTTTCTACCCTTCCCATTTTAGTAAATGAGAGACATTAATTTGGCTTAATATGGAATCATTGAGAAACATCAATTTAAAGAAAAAAAGTTCAGTCCGTTTATAGTTAGATTAATGAACTTAAAAGATTACGGGCTTGTGTGCGAGTTTTTATATCACAAATGTAGAAGGAAAAAAAAGTCAAGTTAAAGTGGATAACAATTCTCTTTTCAAATTCAACAGTTTCTCTCCTCTCCCCCACCAGTAGTTATGAGGTGGAGGTGATGGTTTGGCCCAACCCAGAATTTGGAAGGCAGCAGGAAGCCAAAGTGTCAGAAAGGATACAGCCCTTAAAAACGAGGGGAGAAGAAAGATTATTCTACAAACTTTAAGGAATGTAGTGAATTATCCGCTAGTAGGGGATAGGTTGGGGGAGAGAGTTGGAATTCTAACATTCCGATAGAGTATCCGCTCTCTTCTGAGTGTCTAAGAGTCGAAGAGAGAGGAGTGCAAAAAAAAAAAAAAAAAAAAAAAAGAGAAGTTGATTAAATGGAACTGGATTACAGAGATTAAAAGTTCTGCACAAGCCAAAAAGTTGAAGTTGGGGGAACCTAGAATAGATAAAGTGAATAAGACTTGAGGGGTGGGGGCAAAAAATATATATGAAGTTTAATATATAACTTTTTTTTTTTTTTGCTGATCCTTTCTCAAAATTAGAAGGAACGTTCCAATCCAGGAGGAAATATCATCGCTTCCATAAGAAGCGTTGAGCATTAAAAGTTGCAGTGATAAAATTTATAAAATGAAATGCATCGCGAAAAGTTGCTCATTATAAAAAGAAAAAAAAAGTTAACCCTAGACAAAGTACTTACATTTTAGTACTAAGTTAATGTGCTAATCAAGATTTGGCATGGGCGGGGTTAAAAAAAAATTCAAGTTCCTTTTTCCACTAAAAACTCCAACAATGGAGTAAAATAAAAAAATTAGATAAGTTTCACAAAACACAGCCACTTCAATAATAATAAATATATATATATATATATATATATAAAAGCTTGGTTCTGACAAGGAACACACCAATGTAAAAAAAGTAAAGAAAGAAAAAGTAAATTTTTTTAAAAATACAAAAACTGCCCGTACTGGAATAGAAAATAATGAAGATAACATAAAAAATAAACAAGAAATAAAGTTGTGAAAAAAAAATTAACTGCTTACCGTATGAATAGAAAAATAAAGTAAAAAAGGTTACAAAAGTTGGACCAAGAGAGGAATAAAGAGCCGACTGAACGCGGAGAAGGCACACTAATGTATGAGGCAAAATGCTCGACTAAGTGTTAAGTCCCGACCTACTCCGTCTGTATATGTGTGCGTAATTCTCCCACTCTCTCGATTTCCTTCTCCCTTTCTTTCTCACGCGCACACCCATTCACCGTCCGACGAGCGGTGGACTGGAAGTCGACTAAGTTGTAAATAGCTTTAGAGTGAAAGAGAGTGAGTGAGAGTGAAGGAAAAGAAAGAAAGAAAAAAAAAAGTCTATTAAAAGGAGAAAAAAATAAAAGTAAGAGAGAGAGAGAGAGAGCCGATATGAGAGAAAGCGAGAGAGAGACGTAGAATTGCTGATATTAAAAAAAACTTATCAGAGTAGGAAGGTTCGTAATTCTCTCTCGTTCTCTCTCTCTCTCTTTATTTCTGATATTTTCCCCTGCCTAACAGTACAATACAATGGTCGAACTTGTGTGCATAAAACGTACGTTGTCCAGAACAAAAAAATATAAAGAAATAAACAGATGCTTAATAACTTAACAAGAAAATACATACCATTCGTTCACAAAATAGTTTTGCTTACTTCATGTGTATCAGTTATTACCATGTCAATAAATATGACAATGACAATTCTTGAGCGTTTTTCGTTCAAACAACACCACAAACGATTACACACGCGCGCGCACACACACACACACACACACACACACACACACATATATATACATATATATATATATATATATATATATATATATATATATATATATATATATATAACTTCTAAGGAATGAAAAACTTAACAAACCGTCATCCCGTTATAATTTATTTCAACCAGAAACTCCAAAAAAATTATTTTTAATTCTTTTGAGCCCCAGTCTCATCAGACGGGTTTTACAAAATAATATACAGTGAGATTTTGAAGATCCAAATATATATATATATATATATATATATATATATATATATATATATATATATATATATATATATAAACTACATTAATCTTTTTTTTACGAAAAACGCTCAAGAATTGGTATGGTCATATTTATTGACATGGTATGATTAATACACATGAAGTAAATTAAACAATATATTATATATATATATATATATATATATATATATATATATATATATATATATATATATTCTTAAACTTAAATACGAGATTTAAACGATTATATTAATATAAATTTCTGCTCGTAAAGTAATCTTGTTTATATTTCACTCTCATTTACTAATTCGACAAATCTCATTTTTTACCCGTCTGTCCTATTAGCGCCTAACCCAACGTTGCCCACCAAATTTTCCGTATTTACGAATAGGACCCCCGGGGCATGGTATTAGCATATTTTGGAAAATTCCACAACTTTTCAAGTTTTTAGCGAGGCGATCGTTTTACAATCGAAGTAAAATGCGAAATAAATTACTTCGAGGGATAGCTTGTGTCTGTGTGGGCTTTTTTTTTGGGGAAACGCCCCCTGACCCCTAATAAAGAAAGGGACCCCCAAACCTTTATATATAATCTCGTCTATTGCATTTCTACTGACATTTAAAAGCAATAACAAATCTCACTAAAATCTGAAGAAGGCTCTTCAGGGAGTCACCAACCCGCTGTCAAATTGTGTGCTAAATTACTGGGTGTACTTTGTGTTAGGTTACCTAAACCGAATCTTCATCTTTTTTTCGCCGTATAAAGTAGACATTTCTGAGCAAAAAACAACAAAGAAACAAACAAAACAACAACGAATTATGACCTTTTTTTCTAGTCACTAGAATAATATATATATATATATATATATATATATATATATATATATATATATATATATATATATATCTTTTCTAGTGACAAGAAAAAAAGGTCATAATTCGTTGTTGGTTTTTTTTTTCTTTGTTTTTTGCTCAGAAATGTCTACTTTATACGGCGTATATCTATATATATATATATATATATATATATATATATATAGAGAGAGAGAGAGAGAGAGAGAGATAGAGATAGAGAGGGGGCGAAGCTCAGTCGGTTGAGCACTCGTTTAAGTCGGTCCCCACTTACTCAGCGCATGAGTAACATATATTGGGTAATTTCATCTGTGCGGTAAAGTGGGGAGCTGACGGTTGGTGTGGCGGCCAACTTCACCAAAAAAGGGAAATACTCCCATGCTATCCGGCTAATGCCGACAATAGACCACTACGCCAATTTTACTTTTACTTTTACACACGCACACACACACACACACACACACACACATATATATGTGTGTGTGTGTGTGTGTGTGTGTGTGTGTGTGTGTGTGTGTGTGTGTGTGTGTGTGGAGGCGCG
Source organism: Doryteuthis pealeii (assembly GCA_023376005.1). NCBI lineage: Eukaryota > Metazoa > Mollusca > Cephalopoda > Myopsida > Loliginidae > Doryteuthis > Doryteuthis pealeii. The sequence continues at coordinate 87,012,213 of CM042147.1, forward strand.
TGGGCTAGTGGTTAGAGTCGTGGAAAATGGACTCGTCGATTCGAGTTCAATTCCTAGACGGAACTGTTGGCATTTACACATAGCGCTAGTACCCTTCGGAAAGGTATGAATCCATATATTCTCCCTCCAGCTATGGGTTAAATAGTAGGGCAGACTAGGCCCTTCAGCCTTGGGTAGGTAACCAGTCTAGGAGAGGGATAACTCTGAATTCAAAATTCCTGAGGTCGGTCGTTGATTGGGTTTGTGGCAACCCTTGATGCACCAATTCTTTCCTATCGACTGTGCCAAAAAGTGTGGATGGTCCAACACAAGCCTTCACCACTATAAATAAATCACTGTGTGGGTGTTCATTGTGTGTATGAACCCTCATACGTCCAAAATCGACGGGAGAGTCCATAATATGTATGGGGTTAGAATATGGATATGAATGCGACAATATATAGAAATAGGAAAAACAAAATTGAATGTTTTCTAAATATTTCCTACTCAATTCATTCAAAAATATCCATCACCTTTTGAACAACAACAAAAAATATTTTCTTTTTTATTCATATTGTCCTGAAGAAGGTTTTATATAAACCGAAACATTTAAACGTCGACATAGGGTGTTCGGGTTTAAATTTGACATACTTATATTTGGTTATTTTTCTCCGTAGGTTGTAGGTATTAACGCACACTATGCATCATTTAAAAGGTTGGACCCTGGATGACTGGAACCCACCTGAATCATGGAAGAGAATAACTTGTATCATGATGATACCATCAAAATAAAGAGATTATGGTTGCTGCCCAATGCTCCCTGAACACTGTATAAACACTGAGGCATGAACTGGAGAATTGCAATAGAGACTATGAGGCTGTGGCTAGAAGAAAGCAATATAACAGACGAAATGATTGCGTTCGTACAGCAGAATTCCTCGAAAATCTGCAGAAAAAAGTGTTAGAGGACCCTGGCATTCGAATTCAGGCTTTGACACGTAAATGTAATGTTTCAGCCTCTACTATGAAGCTTTCACTCAATGAAGACCTTCACTACTACTCATACAAGCGTCGCAGATGTCAACTGCTCCCAGAAAAGGCCCGTGAAAATCGTCTGACAAAGGCAAAGAAACTTCTGAGCAAAGGGAAATATCCTGCTGAACCACAAAAAATCTGGTTATTTTCCGATGAGAAAAGCTTTTGCCAAGATCAAAAGCACAACACGCAGAATAACAGATGGGTTGCATACAGTCCAAAAGAAACTCCTCGTGTCATGCAGACTAAATTTCCCCAAACTGTGATGGTTTTCGGATATGTGTCCTCTCAAAGTGATGTGATGCCTCCGATTTTTTTCAGAGGGGGTATCAGGTTGAATTCAGATGCCTACGCGGAGTTGCTAAACACTGTAGTCAAGCCCTGGATAACAAGGGTAGCGAATGGTAGGCCATATGTATGGCAGCTGGATTCTGCACTCCTTTGGGAAAAGTCAAAAATAGTTGTCGGATAATTTTTACGACTACCCCAGTCCGAATGTTTGGCCACCGAACTCCCCAGATCTTAACCCCATGGATAATTATGTATGGGGCACTGTTGAGAAAGATACCAATCGCCGTGCCAGTAGTACAAAAGCCCATTTAATCGACAGAATTAAGGAAGTTTGTGATACCCTTACCAGGGAAACTGTAACATCAGCTTGCTCCAGGTTGTGATCGAAAAAAAGTAAAAATCATTGAGCGTCGTTGATTGTGTGTCTACACTATTCTAATTTATATATGTAATTATTACCCGTGAAAAGAACCCGGATATGTTTAAATTTCTATAAGAGGATTTTTCTTTACAAAAGAAATTACTAATCAATATATTTGGTGGTGTAATGCTTAGCAATTTAGATTAGCTGACCATCGTTTGTGAGCTCAATAGGTGCCCTGTACATCCGGCCTTGTGCCACAACTAAGCTAGGTTTAGTTATATAACTATTTGCATCTATTTGCTGTATTAATTTACTAAGCTTAGTTTGGCCCAGCTCAGGTATGTCCAGAGTCTGTCCCGCGAGCCAATTATGGCCCGCGGTAAGAGTTCTTATGACCCGCAGCTTCGGTCTTATAATTTATTATTTATGGCCCGCTAGAGCAGTCTCCGCACAGCACCGATTCATCTCGGGCAATTTGGATCAGAGTACGTAAAATCGCCTGACATAATGAAAACGTTACAATTTTTGCTTTCTTTCCGATTGATTTATAAACATAAACAATGTTTTATGGAGATTTTCACTTCAGATAAATCTAATAATTTTAGCAAAATTCTTTTGTTGCTTGTTTACGATGGGACCCCTAGCGAATCTGAGATTTCTGGAACAGTTCCCGATAACACACCGAAAGTGGATATTTGCATGTAATTTTGTGGTTAAAAGACATCCAAAGAACCATTGACACTGAGGCATGTTCACTCTATCAAATTCGGCCTTCTTTGCAAATTGTCTTGACGCCCCTGGCTTAGCTAAATTCAACTTATTTCGTTGACCACTGCACCGTAAAAGACAGCCTTGCGCGTGTTCACTGTATGAAATATTTCATATTATAATTTAGATTTCTCTTATCATAACAACAGAAGTTCTCATGATACTGTAATGTAGTGTTGCGTGGCTGAAACACACGTACTCACACACATACTCTCTCTCTCTCTCTCTCTCTCTCTCTCTCTCTCTCTCTCTCTCTCTCCCTCTCTCTCTCTCTCTCACACACACACACACACATACACACACACACACACATGTGGGGATTAAAATAAAACGAAAATAAAATTAGAATAAAAAAAACAACAAACTCCCATGGGGCCTTCACCGGAAGAACCCCGCGCATGTCCGACAAAAAAGACTGTCCCCCCAAAAAAAAAATCTCTCGGCCTTTTCAAGTCAGGCCTTAACTGAGTATAGTCGCTTCCTAGCCAGGAGGATATCCCCTTGCCAGAGGCGACTATGACCCGGTCAATAAAGCCTAAGTCATAAAACCTTATGCCTTTGTCTCTTTCTTTTTCGTTCCTTGTATTCCTTCCCTTCCTTTCAGCGCGACCACCAAAAAGAGATGGGATTAAAAGAAAAACCGAAGAATACGCAGCCCAGAATATCCAGCTACTTTAAACCTGTAAAACACCCAAAAACAACTTATACCCCCCCCACACACACACACACACACATGCATACGTGGGTTCTTTAGCCGTGGTAAGGCAACCAGTCTAGAAAAAGGAAAACTTTGAATTCAAACTAGCAACACTCCGCTTAAAATGAACCTTGTGTCGAATCCTGTCTGTGGCAGGAGGGCGTTGGATTAATGCATACTTCAATACACTTTTTTGTTCAATGAAGATAGGCTATTGCTGAGGTTGGAATATTTAGGTCAAATAGTACCACTACTGTTCTTCTACAAGGTTGTATTTGGCGTTAAATCACCCATAAGGTTTATATGCCATTAAACAAAAAAATTATCATGGTTTGGTTTGGTTTGATTTTTTTGTTTAATGGCATATCAACCATCATGGGTTATTTAATGCGACGGCCATCCTTATAGAAGAACAGTAGGGGTACTATTAGACCCATATATAAGAAAGATAAGGGGATTTATATATTTATCAAAGGTATTAGTCTTAAAGTGAACGTGATAGCGCAACTAGATTTCGAACTCGTTTCCAGTGAGGTTACAATCCAGCACATTTGCCACTACGCCACGGTATACTAAAGTAAAAAAGTAAAGTCGTCGGTGTGGCCTAAAGTCGGTATCAGCCAATCAGCGAGGAAGTCTATCCCCTTTTCAATTGCGCTAGACCAAGGAGATTGTTTTTGCGTCTGAGATGGAGCGCCACACCTACCATCAGTTCCTTACTTTACTGCACAGAACCCTGTACTAATCATACGCTGAGTTGGCGAGGGCCAGTATCGAACTAGGAACCTTGTGGTTTCTAGCCGAACGTTCTACCGACTGAGCTAATCCGGTCCTAAATTCCATAATTGATGGATGTTGGGGTTAAATGTATGCTTATCTAACTGATGTCAAATGGAATTTTGTTTTACTATTTCTCTGAATTTTTTAAGATGAGGCTTGATAATTAGTATTATTTGGATTATTCATATTATTGTTCTCATCTTCAAAGAAGGTTCTCGAGTTCGAGAAGGCTTCAGAGTCCGACAAGAAATACATGAAGAAGGCCGGAGGGCACATCGGCCGAAACGTTATACAGATAGCAATGAAGATGAGGACAATAATCCAAATAATACGAATTTTGTTTTTCTCGGAATAATAATTAACACAGCTTAACGCCTCTACACCAGCTATGGTTAGCGGAATGAGAACAGGATACCCCGGTGGACTGAATAAAGAGCTAGGTTCAAAGTTCCGGACGAGCAAATGAATGGGTCCCCGATTACGACAAGAAGGTTCCTGAATTCGAAAATAAGGTTCCCGAGTCCGAGACGGTTCCTGAGTCCGACAAGAAATACATGAAGAAGACCGGGGGGCACATCGGTCGAAACGTTGTACAGATAGCAATGAAGATGAGGACAATAGACCGAATAACCCAAATAATACGAATTTTGTTTTGTTTTAATATTCATTTTGTTAGTAAAGATAACATGTCAAAAATTCTTGATCCTTGTATGGAATAGTGAAATAACCGCCAATTCAATTAGTTGTGTTTTTTTTTTATGTTCATGAAGTAACATTTAAATAAAAAATGGGATCTGTCTTTTTTTTTTATTGATGCATGACAAATGCATTTAAATTATTTCCCATCAGTAGCGCTCTTTTATGTTCATATAATAAGCTTCTTTAGAGATCGACAATCTCTCTAATAAAAACATTTCACAAATCTTACAGGAAACAATATAAATATTTAATGTCATTTGTTGTCTGGCCTATTATATTCATAATTGTTTATGCCGATTTGAAGCCTAATTTAAAAAAAAAAACAACAACACTTTAATCATAAGTAGATTATATTATACTAGCAGTAATTACCTATATTACATAAGGCTTTTCAAAATGTAACTATACTAGATAAGTAAATAAATATGTCATATAAGATAAGTAAATAAATAAGTCAAATAAATAAATAGATTATTTGTTTATTTCCTATTATATCTGTCTCTGAATGACAAGCGTCTTAAGAAGTAGTTTCATATTGGTAAATAGAAAAAATAAACAATCCGAATACAATTTAAAACCTGTTCAGGATATTAATTGCCTGAATTTTTTAGATGATTTGTATTACTTAGATTTTTCGAACTGTTGTCCTCATCTTTCGATTACGATATGAAGGCTCCCGAGATCGACATGAAGGTTCTCGAATTCAACAAGAAACACCTGAAGAAGGCCGGAGGGCACATCGGTCGAAACGTTATGTATATAACAATAAAGATGAGAACAACAGTCAAAAAAATCTAAGTAATACAACATTTTCAGGGTTGACCCTACCAATTCCTGAAAGTGTAGTTGGGATCTCACAAAAAATTGCAGAACTTTAGCTGTACAGACGGGCAGATGAATGAGCAAACATTTGATGAATTATAAGATACTAGAAGCGGCTACCCAGCATCGCCTAGGTAGAGGGTTTTTTTTATAAATTTAGTCTCATAAATCCATTATTACTAAATCGTGAGTTGGTTTCCCACAGGATGTCCCATTAAAATCCCCACGTAAAAAAGACCAGCCACCCTGAAAAGAAAAATTAATGTCTACTATTTACTATTAAATACAAAAAAAAATTCCATACAGTTATAATTTAAATTTTATTTTTTAATTATCTTTACGAATGTAAATAAAATATTCATTATTTTTGCTCAAAAACCAATATATGAGGATAATGAAAGTTTATATATATATTTACTTTGTCGTTAATTATTTTATTTTCATAGTTTCCTCCGGATATACATACACACAAACTGCCCTTTATATATAGATAGATTACATAAAAACTTATTTGATTTTGGGGGAGTCACCATCATTAAGTCGTGCCAACAGCACGGAGTTCTATGACTCTTCCTTGCCACCCGCCTATCAGCTATCGCTCCTGGCAGGTCCTCTGCACAGCATTCAGTATCCACGCAGAGCTTATCAATGTAGTTTTTGCTGGCTAACTCACACAGGTGTGTTCATGTGTTGGAGGTCATAAGAAAATGTCACTTATGAGCTCGTCTTTGATTCTCTAGCAGTGTCCATCATGTCTTCAGGTCTTATTGACATAAGAAGTAGTTTGGTTTTTTGGAGTAAAATCACATAATATTTGTCAATTCCAATTTAAATCCTTTTCCGGGATGACCCTAACAAGATCTGACCAAAGATGGTTAAGATCTGACCAAAGATGTCCGAGACTTAGTGAGACCAACGGTCGGACATTTAGTGAATTATAAAAAGATTGTTAATATCATATCGTTCTGTTTAAAATATGCAGAAATCCCTCCGTGGTGTCGTTGATAATGTGCTGGACAATAATGTCGTAGTTAAGCGAGTTCAAACTCTAGTCGCGCTTTTGCGTCCACTTTCGGAATAATACCCTTGAGAAAGACACGAGCCGCCCCAACTCTTAGCTATGGGTTGAATATTACGACTACATGAATAATCCATGACGGTTGATATGTCATTAAACAAAGAAATCAAACCAAATCAAATAGGTGAGGTTTACCTCAAAAGTTCCAGTATTTAAACAGTGTGAGTTTTAATTGAATTAATTTTGCTGTAACTCTTTGCCAGCAGTATTTTTTTTTCTGGGCAAGTAAGTAAACAGTCCAAAAACTACTTCTAAGCAAACTGTGGAAAATACATGTTAAAGGAATTTTTCTCATCTTAATCAAATGACGTTAAACTGCATCTAACTGTGAAGTTCCAAGTCTGGAGCTCGGGGGAGAGGGGGGGCTGAAGTACCCCTTCATATCCATTACTCCCAGGTTCATTCTGACCAGGAGTGTTAGCACCTGTTAGGGTCTCATCTATGGGTTAAATGTTAAAAATTGATTCCCTAACATACATAAAATAACCTTACACGTGTTGATATGCCGTTAAAAAAAACAGATTGTGATAGATAGATAGATAGATAGATAGATATGAACAAATTGAAATAGATAGATAGATAGATAGATAGATAGATAGATAGATAGATAGATAGATAGATAGATAGATAGATAGATAGATAGATAGATAGATATGAACAAATTGAAATAGATAGATAGATAGATAGATATAGATAGATAGATATGAACAAATTGAAATAGATAGCTAGCTAGCTAGCTAGCTAGCTAGATAGATAGATAGATAGATAGATAGATACAAATTGAAATAGATAGATAGATAGATAGATAGATAGATACAAATTGATATAGATAGATAGATAGAGAGATAGATAGATAGATAGATAGATAGATAGATAGATAGATAGATAGATAGATAGATAGATAGATATAGATAGATTGAGATAGATAGATAGATAGATAGATAGATAGATAGATATGAACAAATTGAAATAGATAGATAGATATGAACAAATTGAGATAGATAGATAGATAGATAGATAGATAGATAGATAGATAGAACAAATTGAAATAGATAGATAGATAGATAGATAGATAGATAGATAGATAGATGAGATAGATAGATAGATAGATAGATAGATAGATAGATAGATACAAATTGAGATAGATAGATAGATAGATAGATAGATAGATAGATAGCAAATAGATAGATAGATATATAGATATATAGATATATAGATATGAACAAAGATAGATAGATAGATAGATAGATAGATAGATAGATAGATAGATAGATAGATAGATAGATTGATAGATAGATAGATAGATAGGAACAGACTGAGATAGATATTGGTCATAAAGTTATAATAATAAATTCTAACTATGGTAGACAGTATCCATATAAAACCTTTTTTGTTTACGACAATAACCTGAAATTAAGAAATACCATGAAAAAGACAAAGTGAAGAGAGGTTCCAGTTAAAACTAATATGAAAGCAGAGTCACTAGAGAGATCGAAAGAGTAAAGAGGATTTTAACAGTTGACTTCATTGTACTCTTAGCAGATTGAAGAATCACCCTTTAGTTTCCAGATATCAGCGTCGCCCCTATTTTTACAAATGTTGGTTTTTGTTTGTTTAGAGTTTGAAGACGGACTGACTATCCAGATGTTTTTATTTTACATGGATTTTTCGGGCAGACAAATAAGTTGGTTTTGATGTTGTTGTTGTTGTTGTTTTTTTGTTTTGTTTTTTTCTTTTTTCACGGTGAGACATAGAACTGGCCCAATATCAAACAAATCTAAAAACGAAGAAAACAAATTCTTGCGAATGGAAATTTACAGAGACTATGGCGCTTGTCGTGGTGGACCCTAGGGTAGAAAAAGAAAACAACAAATGCTGGGGCGTTGTTCATTTATTGTCTAGATAAACCCAGCCATAGCCACCATCTTTACTTGTAAAAATTGAGAAAACTATTTTAACTGAATGAGCCATGACTTACAATAAGATACTGACTTACAAGCGCTTAGCATGGAGACGCCGATCGTTTAATGCTTTTCATCGTAATAAAATGGATACGGTGACACAAGTTCAAATCATGGACGAGGCTAGTAGCATTACTCATAGTGCTAATACCCTTGGGAAATGTATGCATCTAAGTATTCTCTCTCTATCTATGGGTAAGTAGTAGGACAGATTGGGCTCTTTAACCTTGGTATGGCAACCGGTCTAGGAGGAGGAAAATTCGGTAATCCTTAACTTTTTCCTCGTAATTCAAATACAAAAGAATAAAGAAAATATTTTTAGTATTGTAAAATAACGGGTGCAAGAAAAATAAAACATTTATTGCAAAAACACGGACATAAAATGAGGGTTCAGTTTATTTTATGGTAGGAATTTACGAGGAAAAAGTTAAGGATTACCGAAAATTCTATTTAAAATAGACCTTGTTTCACATCCTGCTCATGCAGAGGGGTTGGAAAATACATACAAGTTATGGGTAAATAATAGAGTAGACTGGATTCGTTAAATTTTGTTAAGCAGCGAGTCTAGGACAAGGAAAACTCTAAATTCAAACCAGCTTTACTCCGCTTAGAAATTCCGCCCTATGAAAATACACTGACCGTATCCATTACAGGAGTACACACCCCACCAAAAAAATAGGATGTTCTGGATATAACAGTTAACTGCATCTGATGGTGGGGCTCTAGTTCTGAAGATTTAGTATGTGGAGTACCCCTTCATTGTCATTACTCCCAGGTACACTCTGATCAAGAATTGTAGTACCTCGTTAGAAACAAATACCCAAAAATGTAGATATGAACGTACAATGAACATGTTTCCCTAACTTTTGGGCATGAAATAACCATAGACTGGTTGACATGCCATTAAAATCAACTTATCAATTCCCTTAAAAATTGACCTTGTGTCACATCTTGCCCGTAGCGAGGGCAGGGGTACATACATAATAACTTACAGGCTTAAGTTTGCTTGTTTAATGGTTAGCGAGCTTTGCTTATAGACCACTGATAGTAAGTTCACTTATCTCTGGATCCCTGTATTTCTAACCTTGTGTCAAACTAAGCTAGGCTTAGCTAATGACGATTTACAAGCTGAAGTTTCCGTTTATGTCGGGTCAAGACTTGGATTGCCGACATAGCTAGATTAACAAGCAATATCAAAAATTCCTTCTCGTTCTTTTAATTTTTCTAAACAATGTCTTTTTTATAAATATTCTTGTCAAAAACATACACTGGACTGTTACAAAAGGAAATTGATATATATCCAGACTACAAAAAGGATATTTACAAATTATAGTGTTATATTTATCTTATTGTTATAGTTGCCCCCCCCCTTCCTTCCTTCCTTCCTTCCTTCCTTCCTTCCTTCTCTTAGTTTTGATATAACTGCTATGTTGCATGGCGATAAGTTCATGACCCGGAAACTTAGCACCGGAAGGGATATGCAGATGTGGTGTTCTGAGAGAGAGAGAGGAATCCAGAGATAGTGCCAGCAGATGCAAGGTGGAATTTGAAATAGAGTTTGGGGAATGTTAGAAAAGCCCTGAGAATGGCTGGCAGAAAAGTCCTGGACGTAGGATGACACAAAAGCCCCGAGAGAGGGCTGACAGAAAAGCCCCGGGAGAAAGAAGGCTGACAGAAAAACCCTAGACGTAGGCTGACAAAAAAGCCCCGGGAGAAGGCTGACAGAAAAACCCTAGATGTAGGCTGACAGAAAAACCCAAGACGTAGGATGACATAAAAGCACGGGAGAAGGCTGACAGAAAAACCCTAGATGTAGGCTGACAGAAAAACCCAAGACGTAGGCTTACAGAAAAGCCCCGGGAGAAGGCTGACAGAAAAGCCCTGGACGTAGGCTGACAGAAAAGCCCCAGGAGAAGACTGACAGAAAAGCCCCGGGAGAAGGCTTACAGAAAAGCCCCGGAAGAAGGCTGACAGAAAAACCCTGGACGAAGGCTGACAGAAAAGTCCCGGGAGAAGACTGACAGAAAAGCCCTAGACGTAGGCTGACAGAAAAGCCCCGGGAGAAGGCTTACAGAAAAGCCCCGGAATAAGGCTGACAGAAAAAAAACCCGGACGTAGGCTAACAGAAAAGTCCCGGACGAAGGCTGACAGAAAAGTAAGAGGCAAAACCGATTTTGTACTGTGTGGACGGGAAAAAAATTGAAATTAGACCAGAAATTTGGAGAGAAAAACTGTCAAGAACTGTCTTGATTAGTATTCTTCAGTTCTCGAAGAGCGAAATAAGTGACTCTCTCTGGTTCCTGTTTCCCATTAGTTATTCATGTAAGTGACGTTTTCTTCTATGCCCGGTTTGCATTCTCCTACTTATATACCTGTGTCTCTGTTTTTATTCAAATAAAGGCAGTGGTTTCTCATTTCCCCTTCTCGTAAACTTCCTCTGGTCCCCAGCTCGCTACTCTAGTACCTTGTCGTTCTAACCTTGCCTAAGAAAAGAAAACTCTTTTACTTTGTGTTACCTAACCCGGAAAAATAATAATGAAGGTATTGAGAATTCTGGGGTATGGGGGTTATCGTCCTTTGTCTGCCAGCCTCTGTTTCAAACCAACCAATTACGAGCCAGCATACTTTGGCGGCAAAGCCGAATAAGCATACTCGTGCCCCTCTTCTGATCCAGCTCTCACTGGGGACAGACCTAAATAAGGGTCGCTCCATCTCTTCCTCAACAACCAGAATCGGAGTCGGACATCAAACAGAAGTCTATCATATCCGAACTATCAGAAGGCCGTAGCAAGGGCTCCGATAATACCCTATCTCAGGACTCAGATAAGTTTATTACAAATTATTATTTGTGCAAACGAACTAAAGTTTGCAACCTTATTGTTATTCTGTAATACAGTCTTTTATTCATATTTCTAGTTGTTTGGTTATTTCTTTAACTCTCAACCTGTCTGCCACACTCGTGGTTAACTCCATACTTCTAACCTTGGATTATTGCCGTTAGTGTCTTTTCTTTATAACGGCTGCTACGGAACAGGCGGGAGGTTAGAGTCATTCGCAACATTATGGTGTTAACAGTTTTTAACAGAAATATTTTTTTTTTACATCTAAGTGGATTACCCCTAAGAGATTTATTGATTTTAACATTTTTGTTTTTTATTCTGACTTTTAGTCGCAACTAAACTCTAATTTCACGTATTTTTAATATTTTTAATATTCCAAGCTTGAAAAACTACCATAAATCTAACTGGTAAGAGGACATCCCCATGGCGTAGTGACTAATGTGCTTGACAGTGACACCATAGTATGCTAGTTCGAACTCCAGTCATGCTATTACGTTCATTTTCGGATAAATTCTTTTGGGAAAGGTATGAACCCTTTCATCTTCCAGCTATGGGTTAAATAGTACCACTACTGTTTTTCTACAAGAGTGGCTTTGGCATTAAATAACCCACGAAACTTCATATGCCATTAAGCAAAGAAACGAAACGAAACCTAATTGGTAACGTTTAATTAAATGTGAATTCTTATTTTACATTTTTTTTCTTTTCAAGTTTGTATGATTGATTATATCTTGCAGCATCATAGCTTCCTGCTGATTTTTTTCTTTTTAATTAAAGTTAGATCTCACTCCATTTCTCCATGCATTAGATAACAGGATTTTACGCGTCCTGGCGAGTGTGTACATATTCCTTTGTTGCCATTACTCGCAATTTCAGAGGCGCACTTCGCGTAACGGTTATCGTCATACGAAATGGAATCTGCGATCCGAGTTCAAAACCTGGACGAGACTGCGTTTCACTTCATGCCAATGCCCTTGGGAAAGGCATGAATCCATCTGCTCTCCCCCAGTTGTGGGTATATAGTAGGCCAGACTGGGTTCTTTAGTCTTAGTTGAGCAACCAGTCTAGGAGAAGGAAAATTCTGAATTCAATCCAGCAACATGGCGCTTAAAAATTAACCTTGTGTCACATACTGTCGGTGGCGGAGAGGTTGGGTGAGTATATACTCATAGGTCCACTCTGATCGGAATTGGCAGTATCTCTTAGGGTCCCAACTATTGTCCAAACAGATATTAGAAAATGTTTATGATGATTGAACTTAATTAATGCATGGACTCTTAAAACACTGATACGTCAATTTGACAGGAATATTTAATTGAAGATATATACGCTGACAGCACTGATTCCCATGATTCTCTCTCTCTCCCTCTCTCTATCTCTCTCTCTCTCTCTCTCTCTCTCTCTCTCCCTCTCTCTCTCTCTCCACCCGTCCCTATTGGTCATCGCTACTGGCTAGTTCTTCTAGCGGCATCCAGTAACTTCGTAAAAAAAATATACCTTGATATTGGAGCTCCGGAGTATTCTGGGGTTACGATTCTGGTCAACATTTCAGGCGTTTAGGTCTCCTATTTTTCATTGGTTTGTTGCTGATTTTGATAAAGTCCATAAATATATATATATATTTACCAAACCCCCTGCACGAGCAGGATGTGACATACAGTCAATTTCTTAAGCGGAGTTCAACAGGTTTGAATTCAGAGTTTTCCTTCTCCTAGACCCGTTGCCTAACCAAGGTTAAAGAACACAGTCTGCCCTACTATTTATCCATAGTTGGAGGGAGAGTAGGATTCATACCTTTCCCAAGGGTATTAGCATTAAGTGAAATGCAATTACCACATCCAGGATTTGAACTCGAGGCGACGAGTCCATTTCCTATGATTTTAACCATTACACTACACGCTTCCATAAAGTCCATAAATATAAGTGGTAATTTTGCGTACGTCTTATACCCCAAATATCAGGACAACTGTGATATTAATTTTAAAATAAGACAAGCAAACAGCAAAACAAAGAACAGAAAGTTGAGTTGAAGAGACGTTATCTTTTTTATGCATTATTTTGGCAATAATTTACAAAATATGTTTTTGTGTAAATATTAATTATGCACTGTGTATATAAATGTTTTTAGTATTATTTTTAGTGGCTTATTTGCGTTTCAGTCCTGAATTCCTTTGAGGATAAAACATAGTTATCGTCGTGAAATTCGGAACTAATATTTTTGTTTCGGCGGCTGGGGAATCTTAATCTGCCCTTTCTTACTACTGTACTGCTACTGAATAGAAAGGGTGGTTGGTATTCGAACCCACTACATTTTAGCGATAAAATAGGAAAAGTTGTTAAAATAGGAAAAGTTAGTTGGAGGCGCGTGATGTACTTGGAAATGTACACCACGAGACGAGTTCAAATCCTGGACGAGGCTGTTTGCATTTCACATTGTGCTAATACTATTGGGAAGGTACGAATCTAACTATTCTTCCTCCTGCTATGGATAAATGGTAGGACAGATTGGAATCTTTAACCTTGGTACGGCAACCAGTCTGGGAGAAGGAAAACCAAAGGGACTATCTTCTCGTTAGTTAAAACTACTTTGAGAGCTCCTCCTCCAAACTATTCTCCCTCCAGCTATGGGGAAATAGTAGGGTAGACTGGGTTTTTTATCATTGGTATGGAAAACGGTCTGTTGGATCAGTAAAATGATTATTCCTGTATATAGAGTGAGTGAAGGAGAGGCTCTGTGATCCCAGAGTTTTTGAATCTTCAGGGGCTCCAGGAAACCACCCTAAGATACCTTCTCCAACGCTCGGTAAGTCCCTTAAACTCAACTTTATATACAGGAAGGACTTTATATTGTTGTTTGTTGTTTTATGTCTAGCCAATAAGAACTGCTCTGCAGGGTTCTCTTCTCGTTAAACTACTCAAAATTAATTTGAGAGCTCCTACTGCCCCTCCTCCTTCCTCAAAAACAAATTTGAAAAATTAGAATAAGTTATTTTTTGGAAATTATGACACACGTGTTTTTTTTTGTATTTTTGGGGGTTTTTTTTCTATTTTTAGATTTGATGAATCACTTGGGTGATCGTTACAATAGATATAATAGATGAAACTAATTTTACAAGACGGGAGAAACGGCTGTGATTCAGATGCTAGCAAAAAAGAATAAGAGATGTCACCAAAGCGTAATCGGCCATATTCGAAATAAAGAAAGACAGAAAGAATCAGTTGAATTAAGATGGCCGCCATTACTGAATTGAGCCAGTACGTATCTGCATACAGTTGTGCTTGTCTGTTAGTGTTTGTTTGACTCGCTTATATCCGGTTTATATTTTAAGTGAAAAAAGGGAAGAATGCTGAAGATATGTACCAGGAGGAGGAGGAGGAGGAGGTGCCACAGTATTTGACACATTAAAACAGTAATACGCATTGTTATAATGTATTTCTAATCTAAAATTTTAAAAAAAGAACACGTTCCTCCTGAATGTGTTTTGAACAGAACAGACGTAAAAACTCGATAAAACAGTGATAGAAAGAAGTAAAGAAAGCGATGAAGTAAAAAAGTTTAACAAAACTTAAGCGTGTGTAAAAGCACGTACACATTAACACACTCGAAATATTTTTGTGTAGAAATTTTCTAATTTTACGAGTAAACATGAACATTAGAAAAAAATCATAAAAACAAAAACAAAAAAAAACAACAATACACATTCTTTTTTCTCTTCTCAGTTTTCAGCCCTGTCAGAATACATCGACTGCACCTCTGCATATGGGTAAGACCCCCCCCCATGGGACTACACGTTGGCCCTGTATGGCGACCCGTGATGCTTAAGGATGGAATCCTGGTGGAAGAGCAGTCCATGACATGCAACACTCCCCTATGTATATTACTGGGCTAGACGGGTGGCCAGAGAGCCCTCCTCTGATCAATAGGCTCGTCACGTCAAGCCCTAGCACCTATACGACTGTCCCAACCCCATTGCTCTTATTGCAGCCCCAACTCTTTTTTATCATATATATGCTAGAAGGCCGTGACTGAGAGTCTTAGTGTCCTGGGTATGACGTTAAATTCTATCTGATGGCGAAGTTCCAGTTCTAGAGCTCTGGGGATTGTGGAGTACCCCTTCATCACTATTACTCCCTAGTCCACTTTGAACCGGAGTGGTGGTACCTGTTAGGGTCCAATCTATGGGTTAATAGAAGAAAGCGAGTTTTTAAATATATATTTTTGTAAAAATTGACTTTTAAAAAATTTGACTTTTAAAAAATTTGACTTTTTTTAAAAATTGACTTTTAAAAAAAGAGTACCTATCGAGAATAAAAAATGATATACCATGTTAGTGGGTCTTCTAGTACCTCATCAGCGATGAGCCTGTTCCATATTTAGATGGCTGACCATTTACGCAACATCATGTCTGGTCATGTCAAACCCTCGCAATTCTTCAAATTGATCTTATGATAAACACCCAACCCTTTTTATCACTTCCTTGAAGGCGATGACTGAGGGTCAACCACTAGTATTTATTAATATACACAAAGTTAAAGAAAATTAGTTCTTAAACAAGTAATAGATAAAAAATAAGATTTTGCATTAAATAACCTACAAGAGTTTATATGCCGTAAAACCAACCAACCAGCCAACCAGTTACAATTGGAACCCATTATGTTAGTAGGTCTTCTAGTACCTCATCAACGATGAGCCTGTTCAATATTTAGATGGCTGACCATTTACACAACAGCATGTACTGTAAGCAACCTAATATCAAAATCAGTTGGCTTGGTATTAAATGACCCGAAAAGGGTTGATAGTCCGTGAAACCAACCATTAGATTAGTCGGTCTTCTAGAACCTATTTTTTAAAAAATAGGTGGTTTTAATCAGGCAATAAAAAACTGTTTCTTCTTTAAAATCTTCTAAAATCTACAATAACCAAGTGATATAAATAGTAAT
This sequence comes from Doryteuthis pealeii, assembly GCA_023376005.1. Classification (NCBI taxonomy): domain Eukaryota; kingdom Metazoa; phylum Mollusca; class Cephalopoda; order Myopsida; family Loliginidae; genus Doryteuthis; species Doryteuthis pealeii. The sequence continues at coordinate 87,028,468 of CM042147.1, forward strand.
TGCTTGTGTTGGACTGTCGTGGAAAAGTTGTTTTCTTTTTTCTTTCTTGTCTTAATTAGTCCAATCTGAAAATGGCTGATCTTACTGACTGGACAAGTTGAGCAAGAGTAAGTTTGGTTTATAGTAGACAAATTTAGACTGAGTAACTGTGGGAAATGTGATTCAGTTACTTTACAGCATTGGACAACTGGATGTAAGGACTACTTTTCAAGCAATGGAGATTGGTTGGAAGATAGGTATTTACCCAAGCCGTTCAACAAGGGTAGGATGTGACACAAGGTCGGAAGCAGAAAGGATCGAGCTCGTTTTTCAGTTGTAATGGATCTGCGAGACTAGCGTGGGACGTTTAAAACAATAAAGCAAGACGAAAGAGACAAGTTGGATACTGATGGAGAATTAAGGACGAACTCATGCGTGACGTTCTTCTATGGACTCCTGCACATGGACACACAAGTGTTGTGTAACCAGCAAAGACATTCATCAGCTCTGTGCGGACACTGGTTGTTATGTTGAGGGGTTGCCAGGTGTAATGACAAATCAAGACGGATGGTGAGAGAGAGAGAGAAAGAGAGAGAGAGAAGAGAGAGAAAGAGAGAGAGGGGGAGTCAAGGGAGGGAAAGTCAAGGGAAACCGTGCTGTTAGCACAACTTGATAATGAGTAGACCATGACATCGGATGATTGGATATATGTGTTGGTCAGTGGGGCCAGGAGAAAAGGTGTAGTCTGTCTGTCTGTCTGTCTGTCTGTCTCTCTCTCTCTCTCTCTCTCTCTCTCTCTCTCTCTCTCTCTCTCTCTCTCTCTCTCTCTCTCTCTGATAAGATAAAGCGAGAACTCTTCCAAGCTGTAGACTTTAAAGTAATGATTGGAAAAAAGTTAGATGGGAACTTTATGTGGATACTGGATGTTGTGAGGAGGACTTGCCAGGAGTGATGACCGATAGGTTCGAATGGCGAATGAAAGTTAAGAGAATACGTGCTGTCAGCGCAATATGGTGATGATGATGTGTGTGTTGACTGGCCTGTCCACATGCAAAAGGCGTTATAGGTCGTAAATGAAAATAATGGTGTATCTAAATGTTTTCTGGGTCATTGATTGTGATATCAATGATCCAGAAAACTTTTAAAAACACTATTCTTTTTCCTTTTATTTTTATGGGGCCTTGCCAATCAACACATGGCAGGCCGTCAGCATTACGACCTATAAAGTCTCTTTTCATGTAGACAGGCCAATCAACACACACATACGGCATAGTGACACAATGCATTTTTCTTTAATTGGCGAAGTAATCTATATATTAATACACGTGTTCCTTAATTGTACGACCGTTATCATCATGCAACACACTCTGGTTAAAAATGACACCGGCCAAATCGGCCAAGATGAAATACAAAAATGTAGATCTGATTATCTGATATTGCTCATCCACCGAATTCTTATTTCTTATGAGTGTCGTCACATCAGCTAAATAATGGACCATTCCGTTTTTATTATACAGAAAAAAAGGGAAGAAAAGGACATGCTATATAGAAAATGTATAATAAGAAAGAAAGAAAGAAAGAGAGAGAGAGAGAGAGAGAGAAAGATAGAGAGAAGGGAGCGAGCGCGCAGAAGCGATAACGCTAATCTGTTTCAGTCGGACATAAAAAGATGAAAAGAAGGAAAGAAAGAAAAGAAAAAAGAGTGAGAGAGAGTTAAATCAAAATTATACTTTTTACATTAAGAAAATTTTCAATAGCTCTTAAGTAAACATATCAAACATTGCGATAATTGACTTATCATACTGTCGTATATCCACAAGTCCTGCTAGTTCTAAATATTTGTATAAAGGATTGTGACGACAAAATTAAAGTTCATTCACGTTCGGATAGGTCGAAGAAAACTTTGAAAAGAAATTCAGATACAAAAAGAAAACAAACTTTAGAATCAAAGTTTAATTGTAATCTCCCTCAATTTTCCATATGATAATCAGAGGTGTGAGAGGGTTAAAAAAAAAAAACGAAAATAAAAATTAAATTTTAATAGAATTTTTAAAAAAAAACAACAAACACCCATGGGGGCCTTCACCGGAAGAACCCTCTGCACATGTCCGACAAAAAGGAATTTCCCCGACACCCAAAAGAATCTCTCGGTCATTTCAGATCTTAACTGAGTGTAGTCGCTTCCTGGCCAGGGATATCCCCTTGCCACAGTCGACTATGACCCGGTCAATAAAGCCTAAGTAATAAATCCACCTTCTGCCTTTGTCTCTTTCCTTTCTCGTTCTTTGAATGCCTTATTTTCAGCGTGACTACCAAAAAGAGATGAGGTTAAAGAAAACCCGAGGAACATGCAGCTGAGAATATCCAGCTACTTTAAACATGTAAAACACCCAAAACCACGTATACCCCATAATTCGTTATACCCCATAGGCGCGTTGTGTAATGGTTTTTGCATTGTGTGGCGCAATAATTAGCAAGCTACATTAGCAGACCGTTGTTAATGAGTTCAATTCTCACTGGTAGCCCAATAACTTCTGGCTTTAAAATAAAAATCGAAAATTATCCTATTTGAGTTATTATCCTGGGTTTCTCGTGCAAGATAGTAGATTTCCACCTTCTCTACTTTTTACAATACAGGAGGTGCACTTGGGCGTTTAGCAGACATTCTAATGTTTTTTTTTCAAATACGATGAAAACAGAAAGAAATACTCTGTGATAAAATGGAGAAAATTTAACGTTGACGATCGCCAGGCTGTGTGGATACTGATATTTTTTATATCGGTACTGTGTGGTTGGAAGTATGGAAGATATTCAGCCGAACCCCCACTCGCCAAATAGCATATGAGCATTAGTATATCCGGGATATACTACGACCGAACAAAACGGAAGAAACGACATGAATAATTCATTTACACATTCAAGAAGACTTAACACACACATTCACACACACACACACACACACACACACACACACACAGATATATATAGAGAGAATTTAACTAAGGAATTACATCGATTAAGTTAATGCAAAGTAGGGTCCTGAGGAAATCATTTTTTGATTGAAACCATGATAGATCCTTTATTTTCCATCTAACAATAATATTATTAGTAATATATATATATATATATATATATATATATATATATAACAGTATATTAAAAGAAAAAATACACGAATGTGTCCCAACATGTAAAACTATACACATATTTCCCCATGAATAAGCAGTATCTGAAAGGGGAACAACAGTGCAAAATGGCTTGTTTGATACGTGTATTTGATATCGCTTCTATGGGTTAGATATAAAAAAAAAAATGAATTTAAAAATGTGTTTAAAAATTGAGTTGAAATAAATTGAATATCCAACAAAATGAAATTAAACAAAATGTCTTCGGCATGAAATAACCCAAGAGTTGACTGGTCGTAAACTCCAACCAACCCACTGCATTTTATGCTGCCTTTTTTCACTTTTTCTTGTCAGGCAACAAAATATAAAACCAAACAATATCTTTCTGTCATGTTTGCTATAACGAAGCATTAATCATTTTGGTAGCGGGTAAAATTTAAATATTATTCATGTATAGGTCGACTTAATTTCTAGGCAAAAAAATTAATATTGATATCAATAATGATTTTTTTAAAGGCTGAAATTTACACATAATGGGAAAAACTAGGAGTTGCACTTCAAAAATTAATGATTTTCTGACCATAAATCAAGGGTCGATCTATATGTGAGACTGACTTTTACATGAGTATATATAGTATTAACTTGTTAAAAAAAATAAAAAAATAACTCAAAATAAAACTTTTCAGTAAGATGATATTTTAACGTCTATTTCTATTTATGTTACTCGTTTGTGTATAATTGAAAAAAAAAAAATATATATATCCCAGACGTTTTAACTTCTTTCAATCCTTACAAATGAATTTTATTGCAGATATTCTCTTAGAATAGTGGATGGAGTCCCCGTAACATAATGGCTAACTTGCTGGACTGCGACATCGTAGTAAGGGTTAGACTTGCAAATCGTCGCCAAAATTAAAACGGAAACTTATTTGGTGGTGATCCATGACAGTTTAACTACAGTGTATGAATGAACTTTTTTGCGAATTGGGTTACGGTTTAGGGGTTGGGGATTAAGGTTGTTTTCAATTACGCATTGCTTAAAAAAAAAAAACAAATTACTATGCATTTAATTGACCATTGAAATTAATTATTGAATCCAACGGTAGACACATTAGTCTCTGTTGTTTGTGTTAGTATAGCAATGTATAATTTCAATTAAACTTGGTCTTAAAAATATATTTTTCACCATTAAATGTATAGTAATTGGGGGGGGCGACCAGCAAAGATTTTGATCAGCTCTGTGTCTTACTGTATGTTGTGAGGAGGACTTGCTAGGTGTAATGACCGATAGGGATGCGTGGTGAGAGGGAATCATGGGAACCTGTACTCTCAGCGCGACATAATGACAATGATGACTAATGGTTCGTTGTGTTTGTTTTGTTTTGTTTGTGGGGTTTTTTTGTGTTTTTTTGTTGGTTTTTTTGTTATGGGTTTTTTTATAAGTCATTATATTACGACTATATTAGGTATTATAGTGTTTTTGTTGTAGGTATTCACCCAACCGGTTCGCCACGGGTTGGATGGAATACAGAGTCGCAAGTATGAGGCATCCATAAAGGATTTAACTTGTTATTCAGCATTAAACAATCTGCAAAACTATCTTGCTCACGATTACACCGCGATGGGACTCCCAGGTATTTCGTCATGGGTGGGATGTGACACAAGGTCGCAAGTATGGGGCATACAGCAAGTATCGAACTCATTATTCAGTAGTAATGAATCTGCGAGACTTGTTTGCTCACGATTACACCGCGATGGGACTCCTAGGTATTTCGTCACGGGTGGGATGTGACACAAGGTCACAAGCATGGGGCATACAGCAAGGATCGAACTCATTATTCAGCATTAAACAATCTGCGAGACTTGTTTGCTCACGATTACACCGCGATGGGACTCCCAGATACTTCGTCACGGGTGGGATGTGACACAAGGTCACAAGTATGGGGCATACAGCAAGGATCGAACTCATTATTCAGTAGTGATGAATCTGCGAGACTAGTTTGTTAACCACAACACCACGATGGGACGCTCTAAATTTTGTTGTGTGTGCTTTAGAGGATATAGACAACACTGTCTTTTTTCTTTTCTTTTCTTTTTTTTTTTCAAATGTCAGTGAGATTCAGTTTTGAGTCAAATCAGTTACAAACAAAAATTCTATCTGTCTAGGATAGACAGGATTAGCAACCAAACTACCCCTTATCTCTCAGCCGTCACCCTAGCTTCCAATTTGTACTGCCTCATCCCTGCAGAGGTGGACAAGGGAGGTAATTGTAAGTTTGGGTACTATCCAAGTAATTGTTAGATTTAATACTACCTCCCACAAAACGCACACACACACACACACACACACACACATATATATATATATATATATATATATATATATATACCCAAAATAAATACACTCCCACATTGGCCATCTGTATATCTGAGATAAGCATTTGATCCTGATATGTTTATAGGGAATAAAAGAGATATCATCCTATATTTGTCTTCAAAAGAAGTCTTTTTGAAATTTATCAGTCTTCTATATTTAGAATAAAAGTTAGGTAAGTACACAAATCGTTCACAATACAATCTCATTTGTCTTCATATGATTAGCATAAAATCTATATTGTTAATTGGGAAGAGTTTGTTTTTCTTTCTTCAAATGATTTTATGTAGAACGATCAAATTTGGTATGCATACTTATTAAGAAGGCATGTGTTGTGTAATGGTTACGATCATAGGAAATGGACTCAGAGATCCGAGTTCAAATCCTGAAAGAGGCTGTTTGCATTTCGCTTTGTGCAAATGCGTTTAGAAAAGGCATGAAACCATCTCCCCCCCCCCAAAAAAACTCTTCGTAAATAGTAAGGGCAAAGTGGGCTCTTTAGCCTTGGTATAGCAATTAACCTATAAGAAGGAAAACTTTGAATTCAAGACAGCTTTAGTCTGCTTAAAAATTGACCGTGTTTCACATCCAGCCCATGGCAGAGGGGTTTGATAAAGACATACTGTGTAGTCCCCGATGTAAGTATGGAACAGACTTATCACTACTTAACTTTGGTGATCTAACAGGAATCGGTGCTTTAAGTATAATTTGACAGTAAGTTTAAATTTTTATTAAGCTTTGATTACTCTTTTATACATGTTGCTTACAGGGCGTCCCATCGTTGTGTAAGGGTTAGCAAGTTAGGCTTGCAGATTCATTACTACTGAATTGAAATTTAGGTCCTTGCTAGATGTCCCATGCTTGCAACCATGTGTCACACATTACCCATACGAACTACATGTTGCCTGCAGTGTCTGCCATTTATGAGTGGTCATCCATCTAAATATATATATATATATATATATATATGCTCCCCATCTCTCAGGTTGAGCACTTTGGAGGGGATTTTGCTGACGACCGCCAAATAAAGCGTAAACGCAACGCTCTCCTATAAAAGGGGATGGAGCACTCTATGGCTGCCTTTACATACAGACGGTGAGTGATTTTAAATGTTAAAATCCCCTTTTCATTCTGTAGGTGACGATAGCCGAGTGGTTAAGCTGTCCGACTGATGCTGAATCGATCGGGTTTCTATCCTGGCTGTAGGTAGCTTATAAATGTCTAGTCACACGGAAGAGACGTGATACGTCGAAACACGGTGCCTGTGGATGACTATATGTATATATGTTTATACTTTTGATTATTTGGGCATGGACTACACCTTACTAACTTCACTATGAAAGCCAACCAGTTAATTTTATTCTATGTGTGACAGGTTCCCAAATTCATAGCTTATGGGAGTTTATTTTATTTACACGCTTCTTGGTTAAGTGGAATATAAAAACAACCCAAATATTTTAACGAAACATAACAGAAATAAAGTGAAAAAAAAAACTGGTTAAAATTATTAGAGTGTATCTAAAGTATTTTCATTTTTCTTATAGCTTTATCTCAATGCTTATTTCATGTAGTCATCTAATGACAATCAATAACTTCACCATATCGTTAATCTTATTCTCACGTGATCAATACTATTCAATTATACCTTTTGTTTCAGATCTGATAATGGTGGATACAAGTATTGATATTCTGTTTATATATATTTACCAGTACGAGCAGGATGTGACACAAGGTCAATTTCTAAAGCGGAGTTCAACGGGTTTGAATTCAGAGTTTTCCTTCTCCTAGACCGGTTGCCTAACCAAGGTTAAAGAACACAGTCTGCCCTACTATTTATCTATAGCTGGAGGGAGAGTAGGATTCATACATTTCCCAAGGGTATTAGCGCTAAGGGAAATGCAATTACCACATCCAGGATTTGAACTCGGGGCGACGATTCCATTTCCCATAACTGTAACCATTACACCACGCGCTTCCATTCTGTTTATACAAACCAACCAACCAACCATTTGAAAATTGATAATATTAGAAAGGAAACCATATGTGTATGCAAATTATTTGTATTAGATAGGAATACTTGAGACTATATGATTGTATGCAAATTATTTGTATTATATAGAAATATTTGAGATGATATAATTATAAATTGCATGAAGTAGATAGGAATACTTGAAAACATATAACTGTGAGCAAATTACTTGTATCAGATAGGAATACTTGAGACTATATAACTGTCTGATAATTATTTGTATTAGATAGGAATACTTGAGATCATATAACTGTGTGCAAATTACTTGAATCAGATAAAAATACTTGAAAACAAATATCTGTGTACACATTACTTGTATTAGATAGGGACAATTGGGACCATATAACTGTGGGAATATTATTTGTATTAGATAGGAATACTTGAGACCATATAACTGTGTGCTAATTATTTGTGTCAGATAGGAATACTTGAGACCATATAACCTTATGCAAATTATTTTTTAGAGAAATATTTGAAAAGGTTTAATTTAAATTATTTGTATTAAAGAATAGTTACTTGAAGCACTAATTGTTTTATAAATGATTCAAATCATTAGTTACATGAAGTCAACTAAACGTTTGCAAAGAAAAAAATGGGTTTAGTATTAGATAACTCAACAAGGGTTAACATGTCGTAAGAGTAAACCAAACCATTATTCTACTTAATGCATTTTGCAAGTTTATTTTGAGGTGGGATACTTTGGTGCATTGATTTATAAAAGTGGCATCGTGTTGCAAAAAAGAAATGTGCATAAAACAACATCTGCAGATAAAAAAAAAAAACTCAAACATATGCAAAGGGCAGAGTCTGGCCAACAGCCAACTGAACACAGAAAAATAAACAGTAAAAAAGTTCTGCAATCTAACTTGGCTGTCAGGTGTGGTTGGTCATTGTAACCTGCAATGTTCCACTTGACATTTCAAAGTTAGAGCCATTAAACTCAGAATGAACCAATGAGATCACTTTAAACATTGTTTGAATAAATAATTTAAACACTTCCTTATTGATGAGTTTGTTGCTTTTTTTTTCTCTCCTTTTTTTTTTTTTTTTTTGTTTATAATATTGTTTCAGTGACAAAATGTGTCATGGTGAGCCTGATACTGATTCAAGTGAAAATAATTGAAGGACAAGGACAACTTTGGCATGAAGCCATATTCATGTAGCACTCAGTGAGAAATAGTAGGGTAGACTGGGCTCTTTAATCTTGGTATGTGTTATATCCCGAGATGTAGGAATAACAAATGATAATAAAAACAGTGAAATATGTTTAACATATAACAATATTTGTTTTATTTATTCTCACTGACCGGACATACAGGGGGTGGTGATTTTGGATAGAATTCAACTGTGTGTATTATGTGTGTGTTCGTCACATGGAGCCATGTCCTTGTCTGCTTGACTCTCTGCTTGTCAGTTTTTGTTTCCCTCCTTGTCAGGGAGTATATCCGGTTGAATCGTTAGGGGGAGATAACTCTCCCTAACAGTATGGTAACTGATCTAGGAGAACGAAAACTCTGAATTGATCGTCTCACTCGGATGGTTTGTGTGATAGGGGGCAAGTGGCTACACAGCTGGTTTTTTTGTGGGATGCTGTTTTCAAGATTATTTAGGATCGCACGAAACATTCTTGTGCAGGCTACAATCTAGCTTATTCTCTATGCGTTTTATTAGGGTTCAGGTGGTGCAACCATACAGTAGTACTGATACATCTAAGGATATTCTGAGGATTAAATGGTATAATTTATCCATAAATAAATTCTATTCCGAAATATTAGTCATGTGATAACACTCTATTCAAAGACAACAGTTTAGATGATTCCCTCATGCTCTAGCCTCATTCCATCATCCATTCATGTGTGTTTTGTCAACTAGGCCATTTTTCAATAATTAAACTTAAAATTTACATCTTATAAATATGAATAAATACAGAGTTTATCATCGTAGGAAATAGACACAGTAACACGAGTCTAAATCCTAGACGAAGCTGTTTATATTTCACGTAGCGCTAATACTCTTGGGAAAGGTACACATTATCCATAACAATTATTACAGGACAAAAATACTATCATGGAATATAACTGATTTTTATTTACCATAGGAAAAACATGGCAGCCATAAATGTTTATGATTATGTTTCCTCTTAATTTTTAGTTGCTCTCTTTTTAACTTATGTGGACTATCAATCTATGAGGACAATAATAGCACAGATAAAGATAATGATAATGGATAAAAACAAATCCAATGTTATTACTGGTTTACCATAGACAATCCAACTATTCCCCCATTGCTTGAAACCTTACAAAAGTTGTCAATGCTCTAAATTATTTGAAACAGATTTCCCACAATTACTGGACTACTTCATCGTAGTAAGTGAATTCGAAATCCAGTCGCACTATTACGTTCACTTTCGAACGAATTCTATTGGGAAAGGTATGAACCCCCTTGTACCCCCCCCCCCAGCTATGGGTTGAATGGTACCGTTACTGTTTTAGGTGTCCAGTCGCGGGCTAGTTTCGCAGATCCATTACTACTGAATTACAAGTTTGATCTTCGCTGGATACTCCATACTTGTGACATTGTGTCACATCCTACCCTTCTTGAACGGCTTACTTCTCCAGCAGTATCTAACTTGTCTACTTCGTCTTGCTTTATTGTTTTAAGCGTCCCGCGCTAGTCTCGCAGATCCATTACAACTGAAAAACGAGCTCGATCCTTTCTGTATACCCCGTGCTTCCGACATTGTGTCACATCCTAACCTTGTTGAACGGCTTGGGTAAATACCTATCTTCCAACCAATCTCCATTGCTTGAAATGTAGTTCTTACATCCAGTTGTACAATGCTGTAAAGTAACTGAATCACATTTCCCACAGTTACTCAGTCTAAATTTGTCTACTATAAACCAAACTTACTCTTGCTCAACTTGTCCAGTCAGTAAGATCAGCCATTTTCAGATTGGACTAATTAAGACAAGAAAGAAAAAGAAAACAACTTTTCCACGACAGTCCAACACAAGCAATTACTATTTATATCACTTGGTTATTGTAGCTTTTAGAAGATTTTAAAGAAGAAACAGTTTCTTTATTGCCTGATTAAAACCACCTATTTTTTAAAAAATAGGTTCTAGAAGACCGACTAACCCAATGGTTGGTTTCACGGACTATCAACCCTTTTCGGGTCATTTAATACCAAGACAACTGATTTTGATATTAGGTTGCTTACAGTACATGCTGTTGTGTAAATGGTCAGCCATCTAAATATGGAACATGCTCATCGTTGATGAGGTACTAGAAGACCCACTAACAAAATGGGTTCCAATTGTAACTGGTTGGTTGGTTGGTTTTACGGCATATAAACCCTTGTAGGTTATTTAATGCAAAATCTTGTTTTTTATCTATTATTTGTTTAAGAACTAATTTTCTTTAAGTTTATGTGTATTAATAAATACTAGTGGTTGACCCTCAGTCATCGCCTTCAAGCAAGTGATAAAAAGGATTGGGTGTTTATCATTAGATCAATTTGAAGAATTGTGAGAGTTTGACATGACCAGCCAATTGATCAGATCGGGTATCTCCGACCGCCCGTCTAGCCCACGTAAGTATCGAATGTAGTTTGCTATATTTATAAATAAACAGAGCTCAATATCGGTGATAGAGCACATATTGATATAAGTCAGAGTAGTGTAGACACACACAGTGGCTGGTCATCTATAGTCACTGTGGAAATGCAGCACCCCCTATTTTCTCCTGATATATATAAAAATATATGTTTATTCATATTTGTAAAATATATTTCATACTATCATCAATAATCTTTAAACTTAATGCCAATGGTCAACCGCTCATTCCTAGAAAACAAAAAAATTGCTGTATGTAGAACTGTCTACTCCACAAATCCAGTGTCATGGTTAAATACTAGACACTAGGTCAATGGCGCTTGGTGACTGTTGTTTTCCGTCTATACTATCATCAGACCTGGTCTGATGATCACATAGAAAATACAACAACATCTACATATAATTTTATTGTTCCCTGAACGAGCCAGAGAAATATACTTTATTAAAGGATTTTCTCTCATGTTTCTCATAGTTGAAAGACAAGATACGTGGGTTTCTGTACCAGGCTGTTTTATATATTAAAAATGTATCACTGGAAAAGGAAACTGTAATTTAAAACTAAAATAAATTGTTCTTCCTCCATTAAAGCATATTTTCTAGCACGGGCTTATATTAAGTGTGTCTGCATTAATTATAGATTTGCTAGGCATCTGTACAATGGAAGACGATAAAAGATATTTTGATACTACGCAATGAATTTTTAGTTTCAAAGGTAGGAATCCACTAATCCCCCCAGCTATGGGTTAAATAGAACCACTACCATTCTTCTACAAGGATTAATTTGGCATTAAATACCTCACGAAGGTTGATATGCCATTAAACAAAGAAACCAAACCAAACCAAACTTTATTCAAGGATTCTCTCTCATGTGTCAAAGACAAGATACGTGAATTTCTGAGTCAAGCTGTTTTATATAACATTAAAAATTCATCTCTGGAAAATTGTCATTGTAAAAAATTCGTTGAGTTGGCGAGAGCCGGTATCGAACCCAGAATCCTTGTGGTCCCCAGGTGGATGCTCTACCGACTGAGCTGAAGCGGACCCTTTTCCTACCTCAATTAAAGCATATTTACTAGCATGGTTTTTGTTGTGATGTTAGTCCCAACAGTAAAAAGAAGTCAAGTCGAGATAGGGTAAAATAAGACAAGTGTATTTACAATCAATGGTACATGTACGACTAGCTTGTCATTAACGGGAACAGTTCTCCCTTTCCACTCGGTGTCTCACTATTTATAGTGAGAACCGGTGCATGTTCTCCACTGTAGGAACGGCCGGTACAACAGTTTTATATAAAGTATGTCTGCATTAATCATATATTTGCTAAGCATCTGTACAATGGAAAAAAAAACTTTCATTCTATCGATGGCTATAAAAATTATTTTGGGCCACTTCAATAGATCTTTATGTAATTTCTCAGGTAGAGATTTCTAAAGAAAAAAGATCTGACTTTAACAAACAATTGTTTGATATACTTTGTAGTTCAGATATCAATTGTTATGATTAACTTTTATCTTTTTTGACATCCAAAAATCTAAAAAATATGGTAAAATATTTGAAGAAGTGAGCATAGATTTATAATAAGTACGAGAAGGTGCTACCCGGCGTCACCTGGGTAATGGGAATGACATCCCATATAACAATATAGTAAGAAATTTTAATTCAACAATCTAAAATTTTTAGAAGATAAGGTATAAATGAGGCAATTAGTTCAATTAATATTTTCAAAGTGAACAAAAAAAATCACACAAAAATATAAATAAATAAAGTAATTGAATTAAAATAAAATGACCGTATTTCAATTAATTTTATTTTATTTTTGTATTATTCATGTAACTATCTAAAACATTAATTCTAAAACAGAGCCAATGGGTAGAATTATCTATTTGATTTTTAATGTTTTTAATGCAAAATTCAAATTATTATTCTATTTTTATTTAGTGTTTTTTAAACAATACTAAATTTCAGTCCAAGATATTGATTTGTTTACGTTTTATGGTTACGACAAAACGCTGTCAATATGGCTAAATAGAATTCAATGCTATAACTATGTAAATTATGGTTTTTTAAATGTTCATAATTTTTCCATAAAAGCTAGTTTTGGTGATAGTAAATGTGTATATATTTACTTTGTAGTTAATTGCTTTATTTTCGTTGTTTAAGCCGGACATACATACGTGCATAGACAACTTTCCTTTATATATGTACTAGAAGCGACTACCCAGCATCGTTTGGGTAGTGGGTGGGGGCAAAAATTAGTCTCACAAATCCATTATTACTGAATCATGAGTTAGATCCTCGCAGGATGTTCCATTAAAATTCCTACGTAAAATAGCCCTTGCAATGATTCGGCTTGGTGGGGCATCAGAAAAAAGTTCACAGACACTTTAAAAAGAAAAATTAATGACTCCTATTTAAAATATTGTGACGCAGAAGGAGAAAGGAAAGGGAGCAAGACATTGTCTTGCCTGCCGGGATCGAACCCGCGTCCTCCCGCATGCGAAAACAGATGCGATGTAGGAACTGGAAGGACGCAAGGTTTGACTGACGTGCCCGGATGTTTGGCTAATATCCATAAAATAATAAGTGAATCGAGCGCTGGGCAGTCAGCAGAAGCAGCCGACGACGAGGCGCTTTTCAGTAAAGAAATGGATTTTAGTCGAACAGAAACGAAACAAAATAGGAAATGTGATTTTGAACTGCTAAAGATTATTATACCACTACGACGACGGATTTTTCCAACTGCTGGACGAGGGTTGTGTTGACCAACAGTGGGTCTGACTTGTGAGAAGACTGAGAACTCGCTTGTTTTTGGTTCCCCCTTGACGGGGGCTTGTTGATTCGAAGGTCTATTTCGCCCCATATATCCCCCCTTCTATAAATATTAAATGCAAAAAAAATCCATACAGCTACTATTTAAATTTTAATTATCTTCACAGATATAAATCAAATCTTTATTATTTTATCTCAAAAGCAAGCCCTGGTGATTGTGAATGTATATATTATATATATATATATATATATATTATATTTACTTTGATTGTTTTATTTTCATAGTTTCCTCTGGACATACATACACACAAACTACTCTTTATATATGTATAGATAGATATATCTACATTAAGCATAGATTTGACGAGCATGTTTACAATGGAGGGGGGTCTTTCATTCCATTGAAAAAGAATCTTTTAACTGCTCATTGGACTTTTATGCACGTTCTGTGGTAGATATTTGTAGAGCAGACAACAGAGTTGATTTTCATACACAATTGTTGTTAAGATTTGAATGAATAAGTTATATATAAGGTCGGTCTATTAAGTAATGTGACTGTGTAAAACTTATACCAGTAGCGTAGCACGGGCGAAAAAATGTTAAGGGGCACCAAAATTGTTGATAAAAAAACAAAGATAAAAGGAAAAGAATACAGCCTCTTCTTTTTAATTTGAAACTTATTAAATTATATCATTACTTTCTGTAACTCGAATATCAGAGTTAACAGAGAAATAATAGAAAAAAACCACAACGAGTATTAAGAATAAGGAAAAAAGGTTTACTAAGCAAAGATACAATTTCGAGGTTGGATTAACAAGTCCCGTGAGATCTCGTTGCTTCTCCCACTATTATTTCTCTGTTAACTGTGATGTTTGAGTTACAACAATATTACAATTTGTTGAAAGTAAAGTTGGTGGAGTAGCCTAATTTCGGTATCAGACGGGCAGCGAGGGAGTCTATCCCCTTTTCGTTAGCGCTAGACCAGGGAGATTGTTTTGCTGGTGTGGAGCATCACACCTACCGTCAGCTCCCCACTTTACCGCACAGATCAGATTATCCAGGCCATGCTACTCATGCGCTGAGTTGGCGGGAACCGGTATCGAAACTCGAAAAATCGCGATTCCTAGGTGGGCGTTCTACCGACTGAGCTAAACCGCAAATATAATTAACAAAAATATAAACAAAAAACCCTTATGGGTCTGAATAATTAACATCTCAATAAATCATTTGTTACATAATCTATGTAGTAGCATAGATTATTGATAAACACCTGTAGAATAAGGGGCCATTGGCCTTCAAACCAGAACGTAGACAGGCAGGTTTCCGTGGAAAAATACCAGACCGTTGGTAAAGGTGAGAATCTCGCACGTCACGTGATTTGACTAGTTAGGTAACCAGTTTACAACCAGACGCCAGGCAAAGCAGACGTGCGACTGTCGAGGTTGTGACTCAGACCGCGCGGTGAAAATGGGCAGTAAAATAAAGCTTTGATCAAAGACAAACAAGTCTTGTTAGTTATTTGCATGACTTGAAATGAAGTCCTCAGTTAGAGAATGAAGCAGCAATAAGCTAGAAGACCAGACACGGCGACCGGCCAAAAGAAAGAAGGGACGAAAATGGCGACTAGACGTAGAAAAAAATGTCAACAAGTAAGTCAACGCCGTATCTCTGTATCTGTCTCTCTCTCTCTCTCTCTCTCTCTCTCTCTCTCTCTCTCTCTCTCTCTCTCTCTCTAATACTCTCTCGATGTATATACCCAACGAGGGTATACAACACATTTACAACACGTCCTTTTAAAATCTCTTTATCTAATGAGATTAAGTGGTGTCTCTGACCCTGAAAATTGCCATAATAGTGCTAGGTAAGCAGTCTAGAAGAAGGAAAACTCTGAATTCAAACCTGTTAATCTCCGCTTATGAAATTGACCTTGTGCCGCATCCTGCTCGAGGCTGGTAAATATATATACACAGAATCACACACGTATGTACATACACAAAAGCATATGCATACAAACACATGTATATACATCTACAGAAACACCCACACACATATATATACACAACGATTTTCCTATTGGTTTGATACTTTATACACTGAAGCGACTCAATTTCTCAGGTGTCCACTAAAATCCAACCCGGGGGTCGATGCCTCTACCCATAAGGTTGTCTCGTATATACTATGCACCTGATGCAAAAAGGTGCCTCTCGAACTTTAGAATCTATCATTAGACACTTTATAATTTTTTATAAATTTTGATGGCTATAAAGAGTAAATTTCATCTTATAGATAAATGAATTTAATACAAGTGGAAATTAGGTTGAGAAAATACGCACGAAACTTTCGGAAACTAGAATGCATAAAAACTTATGGTTTAAGAGGAGACGCAATAGTTTTAAATAGTCTTGAGCACTCAAAACCCACGCTACACCACTGGTTTATACCAATTGGTTAGGTTAGGTTTGTTTGTTTTTGTTAAATGGCATATCAACCTTTAATGTCAAAGCCATCCTTGTGGAAGAACAGAAGAAGAACTATTTAACCCATTGCGGGGAGAATTAGGAGGTTCATACCTTTCCTAAGAGTAAGTATTTACCCAACCCGTTCACCGCGAGTAGGACGTGACATATGGTCGCAAGTACGGGACATCCAGTGAGGATCAAACTCGCTATTCAGTAGTGATGGATCCGAGAGACTAGCTTGTTAACTATTACCATACAATGGGACGCCTACTTTTCCCAAGGATATTAGTCCAAAAGTGAACGTAGTAGTGTGACTGGAGTTCGAACTTGCTAACTAGTCCAGCACGCCCCCCCCCCACACACACACACACTTGGTTATTGTAGATTTAGGTTAATCTATCGTATTATATTATATTATAATTACTAGTACAAAATAAAAATACCCACCGGGCGATGTAAAAATAGATTTTTGAAACATATTGCCTGAGGGGTGGGAGTAAAAAAATCAATGTCAGCGAGTTTTGTACACTAAGTAAGTAAAATCATCAAATTCATTAAAGGATTAAAAAATAAAACAATTTGAAATGTAAACTTTAAATATGTATTAAAATAAAACAAACTATATATAGATATATAATACCAGTCATGTATTTATTAAAACTTGTTTTAAAAACAATGAGGACTATCTAATGCTGCATGTTCAAATTTTGAGTGTATTTATTCTATGTTATGGCGATTTTGGGTAATGTGACATAAGCAGTGACGTAATTTTTGTTACAGACAAAAACCGGAAGCGAATCTCCATTATTAATAGATATTGTAAGTTATTGTAGATATTAGTCTAAAAGTGAACGTAATGGTGTGACTGGAGTTCGAACTTGCTAACTACGGGTTCACAGTCCAGCACGTTAGCCACTATACCGCGGGACTCCCCCACTTGGTTATTGTAGATTTTATTATGCAAACACCAAGCATTAACATGCTGTGGTTTTTCTTTCTATCAGGAAATGTTCGAGATTATTAGCTTATTAAGCCCAAGACGAAATTACTGGCTTTTATTTATCTATAAAAGCACAGGTCTCATGGTTAGCAATCAATCTTAGACGAAGAGAAAAGAAAAGTCTGTGTAGAACAGGTGCAACCTGTCAGCTGCTACTTTGTCAACTTGTTAAGGCCAGGTTATTTTATGCACAGTAAAGAGGGACAGTGTGAAAGAAAACGAGAGAAAAAGAAAGAAAGTGATAAAGAAAGAAAAAAAAGAAAGTGACTCTCGCAAGAAAAATGTATTGTAGCTATCATCATTACTTCAATGCTCAGTTTAACTCTGGTGATGTTTAATAGCAAGAAAGAAAGAAAGAAAGAAAGAAAGAAAGAAAGAAAGAAAGAAAGAAAGCTCATCAGCGCTTCTGATGCTTGGAACGTGGTCTTTATTATTGATTTTGTCATTTAGTTTAATGGCATATCAACCCTTGTGGATTATTTAAAGTCAAATCTTGTATATATATATATATATATATATATATATGTGTGTGATTTTTAAGAAATGTTTTTCTGTAACTTCATGTGTATTAATAAATTGGTAGAAATAATTTTAATTAATTTCCTGTGTATTAATAAATTAGTAAAAATGATTTTCTTAACTTCCTGTGTATTAACAAATTGGTAGAAATAATTTCATTAACTTCATGTATATAAATAGATACTGGTGGTTGACCCTCAGTCACTGCCTTCTAGCATCTATATCATAAAAAGCGATGGGTGTTTGTCATAAGAGCAATTTGAAGAGTACGGTCGGGACAATCATATAGCTGCTAGGGTTTGACATGATCGGCCGATTGATTGGGCAGGGTCTCTCCGACCACCCGTCTAACCCAAGTAAGAGCCGAAGTGGAGTGTTGCATGTCACAGGACTACTTAATACTCAGATCACAGACCGCTCAGCTACCACAATCCTATCCTCAGACATTACGGATTGCCACCCACAGTAGTCTGATGGAAGAGAGAGGTATTACCCCTCTACAGAGTTGCAGTCGGTGTATTCTACAGTCCAAAATGCAGAGCGGTTCTATTATTACAAGCTTACATATCTGTTTATCTATCTCACTCTTTTCCTATATTCCTATCTATCTATGTGTGATGAAGTGGATATTGTCGTCTATTGAATGGTCCTGAAAAACTTTTAAATGGTTCGTGGACAAATATGAAAGTACTTCGTTATGTTTCAGGTCTTACAATGCGAACATATTGGCAATTATTTTAAAAGACCTTTTAAAACCATACAACTATTCGCATTTTTTTATTATATATCATTACACAGGATATTTTATGCTACTGGGAAGTTTACCCGTGTTTTAATAAAGAGGTATTCAACACAGTCTAACGAGAGTTATTATTCTTTAATATTGGTGTAGAATTCCGTAGCTTTAAGCTAGGGGTATGTATTATACACAAATGGGACAATATGACCTTTAGGCACCTCTTTTTGATCTCGGTTAAGAAAGGACATGTTTTTCATTTACACCGTAATATCCTGTTGTTTTAACAGACGATTTTTAGATTTTATTTTAAATTATAAAACTAACCCCTAACCTTAATCCCAACAAACAACCGGATATTAACGGTGTAAATGAAAAACATGTCCTTTCTTAATCGAGATCAAAAAGGGGTGCCTAAAGGTAATATGGTCCCACAAATGTGTATTATACATAAATAATTATAGCACATTTTTTTTTAAGGATAAAGAAATGCTTTTCTTTCGTGTTTTTTGTTGTTTTTTGTGGGGATAGGTGTAATTTTTTACTTTTTGAAAAATTATACGTTTTTATTTTATTTAATGAGACATTTTATCAAGATATCTGAGGAATAAACAGATTGCAAGGGAAAGTGGATTCATGCCTTTCCAAAATGTATTAATGCCAGGTGAACAAGTGCAATGCCAAGGTTTGTAAGCCCTGTCTTTTCATGTTAGTCGCCATTACACCAATTCTACGTCCCTTCCTCTCTGCCCTCGTTCTAAGTCTAATGAGAAATATTGATGTCTCAAGAAAATACCTATAATCCATTTAAACGCTATATTGCTGCACAGGTCATTTTTTCCCTCAAGTGACAACCGCTATCATTAAATATTAATAGACCAGAAAGGTCAATGACTGAATCAATAATTTCCAATTGATGTAAATCAAGAATGCGGCTTCTGTAAAAATGTTACAACAAAGCGGCTTCTGTTTTGTTTTGTTTTTTTGTTTTTTCTTGTTTTTTTTTCCTTTCTTTTATGTATTGATTCAATATCGTCCTATCAACAGTTTTCTGATAATAAAAAAATGATGTCAGGATTCAAATGTCATTTTGACTTTGATGTCGTCTTAAAATGTGTTCTGTTACTTTTGCTTGTGTGAAATCATATTACAAAAAACTTTTTTTTTTATTAACAACAAAGTGAGTCTGATGTTTGGTTTGTTTTGTTTAACGGCATATCAACCTTGGTGGGTCATTTAATGCCGACAAAGTTGTGAAATAAATTCATTCTTAATGCATAATACAATTTTTTTATAAACTCATGTTTTTCTATTCAATTCATAGATGGGGGCCTAACAGGTACTACCACTCCGGGTCAGAGTGGACCAGGGAGCAATGGTGATGAAGGGGTGCTCCACATTCCCCAAACCTCAAAACTGGAACCTCACCATCAGATAGAGTTTAACGTCATTCCCAGGACATATAGACCCTCAGCCACCGCTTTCTAGCACCCATATGATAAAAAGGGTTGGGGGTTGCCATAAGGGTAATTGGGTTGGGGCAATCATATAGGTGCTAGGGCTTGACGTGGCCAGTCGATTGATCGGAGAGGGTCTCTCCGACCGCCCGTCTAGCCCAAGAAAAGCCTAAAGTGGAATATTGCAAGTCATGGATTGCTCAGCCACCTGGGTTCCATCCTTAAGCATCACGGGTCGCCACCCACAGCCAACAGGTGTCCACATTGGGGGAGTCTTACCCTTCTGCAGAGGTACAGTAGGTGCATTATAAAGCCCTACCGACAGGGCGGAAAGTGAAATGTGAGAATATTTTTAAAGAGCACATCTTTTCAATTTTCTCAGAAAATAATCACTTTGTTGGGTGAGTCGATTTATAACGGCCCAGTACCTAATGCGAGGCCTCAACAGAATATAAAAAGTACGAAAATAAAATTGTAAGGGAAAGCCACACATACAATTAACCATGTTTATTACATGTAATCAACAAAACAACGTTATAACAAGTACAAAGCTGTACTTACAGTTATTAGTCTCCCTTACTGAGTGAGTAACTCTAATGTTCGTAGGGGGTTATGCTCCCTCACTGAGTGGTTTACTTCGAAGTCCCTTAACTGCTGGCATCAGGAGCCGAAAGCTAGGAGATCCTTATTGCCCAGATTAGAATGGGAGAATTCTCCTAGCCGGTGAAGAGGGTTAATCTTTAACTTCCTGTATCTCCTGACACGGGAGAGTTCCTACAAACCCTACAATTTATTTTGATAAATATATTACTTTCGGGAAATATTTGTTACAATCCCCCCCCCCTCATTAGGTTTTGTAAATAAAATTTTTTTTTTACCATGTTTTTTTTTGTTTTTTGGGGTTTTTTTTTAAGTAGATTTAAAATCATGGAATGCTGAGGAATTTGGATGAACGCAAGCAGGGAAAGGCAAAGAATGGAGCTTACGGTAACATCACGTTGAAAGCACCGGTTCCCCTTAGATTACCGAAGTTAAGAAGCGATGAGCCTGTTCAATGCTTAGATGGGTGACCATTTAAGCCACATTAGGTACTGTAAGAAACCAAATATCAGAATGGCTTGTTTTAGCATTAAAATGACTGGAAAATGGTTGATTCCGTATTAAAAATTTTAAAAAAAAACAAACAAGCAAAGAATGGAAATATTTATCAGCATGGATAGGTTGGTGAATGAAATAAGCTAAGGAAGAATAATAAGACAACGGCAAGATCATTTCTCCCACCCCCCACAAAAAAACCTACCTACCCTCGAAATCGGGCTATAATCTCAGATCTAGGTCACGTCCTTGGATCAGTTTTTAAATAAAACAGTGCCGTTTGGCTTTCTGTTTTGGAACAGATGCAGGGATACGCCTAGTCCAAATAGATCCCTTTCTTCATCGGATGCCAAGCTGAAGACACATGAAAATCAAGTAACTAAAATGCTTAAACATTTTTGTAAAGTCAAATGGAATTGATATAGTAACAAGCGGCAAACGGGTTTTTGTTGAGATCAGCTTTCTGTTTTTGGAACAGATGCAGGGGTGCGCCTAGTCCAAATAGATCTTTATCTTCATCGGACACCAAGCTTAAAATACATGAAAATCAAGCAACTCAAAATGTCCAAAACATTTTAATTATCTTGTGCACATATTACATAATTGATTGGGAGCCTATGTACGGTAAGTGTACCTTGGATTCAAAACTAACGGTTTAGTGAAAAACACAGGAAAATTGATTGACACTTTTCAACCCAGTGTTAACCTTTCTTCCTGTTCACCAGAGTGAGCCGGGTGAAAGTAGCTAGGAAAGTCAGGTTTTGGCGGGTGACTGGACGAGACGGCCGGCCATGGCGTCTCTCGTACAAATAACCAAATCTCCGCGCGTTTGACTTGATCTGGGAAACTCATAAAATAAAATATGAGCTCTAAAACGAAAGTCTTGTGTCGTTAATGAAAAACAAAATAACAACACAGGAAGTCCCCGTATTAAACAAGGAAGAATCCCAGATCCAGAAGAAACCAGCTTAGAACCAGCCAATATCAAAAATAGGAAATGACTGAGAATCGACAGAAAGCAGAGACTCCGAGACGATAAAACGTGAGTATACGACCACGGGTATACTCGCAACAATATACAAAGATATAAGGTATGGCTATAGAACAGACAAGCTTCAACCCGACTAAAAACATCACCAAAAACGGAAACCAAGAAAAAAAAATTCACATTAACTGAATTTACAACGTAAACTGTTCAAACGTTACTCGGACACTTTTTCTAATCTAAGTGCGTAAATATAAAACATTTACATATTCACAATCTACATTTTTCTTTCTTTCTTTCTTTCTTTCAGCCTTTATTTTTTTCTTCCTTTTTTTTTTTTATATATTACCTTATTAAAATTGTCTGCGAATTTAAAGGTTGTTCTGTTGCTCTCTGTCTCTTTGAAAAGCAGGACGTTCTGATATTGCGTTTGCATTTAACTTCGGTCAATTCCAACAGAATAATTAATTAAATAACAACAAATACGAATAAAGTTCACAATAATTAAATTGGTCTGCTAGACTAGCTTGCTAACTGTTGCTCCAAGGCGATGCACGTCGAGTTACTATTCATACAGTGTGTTTCATAATAGTCACAATCCTAAGTAAAAAAAAAAAATGTTTTAAAAAGTGGGGTAGGATTTATGCGCATGTAAATTTTCTGTTATGATATCAGTCACGTGGACGCACTGTACTCAGAGATACAGTATTTAGCATGTGTTCATTATTGGGAAGTATTTTTCGTGTAAATTTTACAATTTGTTATGTATAGCTCCAAATTGTGTATGCATACTGACATATATGAATAAAGTGTCGCTGACGACACTCGAGTTGGAACACAGATCGCTAGAGAATGAAAATCGTCGACCTCTATTTGATACAAATAGAGGTACCGTGCTGCTGGGATCGGGACTTACAATCATAGATTGGCCCGGTGCACACTGTATATTTCAAGCGACTCCGTATTTATTTTAGAAGTGCGTATTTCACGTATAAGTAATAATCATTTATCTTTATTTCTGTTCCTTAATGTATCTAATATCGTTTTGTAAATTACAAAACGATATTAGATACACTAAGGAACAGAAATACATACGATATAGTTAAATTTGTTCTTCTGTTGTTTACATTATGTACACGTGACGTTACCAAACACACTTATTAATCAAACCAAAGAAAAGTTGTTGCTTTTAAGGGACTATATGACCTTTAGGCACCCCTTTTTGATCTCGATTAAGAAAGGACATGTTTTTCATTTACACCATCAATATCCGGTTGTTTTAACAGACGATTTTTAAATTATAAAACTAACACCTAACAAACAACCGGATATTGACGGTGTAAATGAAAAACATTTCCTTTCTTAATCGAGATCAAAAAGGGTGCCTAAAGGTAATATGGTCTCTTTTAAGTTTTAGATACAGGTTATTAAGCTGTTTCCTTCTTTTTGAAAACCATTTATGTGTTTTTGCACACACACCTAGGTAGTAATATCGTCAGTACACGCCTGAGAAAGGCATGAACTGCATAAAAGAAAAAGGCTTTATGCTAAAAAAAAGACAAGGTCCAGGCAACAGCCTGCAGAAACTATTGCAGATACGGACTACGCATATGATCTAGCGCTTCTAGCATATACACCTACACAATCCGAATCACTATTACACAGCATAGAGAAGGTAACAAGAGACATTGGCCTCTATGTGAATTCATAAAACTAAGTTCATAAGTTTTAAATAAGATGGCGGCATTTCCACACTGGGTGAAAAGAGTCTGAAATTAGTAGACCAGTTCACATACATAGGTAGGAATATCTCATCCACAGAGAGTGATATCAATATACGCATAAGAAAGGCATGGACTGATATGGAAAGATTATCGATCATATGGAAATCTGATCCCTCTGAAAAGATAAAGCGATAATTCTTCCAAACTGTAACAATATGGTTACATGATTTAGACTTTAACAAAATGTTTGGAGAAAAGAAAAAACTCGTTGGGAACTACAGAACTCGTTAGGATTGTGACTATTATGAAACACTGTATGAATAGTAACTCGACGTGCATCGCCTTGGAGCAACAGTTAGCAAGCTAGCTGTATGGAAGTAGCTCTCCACAAAAAGCAGCTGTACGGCCACTTGCCTCCTATCACCAAGTAAGACGAACAAGACGTGCTGGATATTGCGGGGAAAGTAAGAACAAAATCATAAGTGACGTTCTCCTGTGTACACCTACACATGGACTCCCTAGAGTAGACCGACCAGCAAAAACTTATATATCTATCTTTCTAAGCCAGTTTATATCTATCTATCTATTTATCTATCTATCTATCTCTGTCTGTTTATATGTATCTTTCTATTTATTTATCTCTGTGTGCGTGTGTGGGGGGGTGCGTCAATCTATCTATGTTTATATCTACCTCAGTCTGTTTATCTATCTCAATCTGTTTCTATCTATTTATCTATCTATCTATCAGTCTATTTATTTCTATCTAAACATACTATGAGAGAGAAGGTGGGTAGATTGAGACACAGAGAGAGAAAAGAGAGAGTGAGAGATAGATAGATGATTGATTGCATAGCACATTTTCACTTGATAAAGATTAAAAGGAAAAAAGAAGACTAAATAGAAACACTAAAATAGAAAACGGTTTTGGCTAACGACAAATTTAACGTGTTAATTTGCTTGTAATTTGCATTGAGAAACCAACCGTCATTCGGGGCCAAGTTTTTGCTGACAACAGAAAAAAAACCTTTACATCAGGAAAAGGATGAACGAGAAAAAGGGGCTTAGTAGTAGTAGTAGTAGTAGTAGTAACCATCTGGAAGATTTGATCTAAGACAGCTGGCGAGTTGGGTGTGGGATTGACACATCGAACACAATAGGCAGGGGGTAGAGCCAACGTGTGACAAGAGTGAGTAGACGCGCTGGAACACGACCGGCTGAGGACTTAAAGGTTGCGCCTAACGGGAAGTAAGATAACAGAACACAACAACTTGGTAGACTGTGAATTCAGGGGTGCAAATTTTTACTGTAGTCTACTGGACAGATTTTAGTGGAATACGAAAGGAAGTCCAATGTATATGCTTTTAATTTCTCTACTGGGATTAATACTTTTAATAAAAATTAAACTCTAAAGAAAACAACTTAATACGTTATTTCATTTAAAAGTTTGTTTTTTTAATTAAAGGACGGCACTAATTGATGTTGCATAGATTTAAAGTTGTTGCGTAGTGATTCAGTTATACACTTTTTTTTACCACAGCGTTGTTGTTTTAAAGGAATTGAGATTATAAACTTATCAAGTCCTATATTAAAATAAACTGAAAATTACTATTCGCTGTTAATTTTACCGATTATTTAACGATATTTCTATTTCAGAGTAACAATTAAATAAAAATTAAAACTGTCTATTTTTGCATTTCTGAGATCAAAAAAGCTTATAAGAACTGAATGACTACGCAACAATTTTAAATCTCAACAATATCAATTAATGCTGTCTTTAAAATTTTTTAAACTTATTAATGAATTAGCGTATTAAGTTATGTTTTCCTTAGAGTCTCGTTTTTTTTATTTATTTTTTTTAAGTATTAATCCCTGTTCAGAAATTAAAAATATATACACTGAACTTCATTTCATATTCCACTAACATCTGTCCGATAGACTATGGTAAAAATTTACGCACCTGGATTCACAATCTACCCATCAACTGATACCCCCTTGTATTGGTATAAAATGTTGCCGGGGTGAGGAGGAACGAGAAGAAGGCACGCAGTTTGACTAACGATCTAGTCAGGGGCTACATTGTCAGTTGAATAGACCCAGACATATGTAAACAGACATACAGTGAAAAGATTGTGGGTATGGATGCAGTTAATTCAGTTAAGTTACCACTTAAACAATTTTTGACTGCATTTAGTTTAGTTTGGTACAGAGCCAGAAGCATCGGACACTCGGTGAGAATCGAACTCAATAGTAATGGTTTGGTATTCGAGCAGGTTAACCATTACACTATTGAAAGCACCTACATTCTTCACAATATAATTTATGGCAAAACATTATTTTTTATCTTACATATGTATGTGTGTGTTTATATATATATATATATATATATATATATATATATATATATATATATATAGTTGAATGAAGTGACAAATAAAAGTTTTAGCTTTTATTCATTTATTTGGGAACGATATTACTACCAATGGTTTCCTGCTAAAAGCATTCATCTGGTAAACGAAATGTTTTGTTTTTTTTAAATGATAGAAATGGTGTAAATGGTCGAATGTGTGTTGCGTGTTTGCGTTTTATTTGTCACTTTATTCAACTATCAACGCTCTATCACAGATATTGAGCACTCTTCTAATAACA
Organism: Doryteuthis pealeii; assembly: GCA_023376005.1. NCBI lineage: Eukaryota > Metazoa > Mollusca > Cephalopoda > Myopsida > Loliginidae > Doryteuthis > Doryteuthis pealeii. The sequence continues at coordinate 87,054,979 of CM042147.1, forward strand.
CTGTACGTTGGATTACTATTACTTTTTCTAGTATACTAGTACCAATCATACACATTAATATATATATATATATATATATATATATATATATATATAAGAGAGTTTCATAATTTGCTTGAAGCATTGTGTATGTATTGGTTAGGAGGTTGATTTAGAAGGCTATCACAATGCAGTTTGGAATAAATAAAAAATAATAATACGGTAACAATGGTGTTGTGTGTTGACCTGTATTTTTTTATTATTTCTTGAATTTTCGAGGTAATACCTCTTTATCAAAAGAATTGAACTGAAGCAGCAGCTATGGCATTTCTTCCTAATATATATATATGAGAGAGAGAGAGAGTTTTCTACAAGTTATATATATATATATATATATATATATATATATATATATTTTTTTTTTTTTTTTTCACGACTGGTTTTTGACATCTCAACCACTTCTCATCTGATGATTGGACTATCAAGAAACTTTAAGTTATGAGTGTGAAATCATAATATCACCATTAATTATAAATCTGCTCTGCTTTATTAGCATTGAGCACCTTTCCATGCAAATACTTTTCTCATTTTTTCATTCACTATTCATTATATATATATATATATATATATATATATATATATATATAGATAATCTAATGAGTCAGACGAACCTACTATTAGTTTCGCATAAAGCTCTTCAGGGCTAGAGTCGGACTTTAGCCGTGAAGAGCTTTATGCGAAACTAATAGTAGGTTCGTCTGACTCATTAGATTATCTTTATTACTTGGCTCTACTTAGGTATCGAGCACTTTTTACATATTAGCTTCTCCTAGCGGTTATATGAATATATATATATATCTTATATACATATATATACATATAAATTGTTTTTTCTTTTGGCCAAATACTGTACCAATAGATTATTTTTGTTGGTACGAATATCTTGGTCCTTTCTTTTTTTCAAAAATTTTTTTCTTCCTGGTTGATGTTTGGTAGTATATTTTTACAATCAAACTTTCTGCTGGGTTTTTTCTCTCCGCAAGGATCTACCAACACGCTTGGTATATTAAATTATATATATATATATATATATATATATATATATATATGTGTGTGTGTGTGTGTGTGTGTGTGTGTGTGTGTGTGTGTGTATTTGGGCAGCATTCTTTCATTTATTTATATAGAATTAAACAAAAGGCACGTCTCATGTTTAACAATTTTATTGACGATCTTTTCGAGCTTTCTGGCCAACTTACGCACATTCTGCACAAAACAACAAAACAAACCGAACAAAAACTCTAAATACTAGAACATCAAACAATACAAACCATCCTTAAATAAGATTAATTTTCAATGCAGTACTCATATTTTAAAAGGCCTATAACACTCTTCCTACCAATTCTCCTCCTTCCAGCCCCCACACTCCTTAATATACTATCTTGAAAAATAACTAGAACCCCTGATGATGGCACTCCGAAAGTACTTGGGATAAGAACTTCGGTGGACTAATCCACGGATTCCATCCAAATGTAAAAAAGTTGGCCAGAAAGCTCGAAAAGATCGTCAATAAAATTGTTAAACAGGAGACGTGCCTTTTGTTTAATTCTACATATCTATATCTATATCTATTTATCTATCTATCTCTCTCTCTCTCTATATATATATATATATATATATATATATATATATATATATATTAAAGTAACAAAAGCTTACTCCCCGAAGATCTTTTTCGGTGAAACCTGGGTAGTAAAAGCCTCTGTTATTTATTCAGTTATCTAAACCGATTCGACGTACGTATTGAGCACCTTTTCCATATTTATTGCGGCTCATTTGGTTTTATCTATCCTTTCTTCCGAAGAATCATTTTCTTTTTTCTTTTTCGGATATATATATATATATATATATATATATATATATATATATATATATATATATATAAAGTGAGAAAAGTGGTCAATTAATCGTAATTATATAGCGGTGTAAAGTCAGGTGTTAAGTTGTAAGCACATGTGACACTCACCTGTGAGGAAACACATTCACGCATACACACACATACACACATATTTATATATATATATATATATATATATATATGTGTGTGTGTGTGTGTGTGTGTGTGTGTGTGACTATTCAAATAGAAGAGAATAGATATGCAATTAGTCAGGTGGGGAATGACACACAAGAGATTTATTGAGATGTGTACACTTTGATGTCAATTCGCTTCTTTTGTTCACCAATTTGTTTTCAGCATGTTATAGGATGTATGACTTTTTTTTATTATTCCGAGTGTTTTTTGCACCTCTATCTTTACACGTGACAGGGCGATGAGAAATTTTAGATTGTCACGCTTTGATAAGAAATCACCATGCATAATTTCGGACAGCTCTCACAGTTCAATTTTCGTTCCGGTGTAGTGATTATTGTCACTATCACATAAAACTCGATAAAGCATTGTTGGCGGTCTAATGGATAACTAGCAGACCGTACTAGGGAGTTTGATTCTCACTTGGTGTCCCGCACTTTCGGTTGGGGTTTTAGAATACACCGACTGCACCTCTACAGAGGGGTAAAATCCCCCAAATATGTTAGCCGTGGGTGGCGATCCAATATGTTTAAGGAAGGAATCCTGGTGGCTGTGCAGTCCATGACATGCAACACTCTACTTAGACCCTTACTTACGCTAGACCGGTAGTCAGAGAAGCCCCCTCCGATCAATCGGCTGTTCACGTCAAGCCCTAGCACCTACATGATTGTCCCAACGCTATTGCCCTTATGGCAAACCCCCAATCCTTTTATCATATTTGTGCTAGAAAACGGTGGCTGTGGGTCTGACGTTAAACAGCATCTAATGGTGAAGTTTCAATTCTGGAAATCTGGTAAGTGTGGAGAACCCCTTCATTATCATTGTTCACTGTGACCAGGAGTGGTATTACCTGTTAGGGTCCTATCTATGGGATGAATAGAAGAAATGAGTTTTAAAAAATGTGTTTAAAAAGATTATGTTTGAAAAAAAATTGAATACCCATCAAGAATCAATAAAACAAAATGTCTTCGGCATAAAATAACCAAACAAGGGTTGACATGCCATAAACTCTAACCAACCAACCAACTCTGTTCGCCGCGAGTAGGATGTGACACAAAGTCACAAGGATGGGGCATCCAGCGAGGATCGAAATCGCTTTTCAGTAGTAATGGATATGCGAGATTAGCTTGTTAACTATTACACCACAATGAGATGTCTGGGTTTGAGGGTAGTACGCGCCGGTCCCGCACATATCCTACCCACAAATCCTCAGAGTTAAATGACTTATCGCTGTAGTTGACGACCAATCCCCTTTTCTATGGCAGGAAGCAAATTCTTTCGATTATACATCTTTTATTTCAAGGACCCCAATACCGACCGGCTGCTATGACCTTCCTTGTCCGACATTTTTTTGTCTGACATACAATACGACTAACTACTAAACCAACTGCCAAAGCAAATAATTGTTTTGGTTTGATTTAGTTTATTTATTTAACAGCATATCAACTCGTTATGGATTATTTAATACCGAAATTTGATCCATTTCTAAATGGTGATTGTGATCCTAACATTATTGTCAATGTTGCACTGCAATCAATTTTTAAAATCTCGCTTTTTATTTGAATATGATATTAATAATTTCTTTGCAGAATTATATGGTATCAAGAGCTTTTGAATATGGTTTAAATCAGGCATGTTTAATGACATATGAGTTATCGGATCATATGACCTTTAGGCACCCCTTTTTGATCTCGATTAAGAGAGGACATGTTTTTCATTTACACCGTCAATATCCGGTTGTTTGTTAGGGTTAGGGTTAGTGGTTAGTTTTATAAATTTTTTTAAATCTAAAAATCGTCTGTTAAAACAACCGGATATTGACGGTGTAAATGAAAAACATGTCCTTTCTTAATCGAGATCAAAGAGGGATGCCTAAAGGTCATATGGTCCAAGTTATCTAATGCCGAAATTTGATTAATCTAATCATGACTATATTTCGTCTGGTTGGGTTCATTTGTTTAATGGCATATAAATTCGTTATGGATTATTTAATGCCGAAATTTGATTCATT
>CM042147.1:87061554-87074054 GCA_023376005.1 Doryteuthis pealeii
GAAACTGAGACTATAGCCTCTTTGGGTGTCTTTGTGCCTTGGTACTGTCGATTGCCTGCTCAGTCCAGACCTGGCGTATTGTCAATTTTACAATTTGAAAAAATAGAAATATTTTTCTATTTTATCTGAGAAGAGTCATTAACATTCCAAATTTTCATTGAACGGTTGAACTCCCCTGCGATTTTCATGTTAGTAACAAGAGTATAAACTAAGCGAGTGGTGTTCCACAAAATGTATAGTGACTATCCTCATTCTGTGCAGTAATTAATCTAGACCATCTAAAATCATGCACCAGTGACTAAATAAATAAAAGTTGGGTTTTTTTTAAAGAAAATAACTATAAACAGAATATAAGGTGTGCAACTTATGCATATATCTTCTTTTTTTTTACTCTTATTATATAATGGCCTCACCAAAACTCTATAACGGATATGGGAACATATGCAGAAGAATGATGGATAAGTAACAGGTCAAAGTTCACCATCTGCCAAAACAAGCCGTGTGAAACGCAGGGACCCGTATTGTTTGGCTATATATGGCCACATAGTATTTTGAGAGATTTAGTTAAATTCAACAACCAAAAATCTCTTAAGAAGTAAATATACAAAAATGTAAAAGTGATCATGCAATGAACACGATTCCCTAACATCTAATCATAAAATAAACCTAGACGGGTTGACATGCTGTTAAAATAAATCAATCAATCAAGTCTTTTGCTTTTAGCTTTTGATCGAGTTACGCTAAAAGCACCGGTTTCCGCAAGATCACCGAAATTATACCTGCCCAGTGTGGTATAATCTACCACCCCTCTTATTGGCGTCGTCCAAGCGAATAGTTTGCCATACTACTACCCCTTATTCAGGACCGGAAGAGTGGGGCGAGACCCTAGAAATCATCAGAACAAGTCAAGCACGCAACAGGGTCGGACGTGCTAAGAACAGCACTGCTACTGGACAAGTCATGTGTCCAGAGCAGAAACAGCAGCAACAGCAGTGGATTGTAAAAATGTAGTCCTCAATGTCCGTAGTGAAATGGATTTTAGATAGACAAAAAGGAGACAACTTCATTTAAGGATAGTCTGTTTGATAGCAGCAGGCAATAATCTTCGCAGCAAGTGACGTGGAGTCGTTAGGCTGATGATTGAATTTGCTTTCTCAACCGAAACCAGCCCTTATTATATTATCCAGATAGGCTCCAAAATTGGTCTTTTTAAAACTTCTTGTTTAGGCGCGCAGGCCTCTGATTGGTCCAAAAATAAATATTTTATTTTTACTTTATACTTGCGCCGACCCCATGCGCAAATGCCTATTTTCGTCAATGTTATTTTTGCTTTTGGTGAGTAAACTTCCGACTTTCTTTATTATTCGTATCACTGCAGATATGCAGTAAGACTAAAAATAAATTAATTTAGTCTCTTGTTTTTAACTTATGGTCAAGTCATGCTGAAAGTCACGATTTCCACTGGATCCCCGACATTAAGCCTGAGCTCAGTCGGTAGAGTGTCGGACTAGGAACCCAGCGTATGAGTAGCACAGGGATCTGTGTGGTAAAGTGAGGAGCTGATGGTATGTGTGCGTCCACCTCAGATGTTAAAATAAGCTCCTTGGTCTAGCGCTCGTGAAAAGGGATAGACTTCCTCGCTGTATGGCTGATACCGACATTAGGCCACCCCGACGACTTTACTTACTTTTAGTGTGATATAATCTACCCCAGTCATATTGGAGCCATCCAGACGAATATAATTTATTATACAGCTGCCCTCAGTAGAATTGGATAAAATTTAAACATTAACCAATTTTACTGTATAGCACAATATTGTCACAGTACGTAGATGGGTGATCATTTTGTAGCTGCACGTACTGTGACCAACCCAGTGTCTATGTGTCATACTAACCCTAACTTCGTAAACAGTAACTAGGTCTTTTTGCACTTAGTGGATATGCTGTAATCGTATTTGCCTGCTCATCCCACTTATGAGGGCTGGACACAAGGTCTCGTTTTTACGTGGACGCATAAAAATTGCGTCGATCTGGGGGGATGGCCCCCTGGGATCGATGCTATTAATTGTACTTTACCGGTCCAGAGGCCGAAGCACACTGGACCCCCAGCCGAGGCCGGGTGGATTAGGTAAGAATCAGAGCATAGTAGCTGGAACAGATACTACGCTTTGATCCCCCCCTTCTCTGTAATAAGCCTTAGCTAGATCGACTAATCCCAAAGCAAAGATGGAAATGCAGATTCTGGACGTTTGCATATTGTAGGTCAAGCTTGCCTAGCCACATAGCACAATGTCACAAGTAGTGATTATTTTACTCCAGATCGCCATGGCTTGTGTTTAAAGAGAATTAACAAAACAAGACGTAGAGAAACTAGGAAAACACGAAGTAATGACTCAACTTACCTACCACTGCCTTTCTGCCTTCGTCACTGGTGTTTTAAAAACTTCTACCCCCCACACCCCTGGAGTCAAGATGAAGCAAGGTGGGTAAGCCGTAAGCACTTACCTGGCACCAGGTGTTTCGAACGGTAAATAGAAGTGACTTGATTTACAGGTATGGATACTCTCTCTCTCTCTCTCTCTCTCTCTCTCTCAGGTACGGTGGTCTCTCTCCTTATTCGTGATATTTCGCTTTTCTGCTTTTACAATTACTCTTGGTCTACTCCCAGAAACGATTCATAAATTTTAGTGAATAACTTCGTGTGGAGTAATGGTTAGCAAAGTAAGCAAGCAGATCCTAGTTAGTGAGTTCGATCCCCAATGGGTGTCCCATACTTTTGACTTTGCGTTAAACTAAAATAAGTGTAGTATGTATTTACCTAACCCATCCACACTGGTAGGATGTGACACAGGGTATATTTTTAAACTTGTTAGAATTCAGAGTTTTCCTTCTCCTAGTTTCTGCATCTGGCAGTGAGGCTCCAGTTCTAGGGCTCTGGAGAGTGGGAAGTACTCATTTGTTGCCATTACTCCCAGTTACACTCTGACCCGGAGTGATAGCATTTGTTAGGGTCCTATTTATGGGTGAAATAGATATTTGAAAATTATTAGTATTATATAGGAATAATTGATACTCTATAACTAAATTATTTGTATTAAAAATAATTTATTTAGTATTATTATATGTTACTTGAAATCATATAACTGTGTGCAAACAAATGTTTATAGTTTATTACTAAACAGAAATAGTTACTTGAAACCATATTATTTAGTATAAATTATTAGTATTAGATACGAAAACTTGAAACTGTACAAATGTGTTTAAATTATTTATATCAAATAGGAATACGTGATATGATATAACTGTGTGCAAATAATTTAAATATAAACATACAATGTACATATTTATCAACCTCTCAGCACGTGTAGTATGTAACACAAGGTCAATTTTTTAAGCGGAGTTTAACAGGTTTGAACTCAGAGTTTTCCTTTTCCTAGACTGGATGCCTAAACAAGGTTAAAGAGCCCAGCCTGCCCTACTATTTACCCATAGATGGAGGGAGAATAGTTGGATGCATACTTTTTCGCAAAGGCATTAGCGCAATGTGAAATGCAATCAGCTTTGTCTAGGATTTGAACTTGGATCGCCGAGTTCATTTCCAACGATGATAAACATTACAAAACGCGCTCCAACATCTAAACGTACAAGGTATGAAATTCTTTAACTTCTCGTAATAAAATAACCCCAGGCAAGTTGGCACGCCGTTAAAATCAATTAATTGACCATTCTCTTAGACTGGCTGCCAACGCTAAAGAACTCAGTATGACCTACTATTTACCTATAGCGGCATTTCCAAAAGGGCATTAGCACGGAGTGAAACGCAAACAGTTCCGTCCAAGATACATATTCGAGTCGCCGATTTTATTTCTAAGCTTAGTGATTAATGACGGTATCAAAATTCAAGAGTAGTAATGCTGACAAATGGGAAATACTACAATGTTCGTTTTATGTGAATGTTCTTGACTTAATAAGGGAAAGAAAAAAATCTGTGTTTGTCCAGAATAACCACATGGGTTAACTGCCTATGCTAATACACAAAAAAATATAGTAAAATTAGCAAAAATATGCCACCCGCCGGGTGTACGTAAGTATTTACAGACATCCCACCATGTCAGTCGAAAATAAGGATCCTTATAGTGAGGAAGAGAGAGAGAGAGAGAGAGAGGAGGGGGAGAATAAAGCTACGAACGTCCTACAGGCTAAAAGTTGTGGTGCTTGGTGTGTTTCCCCCCCCCCCTCCTGAAGAATAGCCATCACCGACATAGCAGTCGTCGGTGACAACGCTACAAGTCTTGTCTGCCTTACGATTTACTCACAGCTGGAGGGAGAAGAAATGGACTCGTTCCTTTCTTAAATGAAATGCAAACAGCTTCGTCCAGGTCACCAGGTCCATTTCCTAGAACGATAACCGTTACATCACCCGACACCTCCAAAATGGATCACTAAACTCGAGAGCAGGTTTAGGAGGAGGTATCACCCATTGACCTACAATGTGACCTGACCTATAACACCTGTAATCATGTGTCCCCATGAAAATCTGGTTTTGTTAATCACACACGGGACCCACGAACGTAAACAGAAACAAGAACATCCAACCCCTAGACCTAAAAATATATGGGAAGTGAGCAAGTAATCTAGTTGTTTGATTAGCTTTGGTTTATTTAATGGTATATCAACCCTTTAAGGGATAATTAATGCCGAAATTTGATTCATTTATAAATGTTTGATTATAATCATAACTATGAATGCAATCCTAAAAGTAAGATTTCCAAAGCGCTGGGGACTCAGGGAAAGTACGGCTATTGGCAACACTGTTGTGTTTGTTGTGCATGCCCCAGCACCTGACCCTGCTCCTGCTACACTGCCACACTCAGTCTTGGCTTATCAGTTGTTTCTAATGAAACTCCTGATTGACGCTTTAGCCAAGTGCAAAGTTGGTGCAGTTATTCAATTTTTGAATGCAAAAGGCATCCAACCTATTGAAATTCATTGCCATTTAATGGAAGTGTAAGGTGAGTCATGCATGGATGTCAAAAACGGGGACACCTATTCATGAACAAAGCAGTGTAGGCCAACCAGTGAAAACCTACATTAATCAGCTCTGTGTGGATTCTGGATTCGGTGCAGAAGACCTATAACAGTAATCACAGATAGGGACAGGTAGTGAGAGGGAGTCATTGGTAACCATGCTGTCAATGTGACCGGATGATGATAACAATAATAATAGATAGGTATACACACAACAACACACACACACACACATATATATATATATATATATATATATATATATATATATATATAATACCAACTCCTCAACACAAGTAAAATGTGACACAAGGTCAATTTCTTATGCAAAATTTAACTGGTTTGAATAAAGAACCCAATCCGAGCTATTTACCCATAGCTGGATGCTTGTATGCATACCTTTCCCAAGGGTATTATCACTATGGGAAATGCAACCAGTCTAGATTTGAACTTGTGTTGTCAAGTCCTTTTCCTATGACAATACCCATTACACCATATGCCACCACTATATATATATATATATATATATTATATATATATATATAGTGGTGGCATATGGTGTAATGAGATACATACACACACTCACATTCACACACATATATGTAAACACACTCATACATTTATATGTATACACATATAGTCATATACACAACTCCCATGAACCTTCCCTCAAATATATAAGAGCATTAAAAAAATAACCCACCTCATAGAGGTTCTTCACGGAACAAATGGACATACTACTACTAACACACTCGTCTACCCGGATTTTAATAGCATGTCAAACCCTCAAAAACACTTTAATTTTTATAGTTCTTCTATAATGCTCCCTTTCAAAAAATCTATAAACATTTTCTTCAAATAAGAAATTTTCTCCTGACGATGACCTAAGGTCGAAACTAGTAGAGAATAAACAACATACAAGAAATATTCCTGATTGTCTTATTACTTTTTGTTCATACTATATATATATATATATATATATATATTATATATATATATATAATATATGCTAGTCTCACCTCAGTCAGAAAGCAGAAATATATATAGAGATAAATAGATGTCAAAATTGACTATGAGTGTAACAACATTTTACAGTTTTTACTATTTTAGTAGCAGATTGAGAGGATGGCTTGGCCAAACCCTGTCCAAGCCTTGCTTTTCTCTCTCAGCTATTGTGACATGCCAGTAACAGAAATTGACATCAAATACCTGCTATTAATCGTTACATTGCCTCACACACACACATGGATACAACTATCTAGCTACCTACTTATCTAACCGCAGACTCATTGAGGGACAATCCTTAGTGGCTAAAGATATATATTTTAATCAGCTGCAAAGTTACCTGTTCAAGTAAATCTGATGAGGCCAGTTGCACCACCTGGTGAGCAGGTGATAGGTGCAGTGGAGATGGGGGTTAGAGGAAGGGCAAGGAGGCGAGGTGCAGGTGACAAAGCTGGTGTCATGGAAAAGCTGAGAAGACAAGAGGACAGAAAGGGGTAGAATGAGAGGGAGGAGAGGATATCCGGTAGAAAAAGTAAATAAGCAATGAAGAGAGAGAGAGAAAGAGTATGAGAGAGAAAGAAAGAGAGAGACAAGTGGAGAGATGGGGAATAAGGAGAGTAGGGTTTATTGAGAGTGGCTTAAGTAGATAAAGAGCAAAACAAAAGAAAGGAATAAAAAAAGAAGAGAGAGAGAAATGAAGATTAATAGAAAGAAGGAGTTGGAGGGGATCAAAAATTGAGATAGAGTAAAAGAAAGGGGAGTAAATAACAAAAAATTGGGGGTACAAAAAAGAGGTAAACAAAAGGTAAATAAGCAATGGAATATATATATATATATATATATATAATATATATATATAATATATCAATAAAGGAAGAGACTCAATACAGTAATCCCATAATAAATTTATTTCGACGAAAATTGGGGCCCATATAAATCTAAGTTGATTTAAACCAGCTCCCAAATTTTCCGTCTCATCAGATGGGTCTCAATTCACTTATGGACAAGCATATCACAAAAAAACCCAAAGAGCTGAATATATATAAATTCAAACAAAAACAAAAAATAATTAAAAAAATATATATTTTTTTAACAGTGTAGGATTGTAACCATACAACAGGAAGTGAATGAAAAAAAAGAGATACATCTCAAGGTTGATTTCTAGGTGTCCAGACAGACAAAAAAGTGTCAGGACAGAAAAAACAGAGTAGTATATTAAAATATAAATAACAAGTAAAATAAAAAGATTTTAAATTTAAACATTAGAGTATAATGATGTATAAAAGAAATACTAGTTAATATAAATATAAAATAAATTAATAGTAAGATAATAAAAAAATAAATTAAAAAATAATAAATAATAGAAATTAAAATCAATTAAAATAATAATACTAATAATAAAATTAATACTCAGAGAGTCCTGAGACCTATATATATATATATATATATATATATATATATATAAGATAAATCTAATGAGTCAGACGAACCTACTATTAGTTTCGCTTAATGCACTTCAGGCTCTTACTTAGGTATTGAGCACTTTTACTTATTAGCTATTCTCCTAGCGGTTATATGAATATAATATATCTTATATACATATAATTACATATAAATTGTTTTTTCTTTTGCCAAATACTGTACCAATAGATTATTTTTTGTTGGTACGACTATCTTGGTCTTTTCTTTTTTTCAAAAATTTTTTCTCCCCGGTTGATGTTTGGCAGTATATTTTTACAATCAAACTATTTGCTGGGTTTTTTCTCACCGCAAGGATTTACCAACACGCTTGGTATATTAAATTATATATATATATATATATATATATATATATATATATATATATAGAGAAGAGAGAGGAGAGAGAGAGAGAGAGAGAAAGAGGGTGAGACCAAGAGAGAAAAGAGTGAGAGAGATGTGAGGATAGAGGGAGAGTAGGGTTTATTGGGACTGACTAAATAAGTATTTACACAACCCGTTCTCCAAACATAAGATGTGACACAAGGTTGCAAGTAGTCGTAGATCTGTGAGACTAACTTGCTACCATTACACTATAATGTGACACCTAATTACCCAGCCCATTTGCCATGGGTAGGATGTGACACAAGTATGGGGCATTCAGTGAGGATCAAACTCCTTACTCAGGAGTAGTTAATCTGTGAGACTAACTTGCTAACTATTACACCATAATGTGACTCCTAATTACCCAGCCCATCTGCCACGGGTAGGATGTGACACAACTATGGGGCATTCAATGAGAATCAAACTCCCTATTTAATAGTAATGGTTCTGCGAGACTTGCTTGCTAACCATTACACCTAAATCAGTTATTTACCTGACCCATTTGCCATGAGTGGGATGGGACACAAAGTTGCACGTATGAGGCATCCACCAAGGATCAAACTCTCTATTCAGTCATAATGGATCTGTGAGATTAACTTGCTAACCATTACACTACAATGGGACACCCAAATCAGGTATTTATCCAACCTATTTACCACGGTTATGTTGTGACACATGGTTGCAAGTATGGTGCATCCAGCAGGGATTGGAACACTATTCAGTCGTAATCGATCTGCAAGACTAGTTTGCTAACCCTTACAGCATGATAGGACACCCAAATCAGGTAGTTACACAACCCGGTTGCCACGGGTACGATGTGACATAAGGCTGCAAGTAAGGGATATACAGCAAGGATCAAACACACTATTCAGTAGTGGATCTGCAAGACTAGCTTGCAAACCATTATACCACAATGGGATGCCCTTGGGAGTGGCTTAAATACTAAAGACTGAAACAAAAGAAAGGAATGAAAATAAAAAAAGAAAGAGAGATGAAGATTAATAGAAAGAGGGAGATATAGAGGGGGGAGATCAAGAATTAAGTTAAAGGAAAAGAGAGGGGAGGTGAATAACAACAATCTGGGGAGAGGAAGGTAAAAAAAAGAGGGGTAAGGAAAAACAAAGCATTTGTTCTGTATTTTGACAATAGACGAACCCTTTTTTCTAATTATAGGGGTTAGTTTGCTGGTCTTCTGAAACACAGTGAGTCTGTTTGTCCGCATGAAGTAATCCATAAAGATGGCCTTGTGCCAAAATAGGTGGAGACCAACAACAGAAATCAAAACTATCACACAGTCGTAATTATAGAGATTCTTTATGAGAATACGCACTCAACTCAAGTTGGCAACAAAACTGAAATAAATAACAATTAAACTCGTCTTTTTTACGTCTTGACAAACAAAATGTAAAGAAAAAAAAACAGTTAAATATAGTTGACCCAGTAATCTTCACATGTTTTGCAAACAATGTCAGACGTTGGCAGAATCGAGTGCCCAACCTGTATGTTGAACGATAAACTTGAGAAACTTAATTTCTTCCCTTAGGTTTTAAAAATATGTTCCCTAATAAATGATTAAGTAACAGTTATGTTAATTTATATTACTAGGTGTAATAAATAATTAATAACTTAATTGGATTTCAATTATAATGTATCAATTGAAACAATTAATTAGTTTCTTTGTATTAGAGATGGATTTATTAATGCAATTAAATAAAAGAACAGAGTGAGAGAAAGAGAGAACATGAGAAAAGGGGGGGGAGAAACAAAGAAACAAAGAAAATCAATATCAGAAGAAAAAAAGAAAGAAAGAAAGAAAGAAAGAAAAAGGGATTGAAAAAGAAGAAAAGAAAAAGAAGAAAAGAAACAGTAACAGAAGAAAAAAAGAAGCAGAAAGAAAGAAGGAAAGAAAGAAAGAAAGAAAGAAAGAAAGATAAATAATAAATAAAAGAAAAATAGAAAAGAAAAAGCAAGAAAAGGGGGGAAACAAAGAAAGAAAGAGAGACTGGAGGAAGAAAAAAAAAAGATGGAAAAAAACACAAGAAAAAAGAAAAGAAAGTGAATAAAAAAAGACTAAAAAAAAGAGATAGAAAAGAAAGAAGGACAGAAAGGAAAAAAAAAAGAATGGATGCAAAGAAAACAAGAAAGGAAAGAGAAAGAGAAGAAAAAAAAATAAGACCCCCCCCCCCAAAAAAAAAACAAAAAAAAAAACAGATTATTTCTAACACAGTAAGGAAAGAAAAATTATTTAGAAAGACAGAAGCAAACAAAAAATAAAAGAAAGGAAAGAAGAAAGGAAAGATATCATACAATTATTATTTACTAGCAGGACCTGTGGATATATCACAGTATGATGATAATTTAATTATTACAACATCTGATTTGTTTACTTAAGAATAGCTATTGTGAAATAGTTCAATATGTAAAAAGTATAATAATCTTGATTTAATTCTCTCTCACTCTTTTTTTACTTTCTTTCCTTCTTTTCATCTTTTCATTATGTTCAATTGAAACAGATTAGCATTATCACTTCTCCACCTTTATCCCTCTCTCTATCTTTCCCCTACTCTCTTTCTTTCTTTCTATTATATTTTTCTGTGTAGCATGTCCTTTTTGTTTCTTTTCTTTCTTTATAATAAAAACAGAATGGTCCATTATTTAGCTAAGGTGACAACACTCATAAGAAATAAGAATTTGGTGGATAAGCAACACCAGATAATCATACATTTTTGCATTTCATCTTGGACAATTTGGACAGTCCCATTTTTAACCATAAGCTGTTGCAAGATGGGTAGGATGTGAGACAAGGTTGAACATATGGGGCATCCAGTGAGGATCAAACTTGCTATTAAGTAGTGATTTGTGAGACTACCTTGCTAATCATTACACGATGATGGGATACCTTTTTTTACACCACACATTCATCACAAGTAGTATGTGACTCAAGGTCGCAATTATGGGGCATCTCAGAAGATGTAATGTAAGTATGAGTTAACCAGTAAGTCACAAGTATGGGTCATCCAGTGAGGATCGAACTCACTATTCTATAGTATATATATTCTGTAGTATATATATATATATATATATATATATATATATAATATATATATTATATACCCCCGCATGAGCAGGATGTGACACAAGGTCAATTTCTTAAGCGGAGTTTAACAGGTTTGAATTCAGAGTTTTCACAAACTTTATACACATTTTCATTGTTGGATTTTATATCCATTTCATTCTTTCTTATCTGAGTCAGTAGAGCGTTCGGCTAAGAATCACAAGGTTCCTAGTTCGATACCAACCCTCGCCAACTCAGCATATGAGTAGCATAGGGATGTGTGCGGTAAAGTGAGGCACTGATGGTAAGTGGGCACTCCACCATAAATGCTAAAATAATCTCCTTGGTCTAATGCTAGTGAAGGGGGGATAGATACCCACACTGTCTGGCTGATACCTACATTAGGCCGCCCCGACAACTTTTCTTACTTATATATATATATATATATATATATATATATATTAAACGTAATCCATTTTGTGGACCTTCTTTTTTATAAAGTATTGAATTTTCTCCCGTTGGAACCAGAACAACATTTTTTATATATACATATATATGAGTAAGAAAAGGTGGAATGAAAACATCACACAATGCTGTTAAAGAAGAAAACAATTTATAATATAATCAGCTATGATTATATTATAAATGTTTTCTTCTTTAACAGCATTGTGTGATGTTTCATTCCACCTTTTCTTACTCATATTGTCGGATTCATTTCCTTTCTTAACTTATATACATATATGTATATTAGTTGATCAGATATGGTTGTAAAATGAAGACTACAGGCTCAGCTTTGGTTCATTTCCTGTATTCACCATGGATCAATAAAAGAGGCTTAATGAAACTTGATCCGATGAGACGACGAGTCCAACTGTAAAGTTGTGTATCAGACAGTTCTGCCTTTCCGCAGCCATGAGTCACCTTTTTACTTCCTCAAACATTTGTTGTGCTGCACTTGATACAACACATGCTAAAGATTTATGAATAACTAGAAGGGGCTACCCAGCGTCGCCTGGGTAGAAGGTGGGGTTGCAAAAAAGCTAGTCACGCAGATCCATTATCACTGAATCATGAGTTAGATCTGAATGAAGTGTAATTATATATATATATATATATATATATATATATATAGATAGATAGATAGATATGAATAGCCTGAGAAAGATAGATAGATAGATATGAATAGCCTGAGAAAGATAGATAGATATGAATAGCTTGAGAAAGATAGATAGATAGATAGATATGAATAGCCTGAGAAAGATAGATAGATAGATAGATATGAATAGCCTGAGAAAGATAGATAGATAGATAGATATGAATAGCCTGAGAAAGATAGATAGATAGATAGATATGAATAGCCTGAAAAAGATAGATAGATAGATAGATATGAATAGCCTGAGAAAGATAGATAGATAGATAGATATGAATAGCCTGAGATAGATAGATAGATAGATAGATAGATATGAACAGACTCAGGTAGATAGATAAATATGAATAGATTCGTAGATAGATAGATAGATAGATATGAACAGACCAAGTCATGCAGATCCATTATCACTGAATCATGAGTT
>CM042147.1:87079054-87106554 GCA_023376005.1 Doryteuthis pealeii
AGTTAAAAGAGGAAGTAAGAATAAACTTACAGTTATTTTTTCTTGTTAATGGATTTCATTTAAGATTCATTGAAGAGATTTTTGCTTATATTCATTAAAATAAAACCAAACAGTTAGAAATCAATAACACTGAGCACATATTTATTAAATTTGATCTTTTAATATCAATATGCAAATTAGACTTCCCGTTCGCACTGTAAACCGCTATTTTGTTGTATATACAAATATAATTGCATGTTATTTGTATGTAGATATGGTCAACAGTGGCTTCGGCCTCTGGACCATTGATATAATTAACGGCGTCGATCCCAGGGGGCCATCCCCCCAGGCAACACCTGCCCCCTTGATTTAAAGGGACAGGGCTGGGTTTATTGCCCAGTGCCTGAGGCGCCCCCCTTGAGGGGGAATGCCGACGGGATCGACGCAATTTTTTCACCTGCCACCCCATGAGTCTCGGCTTGTGGGTGGTCCCACGTTAATAGGGACTTTGTGCCTGACCCGTACAAGTGGGGTATGCGGTAAATATCATGTAGATATGGTTAACAGTGTTAACAATGTAAAACAATTTTATTAATTATTAAAAAGGTTAAAATAAAATCATGGAGAATGTGATGTCAATAACTAAGGGAATTGTGACTTGAGTAGTAATATAGTTTCGGTTACAGAAAGAAAAAACACACTATCTCCATTATAATAAGATTATATGATACTAGCAGAACCTGTGGGTATACCACAGTATTTTAATTTAATTATTACAACATTTGATATGTAAGTTCAAACTCCAGTTGCACTATTATATTCACGTTCAAACTATTACCCTTAGGAAAGGTATGAACCCCCCCCACATCCCTACATAGCTATGGATTAAATAGTACCACTACTGTTCTTCTACAAGGATGGCTTTGGCATTAAATAACCCACCAAAGTTTTCATGGCATTAAACAAAGAAATCAAACCAAACCAAACCATATTTTGATTACAGTTCTTATTCATATTGACTTAAATTTATATTTATATTGATCTTTTCAACTAAAAGACATTAAAGAATTTTCCAAACTCAAAGCACTGGTATTACAAATAGATGGCTGATCACTTGGTACTCTGAACAGGTCAGAGAGAGAGCTGTAGTCTAAATAAATCCGTTGGCCAGGAAATAAAATTATGTTTAGAAGAATTTTGGTTAATATCTATTTCTGCACTGTGTTAAAACCACTTATATTAAGTATCAGTTTCAATAAGGTACAAAGAGAAGTGCTTGAGTTTTGTAAATCCTGCTGACCAAAGTTAAGCATTGACTCACGATTCTAATGAAACAGCTGTGTCCTGCTTTTTAAACATCGACTTGAGATAATTGATTTAACGATGTTATAAAACAGGAAAAAGAAACAAAAGAAATCAAACATGGACTTCATATGAATATATAGCCATATTTGCAAAGA
This sequence comes from Doryteuthis pealeii, assembly GCA_023376005.1. Classification (NCBI taxonomy): domain Eukaryota; kingdom Metazoa; phylum Mollusca; class Cephalopoda; order Myopsida; family Loliginidae; genus Doryteuthis; species Doryteuthis pealeii. The sequence continues at coordinate 87,080,494 of CM042147.1, forward strand.
TGTGTTCAAAAATTGTACTTTTATACACAATCCTCAAACTGGTATCTGACTGGCCTCTCAAGGTTAACAAGGAGTGTAACAGGCATTTTCTGTTTTGATGAACATCGCTTATCTCCTGTGGAAACCTGCACTAGTGTGAGCTATCCAAAAACTTACATTGATCAGCTCTGTTCGGATTCTGGATGCTGCACAGTTGACCTCCAGAGGACGATGAATGATAGGGACAGATTGTGAGAGATTATCATGGATATCCATGCAGCCAGCAACCTAATACTGTTTTATTGATTGTTTGTTTGGTTGGTTTAATGGCATATCAACATTTGTGGGTTATTTAATGCCAAATCATGTTTTTTTCATATATATTATTTGTTTAAGAAATAATGATGCTATTTGCAGAATAGCAGAGGCCGCTTCTGTCTTAAAAAACGCTAGGTGGTGATAGCTGAAAAAAAAACACCCACTTACGAATGAAGTCCTTAGTTGTTGTTTTTAGTTAAAATAAAAAAGAATCTCTAAATATTTTTGATTTTTTATTTGTAATTGATTGTTGGAAATAAATATATTAAAATAAAATAAAAAATACCAAAAAAAATGTTTTGATTTTTTATTTGTAATTGATTCGAAAAAAAAAAGGAAAATACAAAAAAAAAAAAATTTTTTTAACGGATTGAAGGCGTTTTTTATTGACTAATTAATTTTTTTTAGTGGTTTGAAGGCATTAAAAGTAAGCATATTTTTATAGACAAGTAAATGTAAATATTTAGCCCCCAAAAAAAGAGGGGGAGGGTTAAAATATTTACATTTACTTGTCGAAAAAAGACTGGAGGGAGTAAAATATCACATTTACGTTTTTTCAGCTATCACTGCCTAGCGTTTTTTAAGGCAGGAGGCCGGGATGCAATTCTGTGAATAGCATCAAAATAATCTTCATTGACTTTGTATGTATTAATAAATTAGTAGAAATAATTTTAATTAACTTCGTGTATTAAATTATACTTCACTTCCAATATTATTTTTGAATGATGGTCATTACCTTACAAGGCAATTAGAATATTTGTACTTTATTTCAAAAGATAATGCATTTAATTTTGGTTGTTGTTGTTGTTGCTATCCTTCTGTCTACGAAAGATGATGAAGGAGTGTCTATGGGCGGGTTCATATAGAGGATGCAAATACCCCCTCTCCACACTGCCGCTGTGATCCAAAGGAAAGGTAAGGAACCAATGCAGTTTGGCAGTGGTAGTGTCACAGGAATTGATGGGTAGCACTGGATTTCAGCATCACACCACTTTAGGGACTCCAGCTCCTGATTTGTTTTAGCAGTTTACTCCCGTAGTCTTTCCTTGATATATACAAATAAAGTAAGGCACATTCCTTAACTTGGTTCTATCAAAAGAAAGATATATAATCAAGACTATTTCTAGTGAAATAATCATAATTTCCTTTATGCAACTATCTATTTCTTTAAGCACATTAGAACTTGTGTTACATAATCTATGCGATTGCATAAGATTATTGTCAGTCTGTAATTCTGAGGGGATGACCCTTTTCATACCATGCCGGGTCCTTCAATGGAAAATTACAGAAGCCCGCCAAAATACGTGAAGTCACGTGGGACCTTTTTCAGAGTCCCCAGTTTGCAGTTAGGCATCAGCTAGAGCAGTCGGCCATTTTATGCTCTGCCTAAAACTGGAACAAACACGCGCTATGTTAGTCAGATATTTAGTTACATGAAATGTATAGTTAAGGAAATAAAAGTTGTATAAGTAATATGTTCTTGTGGTTGATGAATGTCTTGGTAACAAGACTAAGAAATGAATCCAGGACGACCAGCCAGCAAGAACATAGCAAAAGAAAGTCCAGACCTTAGAAGATTCCAGACACAAGATGTTAGAAGATAGAACCAAAGCTGGCCAGAAGAAAATACAACCGGAGATAAGAATTTAAGAAAGGGTATACAACACTTGTAAAGGAAATTTTGGTTATAGACATGAATATTCTCAATATATCATCATCATCATCAAGTCATGCTGAGAGTGCAAATCTCCATGACTCTCTCTCTCTCTCTCTCTCTCTCTCTCTCTCTCTCTTATTCACAACACATCCTTATAGGTTATTGTTCCTGGCAAGTCCCCAAATGGCATCCAGTATCTGCACAGAACTGATTAGTATAAGTTTTTACTAGTCAGCCTTCACTGTTGTGTCTATGTGTGAATGTCAACAGAAGAACATCACTTATAAGTTCACACTTACTTCTCCAGTTGTGTCTAGTATGTAATATTTATTTTAATTGTATAATGTTCAACTAGAAATTATAAAATCCTGGTATCACTGAATTAGAAGAGAATTAGCTTTTTATTGTCAAAGCTGTAGAGTTTGGTGATAAATAATACCTAATAATATCCATTTTGATTGTATAATTTTTCAATTTAAAATAATGGCATGGCATAGCATGTAGGAGTCAAAAAATAAGTATATTACTTATATATATATATAGTATATGTGATATCTAATAATATCCATTTTAATTGTATAATTTTCCTCTACAAATAATAAGAGACTGTTAGGTATTCGATAATACCTAATAATACCCATTTTCACTCTATAATATTCCACTTGAATTAATAAAAGGCTGTAAATTTAAGTAATTAATAATACCTAGTAAGTAAGTAAAGTCGGCGGGCGGCCTAAAGTCAGTATCAGCCAGATAGCGAGGTCTAGCGCTAGACCAAGGAGATTATTTTTAGCATCTGAGGTGGAGCGCCACAACTACCATCAGCTCCTTACTTTACCGCACAAATCCCTGTGCTACTCATACGCTGAGTTGGCGAGGGCCGGTATCAAACTAGGAACCTTGTGGTTTCTAGCCAAACACTCTACCAACTGAGCTAAACCAGCCCTTACTTAATAATACCTAATAATATCCATTTTGATTGTATAATGTTTCATTAGAAATAATAAATCCCAGTGTCTTTGAATTAGAAAAGAATTAACTTTTTATTGTCAAAGCTGTAGAGTTTGGTAATAAATAATACCTAATAATATCCATTTTGATTGTATAATGTTTCACTAGAAATATAAAAAATCCTAGTGTCTTGAATTAGAAAAGAATTAACATTTTATTAAAAAAAGGTTAGGAGTGTACTTATTTATAGTAAATAATAATGTAGATTTTTTTCCTAAAAATTATGTCTTTAAAATTCGGCCTCTGCAGAATATATATAGGGTAAAATGATGTGTTAGTGTTTTTTCTTTCTGTATTAAAATATCTTATTAATTTTTTCATTCTGTCACAGAATTGCTGATAAATGTTGAGTAGAAATTTTCAGTTAAAAATGTCCAAAACAAAACAGAATAAAGATGCTGAAAAGGCCAGACGTAATTTGCTGTTTCATGTCATCAGTCTATGAAAAAAAAAAAATGTTGTAATTTGACACTAGACTTTACTCTGAGTTAGTATTAGTCAATGAGTGATGTGTATAAAATTCCTAAAAAGAAAAACAAAATCTGCTTTGAAAGAGGAAGAAAAAAAAATACTTATAAAAAAGGCTGAAATATAATCACTGGATTTTAATGTAAATATCTTATCTTATTATAATTCCTCCAAATGTCTTGTCTGTCTGTCAGTCTCTCTGTCTGTCTGTCTGGCTGGCTGTCTGGCATCAACACAAATGCAACTTAAGCTGTGGACACCAAATATTCTGTGCTTTCTAATAGGACATCATACGGAGTTATACCGGTTTCTTGTTATAGAAAATTGAATCAGTGACCCAAGTTCAATTCCTGGACAAAGCAGCTTTCATTTCACAGTAATACCTTTAAGCATCAATCCATTAGGTTCTCCCCACAGCTATGGGTAAATAGTAGGACAGACTTGTTTTTGTAACCTTGGTAAGGCAACCATTCAAGGAGAAAATGTTAATGAAAAATCTAAAATATAAATCATTTGGAGGCGCGTGGTCTAATGGTTAGAGTCGTAGGAAATGGACTCGTCAAAGCAAGTTCAATTCCTGGACGAAGCTGTTGGAATTTCACATGGCGCTAATGCCATTGGAAAAGGTATGAATCCAATTCTCCCTCCAGCTATGGGTAAATAGCAGGGAAGACTGGGTTCTTTAACCATGGCTAGGTAACCAGTCTAAGAGAAGGAAAACTCTGAATTCAAACCTGTTAAACTCCGCTTAAGAAATTTTCCTTGTGTCACATCCTGCTCATGCGGAGGGGTTGGTAAATATACATTTCTATCAATAATAGTAGGCAGTCGGTTTAGCTCAGTCACTAGAGCATCTGCCTAGGAACCACAAGGTTCTGGTTTCAATACCAGCCCTCGCCAACTCAGCCCATGTGTAGCACAGCTTGAATCTGTGCAGTAAAGTAGGGAGCTGATGGTAGGTGTGGTGCTCCACCTCAGATGCAAAGACAGTCTCCCCAGTCTAGCATTAGGGGAAAAAGAGATAGACCCCCTCATTATCTGACTGATACCGATAGTAGGAATATAAAAATAAGAAATAAAATTATTTTATAATTTAATAAATTAAACTTATTAAGATTTTCAAAAAATTAAGTATAATGTTAAAATGGCCTGCTACCTTGTGTCTTCCATGTTAACTATAATGAGGGAGCTGTTTGAGAATATTAACATGGATGAGATTTTATCCTTGAGAGAAATAAAAGATATATTGAAAATTATGAATCAGATATAAGATACATCTACAAAAATACATCACTAATGGAAACTTGAGTACCAGTTTTTATCTCAAAACAAACCAAACCATGTTAACTAAACTGAATCTTTAGCTTTTTGTTTCACCATATAAATTGGACATCTACCAGTATTTAAAGCTGCCACAGAAAAGAGAGCTAAAAGAAAGGAGAAACAGCAGCACCCCCAACACCTACAGAAAGCATCACCTTTTGTTTGCAGCCATTGCACCAGAGACTGGCATTCGAGGATCGGTCTGTTCAGCCACTCATGTAGCTGTAAGTGAGAGAGAGAGAAAGAAAAAGAAAAAAACTATGCCACCGTCTAAAATAGACGGAAGGTTGTCAACCATAGTTTTAGTATGCGACCAATGGTCAGTTTCCCAAAAGTTGAAAATTTAAATTGGTGAGAAGTTAAAAAAATCTTAAACAACAAAGTTATCTAAAACAAATCTGCAAAGAAACTAATAAAATCTTAAGAGTTTTGTAATTTGCGTATATTGGTTTGGCGGTTGGTATTGATTTGCAAGTGTAAAGAAAATTGAGTTACCGGGATGTTGTTCATTTACCTTTGATTTATTTTCTTAATATTTCAGGATGAAAAAATCCCTTTGTTACATAATCTATGCGGTTGCATAGGATTATTGTCAATCCCCTGTAATTCTGAGGGGATGACCCTTTTCATACCATGGCCGGGTCCTTCCAAAATTACAGAAGCCCGCCAAAATACGTGAAGTCACGTGGGACCTTTTGAGTCCCCAGTTTGCAGTTGGACGTCAGGTAGTGAAGATGTACTGCCGAACTGTGACTCACTCTGCATATGCGCGCTATGTTAGTTAGCAGATGTATGGTGGGGATTTAACAATAAAATAAGATCAAAAGTAAATTGAAGTCTTGTGTTTATTACCTAAAAACTAACAATGACACAGGGCTTCTGATAAGGAGAAATCCCTAACAAAAAACCAGACCGAAATCCCTAAGTCAACTCCAGACGCTAGGCCTTAGAAGATGCCAGACCAAGTCAAGATGTTAGAAGATATACCAAAGACGATCAGAAGCATACCAAGACGGCCAGCAGAAGAATAGATGTCCAAGTAAGTGAAGAAGAAGAGGTATGCAACATTATAATTATTTAGTGCCAGTGAGGAAGGGCTATGCAACACCTTCATCAGGAAGTAGGGAGACCTGAAAAGGGAGATGTTGGCTGTTCCTAGAATCTATCCATTCTGTTATAGTTTGTGATTTTGTGTATGACTGTTTGATAAAGTCTTATTCCTCAGGAATTCTTTCTCTGTGTGTGTGTGTGTGTGTGTGTGTGTGTGTGTGTGTGTGTGTTAGTATCATTCCAAATGTTTTTAGTTCTTTTGTTGTTTTTTAATAAAATCTTGCCAACTATCTAAAAGTAGAAATAGACTCTGTTGTAAACACATTAACTAAACTGATTCATTCACCAGTTCCACAAATAATTAGACCTTTGAAATTCACTACAAATCAAACCTTGATAGCAAAACCATCATCTACACCTAGTGAAATGTATATGTTGTTCTAAACAATGTATAAGGAAATCCTGATGGCCTTTCACTTTTAGAATAGAAATTTTAGGGATACAGAATTAAATATCTGAATCATAAAAAACTTCTCTCAGTCAGACAATATTTCCACCTAAAAAACCTTGATTTTAATAGAGATGCTAAATTCACTATTATAAAGAATTTTAAAACAATAGCTAATCATACAGAATTTGAATTTCCCAAAAACATGAATTATTTGTCTCAATAGATAATCATTTACATTTAATCAAACATAATTGAGATAGATAGATAGATATGTTGCCTAGAAGTATAGATAGATAGATAGATAGATAGATAGATTGGAGAAAACCAATAGATAGATAGATAGATAGATAGATAGATAATTATTCATATCTAATTAAACATTTTTAAGATTAAGATAGATAGATAAATAGAGACAGACGGACAGATAGAACAAATGATAAATAGATAGATTGAGAGAAACCAATATATATATATATATATATATTATATATATATATATATATAGAGAGAGAGAGAGAGAGAGAGAGAGAGAGATTGATAGATTGATAGATTGATATTCAATAAAATATTAATACTGAGATAGATAGATAGATAGATAGATAGATAGAAAAACAGAGGAGGAATTATGTTGCCTAGAAGTATAACAAGGTAACTTGAATCCTCATTTTGGTTCTGCCTGCCAGCATATAGTGGAAAACTTTTGCTAGTTACCCAGCCGTCCCCAGCAACCTTGGAAATTGGAGAAGTGGGGTCAGATTTTGAGTGAAAAAAAAATGTGGGTGAGTCAAAAACTAGGAACTTTATAGCTCTAAAATGTCAGAAAATGGATGTTTCAGTAATTTGAAAAAAAAAAAAGAAAAAAAAACACAAGGAAATTCTCAGAGTCAAATTTAAAGCTAAGAAGGGAGATTACATGTGGGTCGAACACCAAGGCTCATCTTGTTAGAGACACACCCAAGAGGTACACAGAGGCTGGAGGGGAAAGCATTTAATAAATTTATCAATAGACGAGGGAGAGTCAAAAATTATCTCCACTTTCGCCATAACATCTATATATTAATACTCGTGTTCTTATTTTGTACAACCGTTATCATCTTTCAACAACCTTTGGTTAAAAATGAGACCATCCAAATTGCCCAAGATGAAACACAAAAATGTAATTCTTGATTATCTGGTGTTGCTCATACACCAAAGTCTTATTTCTTATGAGTGTTGTCACCTCAGCTAAACAATGGACCATTCTGTCTTTATTATAAAGAAAGAAAGGGGAGAAAAAGGATATGCTACACAAAAAAATCTAATAAGAAAGAAAGAAATAAAGACAGTAGGGGAATGATAAAGAGTGGGGATGAGCATGCAGAAGCGATAATGCTAATCTGTTTCAATTGAATATAATGAAAAGATGAAAAGAAGGAAATACAGAAGAAAAAAGAGTGAGAGAGAGTTAAATCAAGATTATTACACTTTTTACATATTGAAGTATTTTGCAATAGATCTTAAGTAAACATATCAAACATTGTAATAATTAAATCATCATACTGAGGTATATCCACAGGTCCTGCTAGTATCTTTATTATTGTCCCACTGCATTCTACGCATGCGTATTTATGGTTGGCACTGTTGTGGGCCCATGAACAAATTTTAAGTCTGATCATGCCATTTTGCATTTAGTAGTATGCACCAAGGAAGTGACCAGGAGTGGAAGGAGTGTCAGTGGTTGAAATTCATCAGAGCTTTTAGCACAATACTGGGATAGCGCACTACTATGTTGAAGTGGGTAGGAGTGGCTAAAGAAAATTAAAAGTGGATATACTAAAAGTTTCCATACTATTTAAATCTAAGGTTTTGTGTCTCATGTTGGGTTAACAACATCTCTTACCAGATATTCTTTTGGATTATTTGGATTTTTTCGGACTGTTGTCCTCATCTTTATTGTTATATATACAATGTTCCAGCTGATGTGCCCTCCGGCCTTCTTCAGTTGGACACATGGTGCAACATTTATAAGGGTTGAGTTAATACAGTTCTAAGTGACAATCATCTGTAGGTTGCTGGTTCAATCCTGGCCAAGGGCGATAATAACATAGAATACTTAACTAAAGCTTAACACTTGTACCCGGTCATGGTTAATGGAATGAGAACAGTCTACCCTGGTGGATTGAATAAAGGGTTCGGTTCAAAGTTCTGTGAAGGCTCCCAATTATGACATGAAGGCTCCTGAGTTTGACAAGAAGGTTCCCAATTTTGAAAGGAAGGCTCCCAAGTTCGACAAGAAACACCTAAACAAGGCCGGAGGTTGTCACAAAATCCAAAACGTTGTGCATATAACAATAAAGATGAGGAAAACAGTCTAAAAAATCCAAATAATACAAATTATCAAGCCTCATCTCAAAAATTAAGACAAATAAGTTTTTGTATAAATGTTGTGTTTATAACAATAAAGATGAGGACAACAGTCCAAATAATACAAATTATCAAGCCTCATTTCAAAAAATCAGACAGATAGGTTTTTGTATATATGTTGTGTTTATAACAATAAAGATGAGGACAACTGTCCAAATAATACAAATTAGCAAGCCTCATCTCAAAAATTTAGACAAATAGATATTCTTTTGTGAAAAATAAATTTCATTTTCAACTAATATCTAAACAAAAATGCTTTTCCACTGAATATAAAATTGTAAAATTTATGACTGGAATAAATCATGATATCATACATGAATAAAAAAGGATGGTTATTGTTTGTTAATATCATCATTATAACTAGTTGATCCTCAAAACAGGATACATTTAGTATAAGCCAAATATCCTTAAGTATGTGAGAACAATACATTCCCTATAATCCAAGTATATAAAACCTTTTTAATTTCTATAATCTGAGTAATGTAACTTAGGATTATGAATTCAGGTAAAAATATTCTCATATAAAATAGGCATGGGCTCTTTAGAATTTGTATATGTATAACATACACCTCTAACTTTGAACAACATTATTATTGACATTTCAGTCTCGGAAGACTATAATAAAGTTTTTGTGCCCCTGAAGTTACAGCGCCTCCTGTGACTGTGAAGTCTAATGTTTGAAAAACATTCTCGACCACAGATGTTGCATTTGAAGGCTGTCTCTGAAGATGTTGATGTGTCGGTGCTTTGTTGCCGCTGCTTTCTTCTGGACCTCTTAGCTTCATGGTGTTGCGCCAGGGTGACGTCTGACATGAGCAATCCTCTACAAAGAGTCTGCCACCACCAAGAGCGGTCCTGAGCCAAATTTTTCCAGCTGGAAGGGGTAATGCCATCTGAGATCCTTCTGGCAGACATCATTGAATCACAGCTGGGGGCGACCAATCTGTCTCTTACCAGACGAAAGCTCTCCATAGAGGATGTCTTTTGGGATTCGTCCATCACACATTTTTAGAATTTGTATATGTATAACATACTGACTAAACATAAAAATTTATATAGTTTACATTATGGTAGTATTGGTTGGTTGGATTTTATGGCATGTCAACTCTTGTTGGGTCATTTTATACCACAAACATTTTTGTTTTATTTATTCTTGTTGAGTATTTAAATCTTTTGGACCATATTACCTTCAGGCACCCCTTTTTGATCTTGATTAAGAAAGGACATGCTTTTCATTTACACCATTAATATCCGGTTGTTTCTTAGGGATTAGGGTTAGGGTTAGGGGTTAGGGGTTAGTTTTATAAAAAAATTTTAAATCTAAAAATCGTCTGTTAAAACAACCAGATATTGACGGTGTAAATGAAAAACATGTCCTTTCTTAATCGAGATCAAAAAGGGGTGCCTAAAGATGATATGGTCCAAGATAGTTGTATGTACAGAATGAAATCACCTGAGTGGAATGCACTGCTGAGAATGAAGTAAGTTCTTTCTACATTCAAAGAAGGATATTGAAGGTGTAAATGAAAAACATGTCCTTTCTTAATCGAGATCAAAAAGGTCATATGGTCCAATCTTTTTTGTTTAATTCAATTTTTTTAACACATCTGTTTTTAAATCTCATTTTTTATGTATTTGATCCATAAATGGGACCCTAATAGCTACTACAACTCTGGTTCACAGTGAACCTAGAAGTAAAGGTGATGAAGGGGTACTCCATGCTCCCCAGAGCTCCAACATTGGAACTTCACCATTAGATGCAGTTTAACATCATACCCATCTTGTAAACTAACAAAGGTTATTAAGAGAGAAATAACCAAACAGAGGTTGGAAATGAAGTGGAATCTTTATAACATTAACAAAATACAATACTCGCCAGAAGCACGAAGAAGGTAAACCACTACTAGTGGTATAAGAGTACTCAGTCAGCATAATACTCCTGTATTCATGAGAATTGGTACATACCCATTAATGTTCATAGGTAGGGTATATAACAGCTCAGGACACGGTAGTACTTTGTTACAGTCCCATCTATTAGTATTAGATAAGAATACATGAACCCAAACAAAAGGTAAAGTCGGCAGCATGTTGAACAGCAAGGGAGTCTATCCCCTTTTTGCTAGCGCTAAACCAGGGAGATTGTTTTTGATGAGGTGGAGCACCAAATCTACCACCAGCTCCCAGATGCTTCACCACACAGGTCAGATTACTCAAGCTGTGCTACTCATATACTGAGTTGGCAAGGACTGATATCGAACCTGGAACCTTGTGATTCCAAGGCAAATGTTCTACTGACTGAGCTAAACTGGCTCTGAAACTGTATATATGAAACTATATAACTGAGTGTAAACAAATGATTAGGTTATTTCCTATAACTCCAACATAAAAAGGGGAACCACTCTGACTGACTGATAAATTATTTATTTATTTATTGATCTACTAGGAAAAAGAAGACAGGGTTACGGTTAGGGTTAGGGTTTAGGGTTAGGGTTAGTTTAATGGGAAAACAATGGGTAGCTTAATTAACAGATAAAATTCATTCCGAGTGGTTCCCCTTTTTTATACTGGAGTTATAGGAAATAACCAATGATTATTATGTAAGGGCCGGCTTAGCTCAGTCGGTAGAGCGTTCGGCTAGAAACCACAAGGTTCCTAGTTCGATACCGGCCCTCGCCAACTCAGCGTATGAGTAGTACAGGGATCTGTGCGGTAAAGTAAGGAGCTGATGGTAGGTGTGGCGCTCCACCTCAAACGCTAAAATAATCTCCTTGGTCTAGCGCTAGTGAAAAGGGGATAGACTCCCTCGCTGTATGGCTGATACCGACATTAGGCCGCCCCGACGACTTTACTTACTTTTTTTATTATGAAATATTTAAAAAATTGAATACCCATTAAGAATGAATAAAACAAAACATCTTTGGCATAAAATAACCCAACGAGGGTTGACATGTTGTAAAACCAAGCAAGCAACCAATGCCCTTGAAAATATATGAATCTTTCTCTTCTCCCTTCAGCTATGGGTAGATTGTAGGGCAAACTGAAATGTTTATCTTTGGTAAAGTAACCGGTCTGTGAGATGAAATCAGACTATTCATGAGTCATATCATCAATCAATGATTACTGAGACAAAATGAAGGCTTGACCTATATTGAATATTGTATTTCTAAATATTTGGCCAATTTCACTTTTAAATGATTAATGAAATTGGCCGTTATTTTCTTAAAAATATAATTGCAAAGATTAGTCACAGTATCCGGAAAGAGAAAGGATAAGAAAGAAAACATTTCTCTAAAGAAATATATATTTTAGCCAGATTCTAAGGATACAAAAACAGTAATATGATATATATATATATATATATATATGTGTGTGTGTGTGTGTGTGTGTGTATATATATATATATATATATATATATATATGTATATAAGGGTTTTGTAATTTGCTTGAAGCATTGTGTTTATATTGGTTTGTTGGTTGGTTTTGAAGGCTATCACAATGCAAGTGTAAAGAAAAAAAAAAGGTAATATATATATATATATATATATATATATATATATATATATATATATATAAAAGATTAGTTTTAGACAAAGAAAAAGTCTTATCAGTTTCTAAGAGCCTCTTTCTACTCAATATTTCTTGTTCTTCCTTCATTTGCATATATGTGTTTACCCAACCCCTCTATTATGGGTAGGATGTGACACAAGGTCAATTCTTTTAGCAGAGTTTAACAGATTTTAATTTAGAGTTTTCATACTACATTTGTTTTTACATTTTACACAAATGCCTTCAGCAAAGGCATAAATCCATCTGTTCTGCCTCCAGCTATGGGGAAATAGTATGGCCAACTGTGTTCTTTAACCTTGGTAAGACAACCAGTCTAGGAAAAAGTATTAGTATTAGATAGGAATACTTAAAAGCATATAACTATGTGAAAACAAATCATCATTATTATTATTATTATTATTATTATTATTATTATTAAAAAAGAATAGTTACTTGTAACCATATAAGTATTTAGTAAAAAAAGATATGCTGAGTTTAGGTCCCCATGGTGTAGTGGCTAGCGTCCTGGATTGCGACATCATAGTAATACAAGTTTAAACTCTAGTCTTACTATTACATTCACTTTCAGATTAATATCCTTGGGAAAGGTATGAAACCCCTCATCCTCCCAGCTATGGGTTAAATAGTACGACTACTGTTCTTCTACAAGGATGACTTTGTCATTAAATAACACACAAAGATTGATATGCCATTAAACAAAGAAACTGTTATAACTTGAGTATCAGAGTTAACAGAGAAATGATTGGAAGAAACACAGCGAGTATTAAGGATAGGGAAAAAGGTTTACTAAGCAAAGATACAAGGTGAACATAGTAATTAACACTTGCTAGGTTGAATTAACAAGTCCAGTGAGATCTCATTGTTTCTCTCTTCCGAGATTTCGTTAGACATTGTTTATAGGAAACACAGACAATTCCATTCTTATTATTTAGGTGTTATATGATAGAAACCAAACCAAAAAGCCTTGAGCATTAAATAATCTGTAATATTTTTGAGTGTATCTGTGGGTTGTCACTTGATCCCGGGTGATAAAGGAAGCTGTCTCCCATTTATATCTTAGATTCTCACAATTTGTTTCCTAGTTCGATACTGGTCCTCGCCAACTCAGCATATGAGTAGCACAGCGATATGTGCGGTAAAGTAAGGAGCTGATGCTAGGTGTGGCACTCCACCTCAGACGCCAAAACAATCTCTTTGGTCTAGCACTATTGAAAAGGGGATACACTCCCTCGCTGACTGGCTGATACTGACTTTAGGCCGTCCCGACAACTTTACTTACTTAAACCTCTTTAGTTATAAAGGGCCGGTTTAGCTCAGTCGGTAGAGTGGCCAACTAGGAACCACAAGGTTCCTGGTTTGATACCAACCCAGAGGAGCTGATGGTAGGTGTGGCGCTCCACCTCAGATGCAAAAACAATTTCCTCGGTCTAGCGCTAGTGAAAAGGGGATAGACTCCCTCGCTATCTGGCTGAAACAGACTTTAGGCTGACCTGGAGGTCAACAGTGCAGAATCCAGAATCTGCACAGAGCTGATCAATTTAAGTTTTTGGACAGCTCACACTAGTGTAGGTTTCCACAGGAGATAAGCGACATTCAACTAAACAGAAAATGGCTGTTACACTCCTTGTTAACCTTGAGAGGCCAGTCAGATACCAGTTTGAGGATTGTATATGAAAGTACAATTTTTGAACACCCCTTTGCAAATATGATTATATATTGATACCGACTTTAGGCCACCCCGACGACTTTACTTTACTTTTAAACGTCCTTTACATATACAATACAATCAGAACAAAAAAATGTTTATGATAGATAATATATACTATTTTGTCTTCCATGATAATTATTACATTTAGTGTACGAAATTTAAAAGTTCATGGAACATCTATTATAGGACTGAAGCAGTAAATTAATAATTTATGAAATAATGAATAATTTATCATTTCATAATTTATCATCGCATCACAAAAGTTCAGATAAAACTTTTTTTTTAGAATATGTGAAATATTAAAATTTTTCTCAAAATAGATTGGTGTGTGTGTGTGTGTGAAGAGAAACAAAACTTAGTCATTAAATATATATTCTAGGGGTGACCAAACTCTTAACTCTTGAAGTTAATATAAAAGCTAACTCAACTATTTGCCTACTTTAAACCACTCACAGCAGTTTTCCCACAACTACGCATATCACACCAAAGTAAAGTACAAAACTGATGGTTAATTTATTATAGTTGAGTAGAAGGGGAAGGGCTGGGTTAGCTCAGTCAGTAGAGCGTTTGGCTAGAAACCACAAGGTTCTTGGTTCGATACCGGCCCTCGCAAACTCAGCGTATGAGTAGCAGAGGGATCTGCGTGGTAAAGTAAGGAGATGATGGTAGGTGTGGCGCTCCACCTCAGATACCAAAACAATCTCCTTGGTCTAGCGCTATTGAAAAGGGGATAGACTCCCTTGCTGATTGGCTGATACCGACTTTAGGCCGCCCTGACGACTTTACTTTACTTTTACTTATTTGAATAGAATGAGATCTGAGGTGAATTGATAGTGAATTTTGAAAAATATCCCATCATACAGGTAAAAAAATAACAAGAAAAAACAAAAAGAGCATATCTTCAAAGGAAAAAAAAAACAGCAAAAATGTGCTATTTGGACAAATACGGATTTTGATTTATAGATTTTTCCCATTTTAACTCTTTGCCTACCTTAAACTACTCACAGTGGCTCTCCAAGCAAAGTACAAAAACTGATGATTAGTTCATTATAATTGAGCAGAATGACTCAGATTTTACAATAATAATAATAGGACATTCTTTGAATAGAATGAGTAATGAGGTGAATCCTAGATGTTTTAATTAGATTAGGCCAACCTTTGTTGTATATTTCTAAATGTCATTTTATAGGGAGCAGAAACTTTTGTGCATTCTTCCTTTCTGTTGAGGCCCCTCTTTTGAAGGGCTTTTAAATGTTAAGACCCTCAAAACACATCCAAATTTTCCTGTGGTTCAACTGCAACTCTAAAAAGCCAAAAGTAACTAAAAAATTTAGATTTTTTTCTTTTCTACCATATGACAAGCTAACTACCCAATCAGATGCTTACTCACAATTTTACACCATATCTCATTTGCACTTATAACCTTTTAGCCTGTCACTCAGCTAGCAGATGTTTGACCCCAGGGTCAAAATCATACTCAGTGCCCAATTATTTCACAAAACCAACAAGCACTGTAAAACCAACCAGCCAACCAAACTTCAGCATGGAATATAAAGTAAAGTAAAGTAAAGTCGTCGGGGCGGTCTAATGTCGGTATGAGCCAGACAGCGACGGAGTCTATCCCCTTTTCACTAGCGCTAGGCCAAGGAGATGGTTTTTTGCGTCTGAGGTGGAGCGCCACACCTACCATCAGCTCATTACTATACCGCACAGATCCTTTTGCTACTCATACGCTGAGTTGGCGAGGGCCAGTATCGAACTAGGAACCTTGTGGTTTCTATCCGAACGCTCTACCAACTGAGCTAACCCATAATATTTCCCCACCCTGCACCTCTGGCTGGCAACCCATGATGCTTAAGGGTGGAACACTGATGGCTGGGCAGTCCATGACATGAAACACTCCACTTTGGCCCTTACTTAGGCAAGACAGATGGTCTGATCAATCGGCTGGCCACATCACCTATATTATTGTCACAAACCTATTACCCTTATGGCAAACCCTCAACCCTTTTTATCATATATATATTTACCAACCCCTCCGCATGAGCAGGATGCAACACAAGGTCAATTTTTTAAGCACAGTTTATCAGGTTTGAATTCAGAGTTTTCCTTCTCCTAGACCGGTTGCCTAACCAAGGTTAAAGAGCCCAGTCTGCCCTACTATTTACCCATAGCTGGAGGGAGAGTAGGATTCATACCTTTCCCAAAGGTATTAGCGCTAAGTGAAATGCAATTACCACGTCCAGGATTTGAACTCGGGGCGACGAGTCCATTTCCTAAGACTTTAACCATTACACCACCCTTTTTATTATCATATATGCACTAGAACACCATGGCTGAGGGTCTTATTAAACTGGGTATGATGTTAAACTGCATCCAATGGTAGAGTTCTGTAGAGTGTAGTGTACACCTTCATTGCCATTACTCCCAGGTCCACTCTGACATGGAGTGGTAGTAACTGTCAGGGTCTCTTAGTAGTCATCAGAGTGGCCTAAAGTCAGTATCAGCCAATCAGCAAGGGAGTCTATCCCCTTTTCACTAACACTAGACCAAGGAGATTGTTTTTGCATCTGAAGTGGAGCACCACACCTACCACCAGCTCCTTACTTTACCACACAGATCCCTGTGCAACTCATATGTTGAGTTGACGAAGGCCGGTATCAAACTAGCAATCTTGTGGTTGAATAGAAAAAATGAGTTTTAAAAAATGTGTTTGAAAAATTTAGTTTTATAAAAAGATTTGAATACTATCAAGAATGAATAAAACAAAACATTTTCAGCATAAAATAACCCAACAAGGGTTGACATGCCATATTAGAGATTATTATTATTATCATTATTATTATTACTGCTACTACTACTAATACTACCACCACTACCCCCACCATCATATCTGATTGGTCATCAGCCAGAATAAGCAAAATAAAAAAATGTACTGTTATCGGTCAAACATGGATAATTATAGTTTTAAATGAAATTCACTAATTATAAATTAATGTTTTTCTTAGCAATATAAATACAAATAGGTTAAAAAGCTGTCAGCAACGAAAAATGAAAATAAATGCCAAAAATGGACAACGAAATGACATTTAAAGGATAAAAACAGTTGTAAAAGTGCAGATAGTATATTTGGAGAAAATCAAACGTGGCTTCTGTTTTCAACTTTCTTTTATATTCGCTTCAACAAAGAAACAATCATTGGATAATACACAAAGTGACTTTTGTAAAAATACAAACAAGTTGAATGAGGGATTTTCTCATTGTGTACATACATTTGTATTTGTATGTGTGCATATGTGTGTACACATAAAAATGTATATATATATATATATATATATATTATCATGCATACACTACTTAGTTAAGGATAATATACACATTCTTGAAAACCTTTCACATCACACGCAGATACACACACATATACCACACACACACACACACACACACACACACCCACATACATACATATATATAATAATGTGATTGAAATTTGAACGTGTTTACTATGATGTTGCAATCCAGCATTTTACCCATTATGCCACAGAGACTTCCCCCCCCCCCATCACTATACTGACTACATCAGAACAAAGAAAGAGTAACTGAATAAGTCACAATAACAATAATAATAACAAATATTGAAAAGTGCTCAAAATGTACCTAGAGCAGGTTTCAAGAACTGAATCAGTAACAGAAGTTACCTACCCAGGTTTCACCAAAAAGGATCTTCAGGCTGGTTGGATGGTTGGTTAGTTGATTTGTTGGTTGGATTTTATGGCATGTCAACCCTTGTTGGGTCATTTTATGCTGAAGACATTTTGTTTTATTCATTCTTGATAGGTATTCAAATTTTTTTTACAAAGTTTTTTTAACCACATTTTTTAAACTCATTTTTTTCTATTTAACCCATAGATGGGACCCTAACATGTACTACCATTCTGGGTCAGAGAGAAAGTGGGAGTAAAGGGGTGCTACACACTTTCCAGAAGTCCAGAATTGGAATTTCACCATTAGATGCAATTCAACGTCATACCTTGGACACTAGCCACCACCTTCTAACACATATATGATAAAGAGGGTTGGGGATTTGCCATAATTGCAATACTTTAGGGCACTCATATAGGTGCTAGGGTTTGACATGACCAGCCGATTGATCTGATGGGGTCTCTCTGACTAAAGGATCATCAGGAAAACAATATACAGTGATACTTTGACCTACTAGTTTAATTTGTTCCACTCATAACTCAATTTTCTCCATTGAAATAAACTGAAATGTCATTAATCCATTCCTGGTCCCCAACCAAAACACCCTAATTTTTTTTCTTACATTTCCTTTTTCAATAAGAAAAAAAGCACTGTGTTATATACTTCTTTCCTTACATTCTTCTATTCTTCTTCTGGCGTCTTTGACATCTTAAATTCTTCTAGCGTCTCCTCTAACATCTGGACTTCGTCTTGGTGGTCGGTCGCACTTAACTCATTTCTTCTTCTAGATCAGTCTTGTTACCAAGACATTCATTAATCACAAAACCGTGTTATTTTCTTCAGATTTTATTTACTTAACTAAACATTTCATGTAACTAAACATAGTGCGCATATGCAGTGAGTTCCAGTTAAGGCAGGACATCTTCTCTGCCCGACGTCCGAACTGAAACTGAGGACCCAACCAGGTCCCACGTGACTTCACGTATTTCGCGGGCTTTCTGTACTATTCCATGGAAAGTCCCACCCATGATATGAAAAGGGCCATCCCTTTAGAAATACGGGGGATTGACAATAATCTTATGCAACCGCATAGATTATGTAACAACTGTATAGTATAAAAACATAATAAAATAGAATGTAATGAATTATGTGCTGTAATATGTTTTAATATTGATATTTTATAAATAATATTTTCTTTGACGTAACAAATTTAGAAACTTAAATGTTTTAGTGAACTTCAAATATGCTTATGTTAATAAACATAAGCATATTTGAAGTTCACGCGTAACTCAAATTTTAGCTTTCAACACAAAGCCAAAAAATCGACCAAATAACAGCTCATAAATAAAAAATTTAAAAAACTTGTAAGTTGTGGCAGTCATAATTCAAGGTACTTCTGTATATATTATTATAATGGAGTTTATGTAACTGTCTGTCTGTAAGTGAAACTACATCACCACTGACATCATGATTTCCTTAGTCATTGAAGTTATATTCTCAACTATCATAAAATAGTCATTATTCAATATTAACTAGCATCTTATTTATTAATGATGTCTCTCTTAAAGTCTAGCTGAATTAGATTTTCTGCAAAACCACCCGTGTTATTAATGCATTTAAAATCCTGAAATATGTCTAGAAATATGTCTGACTTCTAATACTATCATGTTATTCTCAAACATATTAAAAACAATCCTATATATACTTTTATATAGAAATCAATCAAAATAACATTAAAATAAGTGTAATATTTTTATATTCATTCTTATTTAGTTTTGTTAGTCTTTCTAATTTAATATAGGTTAAAATTGCAAATCGTTGTCAAAATTAAAACAGAAAAATTTGGCTTGGGCATAGATTTTAATGAATTTAATTATTACTAAGAACACGATTAATGTTATTTTTTACTTAAATTTTAACCGTTAGTTGTGTTTAAGGAAAAATAATAGATAAGATAAAACAGATGAATGATAAGACTAGTCAGAATTAATAAACATGTACTAACAAAAAACATACTTTCTATTTCAATATTACAGGCGACGCATGCTTTTCTTAAGTATGGATGACCAAAAGTGTAATAATCCATGTTTTTTATGTTAATAAATTCTCAGAAAATATTTATCTCCCTTAAAAATTATTTCTCTTACGGCCCTCTGTAGGAAAATAATGTCCAATGAAATACGGTTAAAAACAGAATTAACGGTTAAAATTTAAGTAAAAAATAATATAAATCGTGTCCTTAGTAATAATTAAATTCATTAAAATCTATGCCCAATCCAAATTTTTCCATTTTAATTTTGACAACGATTTGCAATTTTAACCTTAATATAATATTTTATTAGATTAAAACTTAAATATTTGCGCCCGGGGGGCACATACTTTTGCTAGTATTTAGAACACAGAGAGTTTCACATATAAAATATTTCATGCCGTATAATGTGCACTTTTGCTCTCATATTTCTGCACTGAAAATGACACTGTGAATTATACCATGAAGATCATGGTTAAAGTGACTCTTACTCAGGCCTTGCTCTTACCCACTTCCATCAGGTTGGGTTAATTGATCCCAAATGTCTTCAGTTTGAAACATATCCTTTGAATTATGTTGTGATTTTTCACATATAAACACAAATTCTCCACAGATAGAATGTAGGTCAGTTTACTTATATCTATATAGGTATGTGTGAATAATATATATATATATATGTGTGTGTGTGTATGTGTGTGTGTGCGCACATGCGTGTGTACAGACCCTCCCATATATGTACATACATATACATACATACATACATAGACATAATTTTCACCCACAGTCTTTATAGATGGAATGTAGAGCAGTGTCCTTAATGAGCATATGTTAAGTGTAAACCTCAGAAGAATTCTGTGGGGTGGGGGGTGCTGTTCTAGGACTGGGTGGAGATGTTTGAAGACAGGATACTCCGCCCTTCCTCTAAAAACAAAAAAATTAGGTAACTTGGATAGAAGAATGCTAACCTCCATGGGTCAAGGACTTTTCTCAATGTTTTCTTATGTTATATAGAGCAATCATTCCCAAAATCATTCACCAAAATCTGTCAAATTTGACAGATCCAAGGGAGCGGTGGAGAAAAAAGAGGATAGATAGGGGCAAAGTAGTATCAGGGAAGGGGATTTGGGGTTTTAAGAAAATCCTTGACAAAATCTAAGTCACAACCACTGAGTCCATATGTATGCTATATAGTAAAAAAAGTAAAAGTAAAGTCATCGGGGTGTCATAAAGTCGGTATCAGCCAATCAGCGAGGGAGTCTATCCCCTTTTCACTAGTGCTAAACCAAGGAGATAGTTTTTTGCATTTGAGGTGGAGCGCTACACCTACCATCAGCTCATTACTTTACCGCACAGATCCCTGTGTTACTCATAACGCTGAGTTGGCGAGGGCCGGTATCGAACTAGGAACCTTGTGGTTTCTAGCCAAACACTCTACTGACTGAGTATGCAAAAAATCGACTGGGGCAGTAGAATACACTGACTGCACCTCTGATCCGTGATGCTTAAAAATGAAATCCTGGTGGCTGAACAATCCAACATTACACTTTGGCCCTTACTTAGACTAGACAGGCAGTCGGAGAGGCACCCTCTGATCAATCAGCTGCTCACGTAAATCCCTAACACCTATATGATTGTTCCAACCCTATTGCCTTTATGGCAAACCACTAAATCCTTATTATAATGTATGTGCTAGAAGGTGGTGGCTGAGTGTCCTGGGTATGATGTAAGTGCATCTAGTGGTGAAGTTCCAATCCTGGAGCTCTGGGGAGTGTGGAGTACTCCTTCATCACCATTACTCCTAGGTCCACTGTGACCCAGAGTGATAGAACCTATTAAGGTCCTATCTATTTGTTAAATAGATAAAAAATCAGTTTTATAAAAGTCTTTAAAAAATTATTACCCAACAAGAATAAATAAAATAAAACATCTTTGGCATAAAATAACCTGAGGATTGACATGCCATAAAATCCAACCAACCAGCCAACCAACAAAAATCTAATCTAGAGTTACAGTAAAAAAAAACTAAAAAAAAAGAAACACTTTGTATCTTGGATAGGACACACACCATCTAGATCAGACAGCAAATGCATATGCACTGGTTATCCATATGCATTTTCATGTCTGGCATAAGGTATGTATTTACCAACCCCTCTGCATGTGTAGGATGCAACACAAGGTCAATTTTTAAGCAGAATTTAACAGGTTTGAATTCTGAGTTTTCTTTCTTTTGGTTGCCATAATAGGATTAAAGAGTCCTGTCTGCACTACTATTTACCCATAGCTGAAGGGAGAATAGTTGGATTCATACCTATCCAAAGAGTGTTAGCACTATGTGAAATGCAAACAGCCTTGTCCAGGATTTGATCTCAAGTCCCTGTGCTCATTTGCTACAACAGTAACCATTACATGAGGAGCACCTCCATCTGTGCTTATATAGACCAAAATCAAATCCTGGACAAGGCTGTTTGCATTTCACATAGTGCTAATACCTTTGGGAAAGGTATAAATTCAACTATTCTCCCTTCAGCTATGGGTAAATAGTAATGCAGACAGGACCCTTTAACAGGACTGTTATGGCAACCAAAAGAAGGAAAACTCAGAATTCAAACCTGTTAAATCCTGCTTAAAAATTGGCCTTGTGTTGCATCCTACACATGCAGAGGGGGTGGTAAATACATACCTTATGACAGACATGAAAATGCATATCCTGGACATGGTAATTGCATTTCACTTAGCACTAATACCCTTGGGAAAGGTATGAATCCTACTCTCCCTCCAGCTATGGGTAAATAGTAGGGCAGACTGGGCTCTTTAATCTTGGTTAGGCAACCAGTCTAGAAGTAGGAAAATTCTGAATTCAAACCTGTTGAACTTTGCTTAAGAAACTGACCTTGTGTCGCATCCTGCTCGTGCGGAGGGGTCGGTAAATATATATATAGACCAAAATATAAGGTGGGTATAATGACATACTAAATATTGTGTGTTGGCATCCTTTCATCTGCTAAAAACGATGGTGTCCCCAATCTATTTTTCATCTGCATCTACGTGAGTGGCTGAGCAGGCCAATTTTTGAATGGCAGTCTTTGGTACAGTGACTGCATACAAACAGTGATGCTTGCAGGGGTTGCAGTTGTCTCTCCTTCCTTCTGGCTCTCTTTGCTGTGGCAGATACTTTCCTCTCTGTTTCACTCCTTTTCATGCATTTTTTGACAAGGAGGCGCCAGGCCGCTCAATTTTCTGCATCAACCTTCCATGTGTTGCTTTTGATGTGGCATGTCTTTGTCTCTTTCTCGCAGACGTCTTTGAAGCATTGGCATGGTCTTCCTACCAGTAATTGTTGTAAATTTGAAGATGACTTACCATGATTATTTGTGTATAATAACCTGTACTCATTCACCTCTAATTTTGGACTAGGAAATTCTGGAAAAATTCTCATAAATAATACATACTGGCTTTTTAGAATTTGTAGTAGCTAAATTTAGCATTTGTTTAACATTTTATCAATTTTTTTACAGACTAAAAATAGAAATTTATGTTGTTTACATTTTATCTATAAATACCAAATTTACACAGGATTTAGAGCAGACACATAAGAATGCAATAAGTTTGTAATGAAAGTAAGAGAAATAAAACTGTAAACAAACGCATTCCAGTGGATATTTCTCTGTAATGGCTTGTTTGTTTTGTTTTACGGCATATCAACCTCAGTGGGTCATTTAATGCTGATAAAGTTTTGAAATAAATCAATTCTTAATGGAAAATACAATTTTTTTATAAATACATTTTCTATTAACCCATAGATGGGACCCTAACAGGTACTACCACTCCGGGTCAGAGTGGACCAGGGAGCAATGGTATGAAGGGGTGCTTCACATTCCCCAAACCTCCAGAACTGGAACCTCACCATCAGATAGAGTTTAATGTCATTCCCAGGACATGTAGACCCGCAGCCTCCGCCTTCTAGCACCCATATGATAAAAAGGGGTTGGGGCTTGCCAAAAGGGCAATAGGGTTGGGAAAATCATATAGGTGCTAGGGCTTGACGTGACCAGCCGATTGATCGGAGGGGGCCTCTCCGACCGTGTCTAGCCCAAGATAGGGCCAAAGTGGAGTATTGCATGTCATGAACTGCTCATTCACCTGGGCTCTATCCTTAAGCATCATGGGTCGCCACCCACGGCCAACAGGTGGCCCCATTGGGGAGTTTACCCCTCTGCAGAGGTGCAGTCGGTGCATTCTAACGCCCCACCGACAGGGCGGCTCTGTAATGGTGTAAAATACATTAGTTTCTTTGTTTAATGCCATATCAACCTTCACGGGTTATTTGATGCCAAAGCCAACCTTCTAGAAAAACAATAGTGGTTACTATTTAACCCAAGGCTGGGAGAGATGTGGGAGTTCATACCTTTCTCAAGGGTATTAGTTCGAAAGTGAACATAATAGCACAACTGGAGTTCAAACTCACATACTATAATGTCACAGTTCGGTACATTAGCCACTATGTCACAAGGACCCTCTCTAACCCCACCCATGTGGGGGGGACACACACCCAAGAAGCAGTTTAGGAACCAAGAGCAACAGTCCCAAAAAGTTTCCAGCTTTTTTTTCATTGCTGATGAAAATTCATAGCCAATCGTGATGACTATTTTAGAAAAATAGTGTTTTGTAGCTGAAAACTAGCTCAATCTAATGTCATCGTCGAGGTGGCCCAAAGTCAATATCAGCTGGATAGCAAGGGAGTCTATCCCCTTTTCACTAGTGTTAGACTAAGGAGATTGTTTTTTGCATCTGAGGTGGAGTGCCACACCTATCATCAGCTCCTTACTTTATGTACAGATCCCTGGACTGCTCATACGCTGAGTTGGTGAGGGCTGGTATCGAACTAGGAACCTTGTGATTCCAAGGTGGATGCTATACCCACTAAGCTAAACCGGCCCTATTCTATCTAATGGTACAAAATTGTAATTCAAGCTTAACTTAGTTGGTGTCTCATCATGGTGTAATGGTTAGTAAACTAGACTCACAGATCCATTACTACTGAATAGCGAGTTCAATCCTTGCTGGATGCCCCAGATCATACTCATGATAAACAAGTTGGGTAAAGACTTACTAAGCTTAACCTAGTTATAAACAAAGCCACAATAATGAGTCACTTGCAAGATTAACTTGGTATCACCCCACCCACAACTGTGGGTCGGCAAAAAAGACCCCTAGGGTGGTGATGAAAAGTGGGACTGCAGGATAATATCAGAATTCAAGAAGCCCTTCTTTTTCTTAAGTAATGTATATGTGTTATAAAAAATTAAATTAATGTAGTACTATACACAAAGCTTGTTTTTAATTCATTTTGATTTATATTAAAACATTAATGTTAAATAGTTAACAAATTATCGAGGTTTATTTTTTATCCCCAAGTTTTGGTTTAATTAATGTTGACTAGTCTCTTGCATCAGCATAAGATGAAATTGCCAGAGATAAGTAAATTAGTGATGAGTTAGTGAATAATTGGGATTACTAGACTAGGAGTCTAATACATTGCAATTGAGAAGGAGGAGGCCTGTGTCAATTGGGTCACTAGCAGAGCTTGTATGATGTTGGAAGACTCAAAATAAGCTTACCCATCACTGACAAATTTACTCAAAGCATGAACAAGATGGTTTTCTTTATAAGAAATAGAATTAATGTAGTGTTATACACGAAGCTTAGTTATAAGTTATTTTAGGCTTCAAACTTATATTTGGTTGGCTGGTTGGTTTTTTCAACATTTCTTTATCCATGTACTCATGTCACCTATGTATTAATCCTAATATCTTATTTGCTTTATTTACTTGTATTTGTGTTACATAATTCATGGATGGCCAATGAATTATGAACGTACTGTAGTTAGAATATTTTGAATCAGAGTTTGTTAGATTCAGAATAACAGGGGTTCAGTGGAAAATTACCTCGACAGTTATTGACGGGTAGTGACATTTAGCTTGACCCCTCAAAAAACACACCAGTAGGGCATGAGAAGTTTTAGATTAGTTACAACCAGTCACTAAATAAAGACTTGAAAGAAAAACAATGAAGTCTTGTTACTTTATTAAAACAAAAGATGACCAACCCAACAAAAAGCAGAGATCAACCCTCAGCAGAAAGTCCTGAAGAATATGGTGGCCAACGAATTAGCAGCAGAAGTAAGCAGAAGAGTTAACAAGAAAGACCCCTCATCTCATCTTATCATCTCTTATATTGATGTACAGCTGCACCACTTAGACCCTAACGAAGCGGCTAGAGAATAAACTAGATGGGAGCTGCACAAGAATGGTGTGAGCGATCCTAAACAAAACGGGGAAACAACACCCCACGAGAAAATAGCTGTATGGTCACCTGCCCCATATCACCCAAACCAT
>CM042147.1:87111554-87126554 GCA_023376005.1 Doryteuthis pealeii
ATAAATAGACCATTTCAAATATTTCTTTTTAAGTATTTAGGACATTTACACTTTTTAAGAATTTAGGACATTTACACAGATAATACACAATTTATGTAGAGGACCAATTCATCATCAGCTTGCACTGACAACACAGATACACATGACTCACCAACTATCCCTATCAGTCATTGCCCTTCTCAGGTCTTTTACACAGCATCCAGAATCCAAGTTTTCTACTTAGGATTTCAAAGAAAACAACAGACTTTATGCCACAAGGAACATCTACAGAGACTACACTATTTTCTACCAAAGATTTCAAGGAATACAACAGACTTTCTGCCACAAGGAGTATCAACTGAGACTACACTCTTTTCTACTTAGGATTTCAAAGAAAACTACAGACTTTCTGCCACAAGGAGTTCTATAGAGACGACACTGTTTTCTACCTATGATTTCAAGGAATACTACAGACTTTATGCCACAAGGAGTATCGACTGAGACTACACTCTTTTCTACTTAGGATTTCAAAGAAAACAACAGACTTTATGCCACAAGGAACATCTACTGAGACTACACTCTTTTCTACCAATGATTTCAAGGAATACTACAAGACTAGAATTAACCAATAGAAGAAATAAACTTTTAAAATTGCAACCAGAATTTTAACAGACAGAATAATTAACTTCATAGAATATAAGGACATCTTCTCTTTAGAACGAAAAGGATGAAAAAGAAATCATATGGAGGTAAAGCTCAGTTCTTCATAAACAAGATGATCAAGATGTTTGTTTTTTGGTGTTCTGGCTGAAATTGAAACATCTGGTGTTATCAAAATCTTTATTAATAAACTTCAAGTGTTTCCTACAAAATTATATATCATGAGTGTTACTATCTTAAATAACAGTTTTGTATCCGTATATTTCTTTTTGTAGACATCCTGTATAATATACTTTATATCCTAATATATATAACTATTTATGTACCATAAGAAATTAATACATACATTTGAATTTCTATTAAATTAATATTTTGGTAGGTACTCAATAGTTCACATCTTTAAATGAACTTCTAGACCCTCATACATTATGTTCAATAGGTGTATCCATACATCCACCCATATAAATATATATATAAAGTAAGTGAAGTCGTCGGGGCGGCCTAATGTCGATATGAGCCATACAGCGAGGGAGTCTATCCCCTTTTCACTAGTGCTAGACCAAGGAGATTGTTTTTGCATCTGAGGCGGAGTGCCACACCTACCATCAGCTCCTTAATTTTACTGCACAGATCCCTGTGCTTCTCATATGCTGAGTTGGCGAGGACCAGTATCGAACTAGGAACCTTGTGGCTTCTAGCCGAATGCTCTACCGACTGAGCTAACCCGGCCCGCATCCCACAAAATCCAGAATTTTCCTTTGGGTCAAGCAAAAAAGATACAACTCCAAGAACATGTAGAAGAATATACAGACTTTATTTTTAAAAAATAAGCCTATTAAATGTGCACCCTAACACAAATTTATAAAGTAGACTTTAAAAATTATAAACACAAAAAAGATGTGGTTAAATCAAACTTAACAATCTTATCTTTGAGAATCTGTGTTATGCCTCAAAGATATGTGGTTCAAAGTTAACTGAGCTAAAAAAATGTAAAACTTTTAAGATAAAATAATTGGTGCATTATATCTTTTATTCATTAATATATCAACACTGAAAATTTCATTAAATTGGTTAATTCCCTGATTTTTGGTATTTTTTTTTTCTTTTGGCGGGGTGACATAGGATGGTGGAATTTAGGTCCATTAAGTTCAATTTAACCAAAGATGTATTTTGATTATTAAAAAAATGTGATTTATTTCTCCAAAACTAAAAATCTGTGAACCCCACTCTTTATTGATGAAGTCAAATAGGTAAATAATTCAGCTGAAACACATTTGTGTACTTAATTATTCAATTTAAGCTGACCAATCAAATGAGACATCCTTAGTAAATTGTTTGGGCAACATAGATTAAAAGAAAGCTTGTTTCAAGCTAAGATACTATAATGCCTTACAGATTGACAATGCTGAGAGGAAAGATGATATCTGGAATAATGTATTGACTATCACTGTAAGACAAAGAATTTACAAATAGAGAGCATTCAACACAACCACAACTAGAAGTGGACGCCCATCGAAACTATCAACAAAAAAGCATTAGAAAAATAATCAAGTAAAGTAACGAATTTTGCGGAGTGGCCTATTGTCGATATGAACTGAATAGCGAGGGAGTCTATCCCCTTTTCGATTGCGCTAGACCAGGGATATTGTTTTTGCTGAGGTAAAGCGCCACACCTGCCATCAGTGCTCCACTTTACCGTACAGATTGGATTACTCAATCTGTGCTACTTATGCGCTGAGTTGGCGGGAACTGGTATTGAACTCAGAACCTTGCGATTCCTGGCCGGTTGATCTACCGAATGAACTAAAGCGGCCCCAAAACCAACTTACACATCAGAGTGAGAGAGAGAGAGAGAGAGAGAGAGAGAGAGAGAGAAACAAAAATATATATATATATATTAAACGTGCACCCTAACACAAATTTATAAAATAGACTTTTTAAATCATGAACACAAAAAAGATGTATTTTGATTATTAAAACTGTGATTTATTTCTCCAGAACTAAAAATCTGTGAATCCCACTCTGTATTGATGAAGTCAAGTAGGTAAATAATTCAGCTGAAACATATGTGTGTATTTAATTATTCAATTTAAGCTGACCAATCAAATGAGACATCCTTAGTAAATTGTTTGGACAACACAGATTAATAGAAAGGGGAAACCAACTAAGATACTATAATGCCTCACAGATTGACAATGCTAAGAGGAAAGAGGATATCTGAGGATATCAAGGAGAAGGTACTGACTTTTCATCTCAAAAAGATTGCTGCTCCACTATCATACAAATAATTTAAAATTGAGGGTATTCAACATGACCACAACTCTACCTAGTAGTGGACGCTCATTAAAAATTATCACTGAAAAACACTAGAAAAATAATAAATGAGGTAAAAGCCGACCCAGATATCATCTCTTGAGTTGCAGATCTCTCTGGTATCATCTGGAGTGAATGTACATGTGTCTACAATCAGAAGAAAATTGAATCACCATGGCATTCATTGGAGAACTGCAAGAAGGAAACCATTGATTCCAACAAAGAACAAAGCTGCCCATTTAAACTTTGCAAAAGGACACTTGGCCAAAGCATAGGCCTTCTGGAAGTCTATTCTCTGGGCAAATGAATCAAAGATAGAATTGTTTGTTCATAATCAAAATTGCCATGTTTGGAGAAAAGCCAACACCGCCTACCAAACATAGAACCTACTTTTCTGCCTTTGGACCTGGATGACTCCATATTAATAAGGGAATATGAATTCTCAGTCCTATGAACAAATTCTAGATCAGAATCTCCTACCATCAGTCAGAGAGTTGAAGCTTAGCTGAGAATAGGACCTGCAACAAAATATTCCCTAAGCATACGAACAAAAATACCAAGGATTGGCTTAAAAGGAAGAGGATCTGTACTCTGGATTGGTCTATTCAAAATCCGGATCTCAATCCAATAGAAATGTTGTGGTTAAACATGAAGCAGGTGTTTCATGCCAGATGCCCCAACAACCCCTCTCAACTGGCTGAGCTATGCAAAGATGAGTGGGAAAAATCCCCAATAGCAGATATGAGAGACTTGTCTGTAGCAATAGGAAACATTTGGTTGAAATAATCACTGCAAAAGGAGGCTTTACAAGGTAATAACTAAAATGATTCTCATACTTTTGCACATGTAAAATTTTCAGTTTTGGTGAAATAAATCCCTTTTATTAAATAAATGATTAAAATACATCTTTTTTGTTTGTATTCATTATTTAGAAAGTTTTCTTTACATATTTTTGCTTGTATGCACATTTAATAGGCTTATTTTAAATTTGTTTACAATAACAATGACCATGTCTGGAGTGGTTCACAAACATTGATGTGACACTATATATATATATATATATATATATATATATATATATATATTATGGACTCTCTCGTCGATTTTCGACGCATGAGGGTCCACACACACAATGAACACCCACACAGTGATTTGTTTATAGTGGTGAAGGCTTGTGTTGGACCATCCACACTTTTTGGCACAGTCGATAGGAAAGAATTGGTGCATCAAGGGTTGCCACAAACCCAATCAATGACCGACCTCAGGAATTTTTAATTCAGAGTTATCCCTCTCCTAGACTGGTTACCTACCCAAGGCTGAAGGGCCCAGTCTGCCCTACTATTTAACCCATAGCTGGAGGGAGAATATATGGATTCATACCTTTCCCAAAGGTATTAATGCTATGTGAAATGCCAACAGCTTCATCTAGGAATTGAACCCGAATCGACGAGTCCATTTTCCACGACTCTAACCACTAGCCCATGCGCCATAATAATATATATATATATATATATATATATATATGAGGAAAGGGGATTGGAATAAATTCGACAGAATGTGGTAGAGATATGAGGAACAAAAGGACAAAACTCTGACAAATGTGAGTAGGATATATTTTGCTAGAGCATGCCAGATGTCCCCACAACCCCCTTCAACTGGCTGAGCTTTGCAAAGAGAAGTGGGAAAAATCCCCAATAGCAGATATGAGATTCCCGTCTGACCAATACAAATCTTTCCTCACAAACACTAACCCACCCACTTGACCTCTTCTCCCATCCACCCCCTCCTGTACACTTCACCCTCTATAAAACACTTGTATGATACCTTTGATAATCAATAAAACAACTGATGATGCTGAGCTCAAAGCTCTAGTGAAATATATCCTACACACGTTTGTCTGAGGTTTGTCCTTTAGTTTCTCATATCTCTACCACACACACACACATATATCTATATATATATATATATATATATATAAAGAAAATTTTGAAAAAACATAAAATAGTGTTAAATAATTACTAAATACTAGGTTTCATTTAATTATTTATTTAGTTATCATTCCCACTTTGTTCCCGTTGTTCTCTTAAAAATAATCAGTCCATTAATACTTTTTCTCGTCTTTTGCATTTCTTCGAGTTGCGTCACGCGTCATGACATCTTCGCATGTGTGGATCGCGACTTACCTTTCAAAAATAAAACGCTTATCAAATACAGTTACATAACCAAAAAGATTTTCATCTCCTGTCACATATAAAAACATCCATCACCCCAAGATACATCCTGATGAAGGTTCAATGTAACCGAAATGTTTAAACATCAATAATTAAATTCATCCCATTTTCGGAACACTTGTTTTTTCAAAATTTTCTTTATATTGTTGGATTTATTTTCCATATTTACTCCCATATATATATATATATATATATATATATATATATATATATATATATAAACAAATCATTTTAAAAACATTTTTCTTAAACCAAGAAAGTGGTCTAACACTGGCTTGTTGAGCAGGATAAATCCTAAAAGAAACTGTTCTCTTATGTCTTCAGTCTTCATGTCAGCTTCATTACTAAAAGTTTCATAGATTAATAAAATACAATTGTTAGATGAAATACAAACACACACACACACACACACACACACACATATATATATATATATATATATATATATATATATATATAATCAATAGTAATTATATTATGGATTTGGACTCATAACTTAAATTTTCATGGTTATGCAATCCTCAGATGAGTCAAATGGTTGAGATCTTAAAAAGCAGTAGTCAAATGGTTGAGATTTTAAAAACCAGTATATTTTTTTTTTTTTAAACTACTGGTTTTTAAAATCTCAACCATTTGACTACTGCTTTTTAAGATCTCAACCAGTTGACTCATCTGAGGATTACATAACCATGAAACTTTAAGTTATGAGTCCAAATCCATAATATAATTACTATTGATTATAAATTTGCTCTGCTTTATTAGCATTGAGAACCTTTTCATGCCAATACTTTTCTCATCTTTTCTCTATTCATTATATATATATATATATATATATATATATATATATATATGGTAAATAAAAAGGCTTAGATATTATATTACTTTTTCTTTACCAAATATATTGCTCTGAATATAATTCATGAATTATGATACATTGAGCTCTTGATATAGACCAAACCAAATTTAACATTCTGTTGTTAAAAAGGACCCTCCTTAGAATCATTACTTTCACCAACGAACCTGGTGTTTTACCTACTGATATATATATATATATATATATATATATATATATATATATATATATATAGGAATACCTTTGATAATCAATAAAACAACTGAAGATGCTGAGCTCAAAGCTCTAGCAAAATATATCTTACACACGTTTGTCTGAGTTTTGTCCTTTAGTTTCTCATATCTCTACCACACACACACACACACACACACATATATATATATATATATATATATATATATATAAACAAATAATTTTAAAAACATATATATATATATATATATATATATATATACATTCAAGGGTTAGTGAAAAAGCAACGAAATATAGAATAGAAAAACAGAGAGAAAGAGTATTTTTGTCATATCTATTAATAATTTTCTTTTATTTCTTATTTTCTTCTCTTTTTTTTTAATGGAGGGGAGTCAGACTTTTTTCCTTCAATTAACCAATCAAGCAACGATGCTTTGTTGTGGCGGCTTTATAACTAATCCTTTGTCTGATCTTAATCCCCATGGACTAATGAGCGTGTCATGATTATCTTTGCTTAGCATTATCCATGCAAAGAACAAGTACAATCAAACATTACAACACTAATTCAAGCTTCATTTTTCTTTCTTGATTTTCTTTTCAAAGTGTCCTGATTGAGCCAGCAAAGATTATGACAGATCAAGCATTTTGTCTTTTCATTAGTACAAGTCTAAGCAACTTAAATACCAGCTTATTCACCTGTACTGCTTTTATACTAGCAGGACCTGTGGATATACCACAGTATGATAATTTAATTATTACAACTTCTGATATTTACTTAAGAGCTATTGCAAATATTTCAATATGTATCATCAGCATCAGCCGGATAGCGAGGAAGTCTCCTTTTGTGAGCACTAAACCAGTGTTTTTGCTGAGGTGGTGCTACCGTCAGCCTTCCCATTTTACCACACAGATCAGATTGCCCAATTTGTGCTACTCATATGCTGAGTTAGTGGGGACCGGTATCAAATGGATTCGTTGAAACTTCGGCGTCTGGCAACTGACCTGGTAAACGCTCATAAGGTCATTAATCATCTTAACAACAGCAACCTTGAGCACCTTTTTGATCTCCATGTTTCTAACACAAGTGGGCATGCCTACAAAGTCAGAAAACAGCATTGCTCTCATGACTTTTGGAAACATTTTTTCACGCTCAGAATTGCCGAGGCATGGAATAAGCTGCCCACATCCGTTGTAGGCTGCTGAAACACTGAATCTTTCAAAGCCTCCATGTTTCCTGTAGTCCGTCAACACCATACCTGATGTCCCTCTCAACATAAGCGCACACGTGCACACATACATGCATATTATTACTGTAAACTGTTCATGTTCCTGACACTAATACATTATTCTGTGTACTAGACATGAGACTTTGATGAGTTGTGGTGCACCTGAGCACTGTACACAATAAATTTCATTATCATTATCATTTCATTATCAAACTAGGAACCTTCCAATTCCTTAGTGGGTGTTCTACTGACTGAGCTATCAGAAACAATATAGAATACCTTTATTGATATTTATCCTGAAATCAATTGCAAATTGAACTTTCTGTAATTAAGACCTACAGAGAAGGATTACAAGGAATACAACAGACTTCCTCCTACAAGGACTATCTACTGAAACTACATTCTTTTCTACCTAGGATTTCAAGGAATACTACAGATTTTTTGCCACAAGGATTTACCAATTGGGGGACTAAATGCGTGAAAATATTGACCAGAATCATAACAAAGCAAAATATTTTTTTTCCCATAAAAAATAAAATCAACTAACAGAGTTCAAATCCTGGATAAGGCTATTTGTGCTTCACTATACACTGATACCCTTGGGGAAAAAACATCAGTTCTCACCCCTTGAATAATAGAGCTGACTAGGCTCTTAAGACTTGATAAGGCAATCATTCTATGAGAAGGAAAACTTTAAATTCAAACCAGCTGTACTCCACTTAAAACAATTGACCTTATGTCACATCCTATTCATGGCAGAGTAGTTGGGTAAATACATACAAAAGTTACTTACTTCACAAATATATATATATATATATATATATATATAATATATTAGTTATATTATTTACATGGAAATAAGTTTGGTTATTATATTGTTATATTATAAATATGGTCAAATGTGTGCGTTTGATTAATCAAACACTCATATTTGACCATATTTATATCATTTGTATCATTTTCAAAACATTTTTCGTTGCCTGATGATTGCTCTGCTTAAAAAATTAAGCATACACAGCAAGAAACCAATAGTAGCAAACTTGTTCCATATAAATAAATATAAACTAAAATATTTATTTGTTTATCTATCTATCTATCTACCTATCTATCTACCTATATATATATATATATATATATATATATATATATATATATATATATAAGTAAAAATATAACAAAAGACTTAGAATTTTTGCATATAGTCTATTTCAGGAAGCTTAGACAGCTTCCTAAAATAGACTATAATGCAAAAATTCTAAGTCTTTTGTTATATTTTTACTTATAAATTTGCTCTGTGACTCAAACAATAAAAGCACACATTGAGCTCTGCAAACTACAACAGGTTTAAAAAAAAAATTCTATGTCATGAGGAAGATATCTTCTCTGGGCTTTTGGATTATATATATATATATATATATATATATATATATATATATATATAATTATATTACTACTACAGTAAAAAAAAGTCTTCCTTAGCCAATAGTTTCAAGGCCAAACCATGAAGGCACCCTGGCTGTACCTCATGCTACCACATCTCTCTCTCTCTCTCTCTCTCTCTCTCTCTCTCTCTCTCTCTCTCTCTCTATATGTATTTACACACATGTATAAAGTAATATTGTCTATGTATGTATGTGAGAACATGATAATGACCCTGAAAATTGTTTCTAGTAACCTGTTATGAGTAGATATAATCACATATTATCCTCACTGAATTGCTAACAGCTCTTGGTTACTTCTAACAGAACTGGGCTAAGTCAAGGTCATCTATATATAATCAACTAACTGTCTAATTCTATGTCTGGATTTAATTTTACAACTTCAGTCGGCACCTCTTCACTTGATCATAACAGATAAAAGTTATTTTGTAGATTGTCTCTATTTTCACAACCAATTTCAGGAGTGCTAATAGAAGTAAATATTTATTATAACTAGATTATAAGATCCAGTTGAAAGCCAAGTTTTGGAATGCTGATTTTCAAAGGCACTCAGCTTTCCTTAATTGAAAATAAAAAAAGCAGTTATATATATATATATAAAGATATTTAAAACTAGTTATGTATATAAAAGTATATAAATCTAGTTATATATATTTTTAAAGTAAAAAAAATATATATATAAACTATTGTAATGAGTATATTTGTCGCATATCCCACTCGTATGGACTGGGCACAAGGCTTCATTTTAACGTGGGCCCACCCATAAGCCGAAGCTCATGGGTGGGAAAGAAAAAAAATAGTGTCGTTGCCTGGGGGGATAGCCCCCTGGGATCAACGCTATTATTAAACTCTCGACAAGTCCAGCGGCCGAAGTTCTGAGGTCAAACTCATAAACCTAGAATGTGAGAAAAAAGTATGGGAGGATGAGATTGGCGGTATCACTGAGAGAATCTCTAAATTATAAAGAAAATATTACAGAATCATTAATAAGAATAACTCTCTATTAAGCTATTCACCAAGCGATTAGATAACATGTTTGCTTATCAGCTGTCTTCAACAGGTGATCAAAGTTGATAAAAGATCAAAACCAAAATTTAAAAAAGAAATCCTTGATACCAGGGCTAGATATATAAGGGGGAAAAAGAACTCCCCTATTAGAGGGGACCTGGACTTCCTTTATAGAACCTTTAAATTAAATTATTTTTTAAATTTAAATTAGTTAGATTAGTGAAATAGATCACTAATTAGGACTGAGCTTATTCTAGTAGTGAGCATCCCAAACAGAATTTAACAGGTTTGAATTCAGTTTTTTTTCTCCTAGACTGGTTGTTTAACAAGGTAAAAGAGTCTGCCCTACTATTTACCCATAGCTGGAGGGAGAGCAGTTGGATTCATACCTTTCCCAAGGATATTAGCACTATATGAACAGTAGCTTTGTCTAGGATTTGAACTTGGGTCGATGAGTCCATTTTATAAGACTCTAACCATTACACTACGCGTCTCAATAATAATATTAGTAGCACCTCAGTAATGATTATAAAATTAGTTTTATTATTGAAAAAAAATAATAGTGTTTTGCTGCAAGCTGGAAAGAATTATTTCACTTTGCCGTGTAATACAAACTGAAAAATGTAGTAAAGCTTTTTCTTACAGTGAATATAATTGAGAAAAATCAAATCTTCTTCAGAACATAACTTATATATTTTTTCTGGAAGCGCATGGTGTAATGGTTAAAGTCATGGGAAATGGACTCTTTGCCCTGAGTTCAAATCCTGGATGTGGTAATTGCATTTCACTTTGCGCTAATACCCTTGGGAAAGGTATGAATCCTGCTCTCCTCCAGCTATGGATAAATAGTAGGGCAGACTGCAGCAAAACACTATTATTTTTTTTCAATAATAAAACTAATTTTATAATCATTACTAAGGTGCTACTAATATTATAATTGAGACGTAGTGTAATAGTTAGAGTTGTAGGAAATGGACTCGTCAACCCAAGTTCAAATCCTAGACAAAGCTGCAATTCACATAGTGCTAATACCCTTGGGAAAGGTATGAACCTAACTGCTCTCCCTCCAGCTATGGGTAAATAGTAGGGTAGATTGGGCTCTTTAACCTTGGTTAGGCAACCACTCTAGGAGAAAGAAAACTCTGAATTCAAACCTGTTTAACTCCACTTAAGAAATTGGCCTTGTGTCACATCCTGCTCGTGCAGAGGGTTGGTATTTATATATTTTTTTTCTTTTAATAAATTCATTTTACTTTGTTTCTTTTTATTTCTCAGGTACCTAATTTAATTTCTTTTGGCAACATGAGGGAACCCCTAAACAGAAGTGCACTTGGTCCCCATGGTCTATATGTGGCTCTGCGTGATACCAATTTCAATCAAGGAAGGTAGATCAATTTAACAATTTGTAAAAACATAGAGGGAATCACTTCTACTAATGCCCACTTTAGGATCTTGAAAACCTTTTGCTACTATTCTTGCCTTAATAATTATTTTCCATTTGATTCTTTGTTGGCAAAATTCCATCTTGTCTGTATTCTTGGCCAACCATTGTCCAGAACTTTTCAAATATCTTGTTTTCAATAATCTTAATTCCCTAGCTTAGAAATTCAGATAAAAAGTAATTATAGATATCTATAGTATTGGATAAAAAAAATCTGAAAAATCTGAGCCATTTTTTATTATTGCCAAAGAATTGAATGAAACTTCAATGGCTTAGACACACATAGGAAGTGATTATTTTCCTTCCAATCCTTCCAATCCCTAGTTGTATCAGTGCTGCTATATAGCTGCACCACTTGAATCCTAATGAAGTGCCTAGAGAATAAGCTAGATCAGAGCTGCTCAAGAATGCTGCGTGTGATATAAAGCAAATCGTGGAAACAGCACCCCAGCAGATGTAAGGCCACTTGCCCCCTATCACACAAACCATTCTAGTGAGACAAACAAAACATGCTGTACAATGCTGGATAAAGCAAAGAAAAACTCATAAGCAACATTCTTCTGTGGAAACCCACTGCAACTAGTAAATTCATGCTGAAAGCACCAGTTCCTACTAGATCAAAGAAGTTAAGCAGTAATGAGCCTGTCCAATACTTAACTGGGTGACCACTTAAGCATTTGTTTATAAGAATGGCTTGAATCAACATTCATCATCATCATGTCACGCTGTCAGCGGATATCCATGACAATCTCTCTCCATCCGTCCCTATCACTCATCATTCTCGGGAGGTCCTCTATGTAGCATCCTGTATCCGCACAGAGCTGATCAATGTACGTCTTTGCTGGTCACCCCCACACTGGTGTGCACATGTGTTGGCTTCCACAGGAGGACGTCACTTATGAGTTCATCCTTGCTTCTCCAGCAGTGTCCCGCGTGTCTTGTCCATCTTACTCGGATGGTTTGGGTGATATGTGGCAGGTGACCGTATAGCTGTTTTCTCGTAGGGTGTTGTTTCCACATCTTGTTCAGGATCACCCGCAGCATTCTTGTGCAGCTCCCATCTAGTTTATTCTCTAGTTGCTTAGTTAGGGTCCAGGTGGTGCAGCCATACAGCAGCACTGATACGACAATGGCCTGGAAGAACTGTCTCTTTAACTTGTCTGTGAGATTGGATTTCCATATGACCAATAATTTATTTATAGCGGCCCATGCCTTTCCTATACGTGCATTAACGTCATTTTCTGTGGAGGAGATGTTACTGCCCAAGTATCTAAATTGTTCTATGAGTTTGCAAATGACCTGAAAAGGGTTGATATGCCATAAAATAAAACAACCAACTTGGGAAGCCCAAATATACTAAATTGTTTTAAATTAGTTCAAAGGAGGTGAATTAAATTTGAAAATAAACAACTCTCCTCTGTTTTTATATCTTTATCTTTTATAATTTTATCAAGGGCCCAAGACTAGTCTTGGAGCCCCTGGGCTGCAGCCCATACTAGGCCATATGGAAATCCAGCGCTGATCATCAGGTCGGGCCAGAGCTGAGCTGAGAGAAATAAAGCTTTGTGACTGGGTGAGTTTTCATTTAGTTTAAACAAATTGCTAAAGAATTATTTCTTTTTTCTTTTTAAAGAAAAATATAAATGACTTAATTTAAACACAATGATAAGAATGGCTGATGTCATGAACAGCACTTGCTGAAATGCAATAAATCCTGTTTTATATTAAATTGCATTGTGTAACTTCATGCAAAAACCTTGACATTAGCCAGTGCAGTGGGTTGATATGAATAGTAAAAGAGTTAATTCCTGCCCTGCCTTCCATAACCTCTGAAAATTAAAACCACAGACTTTGTGTAGCATAGTCTTATTATTATCATTATCATCAAATTATTATTAATATCATTTCACTCCTTGTAAGTTTTTCACA
Organism: Doryteuthis pealeii; assembly: GCA_023376005.1. Classification (NCBI taxonomy): domain Eukaryota; kingdom Metazoa; phylum Mollusca; class Cephalopoda; order Myopsida; family Loliginidae; genus Doryteuthis; species Doryteuthis pealeii. The sequence continues at coordinate 87,124,826 of CM042147.1, forward strand.
TCATTTTCACATTAGTGTAGTCTGCATGAAAACAAGTCTCCTCAAGTCTCCAGAACTCTCCTGAGTATTCTAGCTGATTTCAACAATGCTGTTGTCTGGATGGTCTAAATTCTTCTCTTGATTTCCAGTTCCTCTAGTCTCTTTTCTAAACTTTTGAGGACTGTTCCAAGTGCACCAACTACAATTGGTATCACTTTCATCCTCATAATCCACAATTTTTTTCAATTCTCTAGCAAGGTCCGTGTATTTGTCTATCTTTTCATTTTCTTACATCTCCATCCTGTGGTCTGCTGGAACTGGACAATCTACTCATAATATATTTTTCCATTACTCCAGAATTGATGGTTAACTGAAATATTTTACACTATATTACAAAATGAATAGGCTACCCTATCCATTATGTAACATTGTATTGGTATGACTCTCAAAGTCAGGCTTTTCCTTCAGTCAAGTTAAGTAATGTGCCTCACCTACCTGGTTCCCGATGATACTGTGGTCTTCAATCTATTTTATTATTTTTCCTTTTTGAATTTAGAATCATCTGCAACATGGACTGAAGATGCACTTACCTAAAAAGAGAAATGAAAATAATCAATTGCAATGAAATTAAAATATTGGTTATTTACTTAAATGTAGTAGCTAGTATATATATATATATAATACTAGAAGTGGCTACCTGGCGTCGCCTAGGTAGAGATGGGATTTTTTAAAAGTTACTCTCACAAATCCATTATTACTTATCACAAGTTATATCCTCACTGGTTGCCCCATAAAATCCCCATGTTAATATAACAATATAGTAAGACATTTTAATTCAATAATTTACAATTTAAAAAAAGATACAATATAAATGAGGCAATTAATTCAATCAATCAACATCATATTTCAATTACCTTCTGTTACTATACAATTTTAATTTTTAAATATCTTCCCAAATATAGATAAAAATCTTCATTATTTTTGCTCAAAAACTAAGCCCTGATGACAGTGAATGTATATATATATATATATTTACTTTGGCGTTAATTGTTTTATTTTCGAAGTTTCCTCCGGACATACACACATACACAACTGCCCTTTATATATGTATAAATAGATATACTCGCTGTATAACCAAGGTTAAAGTGTATCCTACTACATTTAAATATACACTTTTTAAATCTCATTAAATTTATATGAAAAATCTACTAGCAATAGTGTTTCTTCAAGATTTTTTACTCAAATCCTTTCTATGATTTGAGGAATAGTTAGGATCTGAGAAGTTGCAGATTGATTTCTATGAAGCCCATTTACATTTTTCCTAAGGATTTTTTCTACTTTGGTCCAATACATATATATATATATATATATATTTGGAAGAATATGTGCTTAATTGAAGTCGTACCTAATTTTGAAATTGTTGGCTAAAAAAAAGCCATATCATAAATACATCGCTTGTGTATCTACTTCTCATACTGTCGTGTAGAAGTCACTATAAGTGGAATAGGAACCTACTTCTGAACAAAATGAAAAAATCTAAGAGGGTCCATTTGGTGTAGGGATAAGATGCTCGCCTGTCAACTTGATAGTCGGGTTTCGAATCACGCACAAGACGGTCTTTCTATCTATAGCTCTGCTGATGAGGCCTAATAGGCTGAAATGTACATACAGAGATTGATTTTTCTCGATTTGTTTAGCCTTACATTTAATAGGTATGCCCGCCTAATTGATTAATGAATTTATCATTAAT
>CM042147.1:87131554-87136554 GCA_023376005.1 Doryteuthis pealeii
CGGCAAACACCATTTGTGACATCCGGAGCACTGGACAGCTGTTTCGACCTCCTTTCTTCTTTTTTCACAAGGAGAAGGAATCATCAAGATTTTGGTACAGCACAGGAGTCCATTTTCTCTTTAGCTGTCAACAGGCAGAACCAGAATCATTGTGGTGTTGAGGCGAAGTCAGATGATCAGTCTCCATACAAGAGTAAGGAATGCTTTCCATTACGTCATTCGGATACTCTGGATTATTTGGAAAACGGCTGATCCACATACAACAAAGATAAACAAATCCAACAGCCAAGGACCCACAGGGTATTTGTCTTCTGCCACTTTTAGTGTCTTTGGGACATTGCCACGATTGACCACATTTTGACTGTGTTTTTGATTCGCGATTCTCATCCGTTGTTTTGGTGCCATGATCGAAGCCGGAGTCGGGAAACAGATTTAAAAAAGGTTCGGGTTCTGTTTATCCCAAAACTTCCACTGGGGATTTTTGAGAAAAAATCAAATAATAAAAATCGAACCGAGATCAAAAAGTAAGTGGTTTCGCCTCTTTTACTCTAGCTCAGTCGGTAGAGCATTCGGCTAGAAACCACTAGGTTCCTAGTTCGATACCGGTCCTCGCCAACTCAGCATATGAGTAGCACAGGGCTCTGTGCGGTAAAGTAAGGAGCTGATGGTAGATGTGGCGCTCCACCTCAGATGCTAAAAACAATCTCCTTGGTCTAGCGCTATTGAAAAGGGATAGACTCCCTCGCTGACTGGCTGATTCCCACATTAGGCCGCCCCGTCGACTTATATATATATATGTGCGTATGTGTGTGTATGTGTGTGTGTGTGTTATATAGTAGGGTCACGTGAGTATTAGGAGGAGAGTCCGTCGTCTAAGTACTTCAAGTGAGTTCTGCACAGAGTAATATGTGTGTTCTTAAATAGTGGCTAGAACCATCGCCACTCTTGAGGTAAGATGAAGATGGGTCATTCCATTATATCAATATATATATATATTTCTCTCACACACACACACACACACAACGAAAGAGATTGTTCGACGTCATCCTTCAAAGCCATTTATCCTAGCGTCTCATAAATTTTCGAATCTATTCTAAGAGAGCTAACTTTCCATTCAAAACATTGTAAACAAACCGATCACAGTTTCCTTATTATTCTGTGATAAATTTAACTTTTACTTATATCAACAAAAACCCTGAAGAAGATCTACTAAACAGATAGAAACACTGCAACATTGGCTGAATAAATATCACTCATTTTATTTGATCCTGTGTTTTTTCAAAAAATTTTCACTATATATATATATATATATATATATATATATATGAAATTTAAATGATAGCAGCATGGAACTTTTTGCATTTAGTATTTTAAATAGGAGACATTAATTTTTCTTTTCATATTGTCTTTTTACATATGGATTTTAATGGAGCATCCTGTGAGGAGCCATTTCGTGATTCAACAATAATGGATCTGCGAGACTACCTGTTTTACCCCTCCACCTCTACCCAGGCAATGCTTCTAGTATATATATATATATATATCAATATGTATGGTTGGCACTATCACATTTGAAGAGACAGTAGTAAGCCAACATACAGTATTATTAGGAGAGTGCTCAATATCTGTGATAGAGCATTAAATAAATGAATAAATAATAAATATATAATTTTAGTATATATATATTTGTATGGAAACAATTCTGCTACCATTGGTTTCATGCTATCCAAACTAAATTGTTTAAGCAGAGCAATTGTTGGGCAGCAAAATATCTTTTTAAAAATTTTCGAAAACATCTTTCGCTGGCTGACAATTGCTCTGCTTAAATAATTAAGTTTGGATAGCATGAAAACCAATGTAGCAGACTTGTTTCCCTACAAATAGATATATACTAAAATATATATACATTATTTATTTATTATATATATATATATATATATATATATATAGTACTCGTCGGGGAGGCCTAATGTCGGTATCAGCCAATCAGCAAGTGGGTCTATCCCCTTTTCACTAGTGCTAGACCAAGGAGATTGTTTTTGCATCTGAAGTGGAGCGCCATACCTACCATCAGCTCCTTACTTTACCACACAGATCCCTGTGCTACTCATACGCTGAGTTGGCAAGGGCCGGTATCGAACCAGGAACCTTGCGGTTTCTAGTCGAACATTCTACTGACTGAGCAAAATACATTATATATATATATATATATATATATATATATATATATATATATATATATGGTTTATTAAGTTTTTCTATCTTATTAAAAGTGTGTGGGTGTGTGTGTATATATATATATATATATATTTATTTATATATATATATATATATATATATATATATACACACACACCCACACTTTTAATAAGATAGAAAAACTTAATAAACCATTATTTGACTATTATAAATTTATTTCAACCATCATTTATTGAGTTCCGGATGAAATAAATTTATTGTGTGTGTGTGTGTGTGTGTGTGTGTGTGTGTGTGTGTGTGTGTGCATATATATCATTATGTTTACTTACAATAGAATATATACAAAAAGACGACAATTTTATCAAAGAAAAGTCAATCAGGTTCTATTTTATTTGAGAGAAAAATACATTAAAAGTAAAAAGTTCATCTCATTAAGGAAGCAGCTGACAAGAAAATTGCATTGTCTGAATAAATATGTAAACTGATTGACAAATCAAAATGTGATAAAGATTAAAGGGATTATCTTCTTGAACTCTAAGCAGATAATCCTCTTGATTGTTATGACTAAACAAGGAAGTAACACAAAAGAAACAACAATAACCAGCACCAAAAGTGCATGTGCAATGTGCGGATGTTGCTCAAAGTTTTTCTAGGTATTTCAAAATTGCATGTGCAATTGTATTTCAGCTCGGCCTGTACGTGAACTCTGATAAAACTGAGTTCATGTCTTTCAAAAACAAAAGCGACATCTCAACCATCGATAGCAAACTCCTAAACTCTGTAGAACAATTTAGGTACTTAGGCAGTAACATCTCCTCCACAGAAAACGACGTTAATGCACGCATAGGAAAAGCATGGGCCGCTATAAATAAATTATCGATCATATGGAGGTCCAATCTCACAGACAAGTTAAAGAGACAGTTCTTCCAGGCCGTTGTCGTGTCAGTACTGCTGTATGGCTGCACCACCTGGACCCTAACTAAGCGACTAGAGAATAAACTAGATGGGAGCTGCACAAGAATGCTGCGGGTGATCTGAACAAGATGTGGAAACAACACCCTACGAGAAAACAGCTATACGGTCACCTGCCACATATCACCCAAACCATCCGAGTAAGATGGACAAGACACGCGGGACACTGCTGGAGAAGCAAGGACGAACTCGTAAGCGACGTCCTCCTGTGGAAGCCAACACATGTGCACACCAGTGTGGGGCGACCAGCAAAGACGTACATTGATCAGCTCTGTGCGGATACAGGATGCTACATACAGGACCTCCCGAGAATGATGAGCGATAGGGACGGATGGTGAGAGATTGTCATGGATATCCGCGCTGAAAGCGCGACATGATGATGATGATGATTATACCTGAACAAATACTGTCTAGGCCAATCTGTTTTCTACTCCATTAATTCAAGATTAAACGCATTATTTAGTTTTAACCTATCTTTCTTTACTATCTTTTATTGGGATTAGGAATAGTTATTTGAAGCTATAATTGTTATTGAAAGGTTGCTTAGCTCGTTGGTTGGATTTTATGGCATGTAAACCCTTGATAGGTTATTTTATGCCAAAGACATTTTAATATGCTGATGAGGCCTAATAGGCTGAAATGTACATACAGAGATTGACTTTTTCTAGATTTGTTTACACCTTACATTTAAACAGATATACATGCCTAATTCATTTAATTATAACTAATTAATTTTCAAATTAGGCATGACTTCAATTAAGCACATAATGTTCCCCCCCTCCCCCAAAAAAAATATATATACATATGTTGATTGCTTGGTTGGATTTTATAGCATGTCAACCCTTATTGGATTATTTTATGCTGAAGATGTTTTGTTTTATTCATTCTTGATCGGTACTCAATTTATATATATATATATATATATATATATATATATATATATAAATTTGGTAAGCAGTCTGTACCTTCTTTCTTAGGAATACACCATATATCATAAAGTTTATTTACAATAGAATATATACAAAAGGGTTTGGTTCAAAATTTTGGACCATATGACCATTAGGCACCCCTTTTTGATCTCGATTAAGAAAGACATGTTTTTCATTCACACTGTCAATATCCGGTTGTTTTAACAGACGATTTTTAGAATTTTTAAAATCATAAAACTAACGCCTGATCCTAACCTCTAACCCTAACCCTAACCCTAACAAACAACCGGATATTGACGGTGTAAATGAAAAACATGTCCTTTCTTAATCGAGATCAAAAAGGGGTGTCTAAAGGTAATATGGTCCAAAATTTTGTTAAAGAAAATCATGCTTAACATATAACTTTCAAATGGAGAGCTCATTGCCAGGTGTTATTACACCAGAAATAAAAAGGTCAGTTAAAGACACTTGGATACCAGAAAATAATTTACATTCAATGAAGGGATATTTAGTGTCACCTGTCTTTTTTCATTGCTCCCCTTATTACATACAAACTCTTTTTACAACTATTTTTAAAATTCTCTAAAAACTTCTTTTTCTTTCACAAAAACTTTTTGGACCATATGACCATTAGGCACCCCTTTTTGATCTCGATTAAGAAAGGACATGTTTTTCATTTACACTGTCAATATCTGGTTGTTTTAACAGACAAATTTTAGATTTTTTTTTTTAAATTATAAAACTAACCCTTAACCCTAACTCTAACCCCTAACAAACAACCGGATATTGACGGTGTAAATGAAAAACATGTCCTTTCTTAATCGAGATCAAAAAGGGGTGCCTAAAGGTCATATGGTCCAATTTTTCTCCTGATGATGACCTAAGGTCGAAAATAGTTGA
>CM042147.1:87141554-87146554 GCA_023376005.1 Doryteuthis pealeii
TGCCATAGGTGATTGTCCAAGTACTTTCCGGCCTATTGTGGGCCATCTTCAGGGTAATTCTGAAACCGTACAACAATGGGTTGTTCAATAATATATGCCTAAAAGAAGAAATGCTGCCTAAATATATATATATATATATATATATATATATATAATGTCTGCTATATATTATCATGAGTATAATTTGGTTTGAAAATCACATAGAGCACCTGCCTAGAAATCACAAGGTGCCTGGTTCGATACTGGTCTCCGCCAACTTACTGCATAAGTAGCACAGATTGGATAATCTGATCTGTGTGGTAAAGTGGGAAGCTGACGATAGGTGTGGCACTCCAGCTCAACTAAAACAATCTCCCGTTTCTAGCGCTAGTGAAAAGAGGATAGACTCCCTCACGGTCCAGCTGATACTGACAATAGGCCACTCCACCAACTTACTTTTATAAAACTATATATATATATATATATATATATATATATATATATATATCGAGCACTTTATTCTCATTTCTCCAATACTAACAAAGGATTAACTATATATATATATATATATATATATATATATATATATATATATATATATATACAAATATTTTCTAGTTTCTTAATCTGAAAATTCATCTCCAGGCTAAAATTTGATGGCATTGAGGACATTAAAAGAAATATAATAATGAAGCTTCACACCATATCAAAAGATATTTTATTATATACAAAAACAGATACACAATTATTGAAGAAATATCTCTAAAAAGTTAACATATAACTGTTCAAAAATGAAGAAACTTACTATAAAAGGCTTATGAATAGAGCATGCTGTCATGAACTCTGTAACAGGGATCTTAGTGTATTTATTGTCTAAGTAGATGTATCCGGCCACAATATATTCCTCCATATTGTATTTTTTGAATTCCTTGTTACTCAAATGCTATAAATATTTAGATTAACATAAACATGACAAAAAATAAATCTTTCTTTTTTTTTTTTTTCATTTTCTTATCTTTATTTCTTGTATAAATCCTTAGTTTTAATTAAGTACCTCTTAAACTGAAATATAAACTTTTTTTCATTCCACAATTCATTCTTTACCCACAATTCCTTAACCACATATCCTACAGCAAATACTAGTCATATTAATTTTTACTAGAGTGGGCAAAGTTTTCCACACCCTCTCTCAAGAAATGGAGGAATAGAATTACATATTTGCCAAAAGCGTTGTCGGCACTGAAATATTTTTAAGATAAAACCAGAGTGAAATCATTTAACAATCCAGGCAGGAAGTAAGGAATAACTTAGAAGAGAAAACTAAGAAATGATATATGGTGTATGATCAAAAAGTATTGAGACTGAAGAATAAATTTTTGTTAATTTTAAAATTTAAGATTTAAATGAAAATGTGAACACAGCTGGGCAACTTATGTAATAGAGTTGATTAATTGATTTTAATGACACATCAACCAATTTGGGATTATTTTATTCCAAGTGGTAAATTGTGAAAGATGTTCAGATTTATTATGTTTTTTTCCTAGGATTTTTCTTAATTTTGACAGTAAGTTGTGTGCAGTTGTTTGTTGCTAAATGGATTTGGGAATCGCTTTGAGGGATAAGTTCATAGGTTAAAGGTCAAGTTTATATAATATTTTTTGTATTATTTTATTTCTTTTAGGAAGGACAAAATGTCATCTATACTGACATTTTAATGGAGGCACGTGGTCTAATGGTTGGAGTCGTAGGAAATGGACTTGTCAATCCGAGTTCAATTCCTGGATGAAGCTGTTGGCATTTCTCATAGCGCTAATACCCTTGGGAAAGGTATTAATCCAGTTCTCCATCCAGCTATGGGTAAATAGCAGGGCAGACTGGGCTCTTTAACTGTGGTTAGGTAACCAGTCTAGGAGAAGGAAAACTCTGAATTCAAACCTGTTAAACTCTGCTTAAGAAATTAACCTTGTGTCGCATCCTGCTCGTGCGGAGGGGTTGGTAAATATATATATATACTGACATTTTAAATATATTTCTTATGATGTTTGTGTAGTAAAAACCTTGTCTAAAATCACCGCATTCTATTTGAATGTGTTTTACAGTATAGAGTGTTTGACATGCTATGCATTCTGGTTTGCTTTCTTGTTTTAGTACAAAGAGGTGTGTTAGTTTTGTGTGACCTAAATGTAGTTGAGATATAATGACTTGTTCCTTTCTGAAGCCTGGTTTCCATTCTCTTATATTGGGTTGTAATAAAATGTGGATGCCTAAACATTTAGACTGTTACTTAGATATCTAGTGAGAGGTCCAGAAAATAAATACTAATAAGTAGTGAGTTTGAGATTCACTAGAAGCTCAGTATTTCTGGCCTTGTGTCAAATTTTAAATATGCTTAGTTTTTAATGGGCAACTCAAATGGTGTAATTCTTAGCAAGCTATTACTTGTGAGTTTGGGGAGTCCCTGTTGTGTAGTGGCTCACGTGCTGACCTGTGGCATCGTAGTGAGCAAGTTCAAACTCCAGTTGAGCTATTATAATCACTTTTAGACTAATACCCTTGGGAAAGATATGAACCCCTTCATTCCACCAGCTATGGGTTAAATAATATCATGACTGTTTTTCTACAAGTATGACTTGGCAACGAATAACCCATGTAGGTTGATATGTCATTAAACAAAGAAAAACAAACCAGACCACACTTGTGTTTGATTATCATGGAGTTCTCCATATTTGTGGCCTTATGCCAAACTAAGCTAAACTTAGTAAATGACAATTGTCAATCTCCTGATTATGTGGAAGGCCTTCCTACCTTGAAATTAAATATTTCAAATCTTAATCTTAAGTTATTGGTCTAGCATATCAACCTCGGTGGGTCATTTAATGTTGACAAAGTTGTGAAATAAATTCATTCTTAATGCATAATACAATTTTGTTTATAAATTCATGTTTTTCTATTCAACCCATAGATGGGACCCTAACAGGTACTACCACTCCGAGTCAGAGTGGACCAGGGAGCAATGGTGATGAAGGGGTGCTCCACATTCCCCAAACCTCCAGAACTGGAACCTCACCATCAGATAGAGTTTAACGTCATTCCCAGAACATGTAGACCCTCAATCACCACCTTCTAGTACCCATATGATAAGAAGGATTGAGGGTTACCATAAGGGCAATAGGGTTGGGGCAATCATATAGGTGCTAGGGCTTGATCTGGCCAGCCAATTGATCTCCGACCGCCTGTCTAGCCCAAGAAAAGCCTAAAGTGGAATATTACAAGTCATAGACTGCTCAGCCACCTGGGTTCTATCCTTAAGCATCACGGGTCACCACCCACGGCCAACAGTATGCCCCATTGGGGGAGTCTTACCCCTCTGCAGAGGTGCAGTTAGTGCATTCTAACGCCCCAGCCAATAGGGCGGGTAATTTTTGGATAAATAACCCAAGACTTAGATTTTCTTTATATTATATTTTATTTAGAAATCCCCATCCAGACTAACTGTGCAGAGTGTGAGAATGGCACCACTGGGAGCACACTGATCGCAACTTTCTATCTCCTTGGCTTGCCCTGTACTGACTAACTAACTCTTTCAACTCAAAACCAGAAGAGGCCTTTTTTCTCATTCCTCGACTAATTCTCACAGTATCTACTGGAAAAGGGGTTAACACAAGTTTAACATATGCCAATCAATCTTCCATGATATTGTCATATACTCCCACTCAAAAAACTGCTAGCCCTAATTTTTAACAGCTATCTTGATTTTTACACTAACCCTACACAATTGTTAGGGTACTAACAATTATGTAACACAAATACATATTAGTCTATCTAATACTTGTAAAATTTAAGTCAAAATATTAATCTGTTTACATGTTTGTTAACCATTACACTGTAATATGGTTCCAATCAGAAAATTGACAGTAGATAAAATTGTAACTTATAGGTCAATCCAATACTTTTAAAATCTAAGCCAAAATGATAATCTGTTTATGTTCACACTATCTCATACAGGTATATTCGTAAAACCTCTCTTAAATGCACAAAGGGTTTAGACCCACACGTGGACGTTTGCACAGTTGTTCACACGTACACACATACATTCCTTCACATTTATATGTTCACATACCAAAGGGCTGGTAATTCACAGCTTGTCAGTCTTCAATTATGAGAAAAAGAAAATTACCTTTCAGAAAGCAATTTAAATATGCAAGTCAGTTCTTGGATGAAATGTCAGTTAAAGCATCAGACATTGTTAAAAGCCTCGGCTGTTTGAGAACAGATCTTAAAATATACAGAACGTATAGGGACGGCCACTGACTGGTGTTGACAGAGTTTAATCATAGCCTATAGCCTTGCGGCAGGGAAATAGCTGGAAAAAAATTTCAAAAATTCTAAAACTAATAACTTCACAAAAAAAAAAAAAAAGAAAAAAAGAAAAAAGAAAGACAGACATCACTTGAATGCTAACTTATAATAAAAAAATTTTAAAAAGTATCCGTATCCAGTCAACTTATTTACTTAAAGTACTGCGATTAAATTTTGTTCTTTTTTTTTTTTCTCCAGAGAGCAAATAGTCTTTGAAAGGGGAACTGTTTCTAAAAAACAATAACCAAGATGAAGTTTAAAGCCGGTATATAGTGTATTAACACAAAACTCAATATATAACCAAGTCTAATGGGACCGGGTTAGCTCAGTCGGTAGAACGTTCAGCTAGAAACCAACAAGGTTCCTAGTTCGATACCGGTCCTCGCCAACTCAGCGTATGAGTAGCACAGGGATCTGTGTGGTAAAGTAAGGAGCTGATGGTAGGTGTGGCGCTCCACTTCAGATGCTAAAAACAATCTCCTTGGTCTAGCGCTATTGAAAAGGGGATAGACTCCCTTGCTGACTGGCTGATACCAACTTTAGGCCGCCCCGTCGACTTACTATATCATAAAATTAGATTTGTGTTTGTGTTAAGTAAATATTAGAAGGTGCTTTTTGCTTAATGGTTATTATCATAGGAAAAAGACTTGACAACTCCAGTT
>CM042147.1:87151554-87159054 GCA_023376005.1 Doryteuthis pealeii
GGAATGAAATCCAAATGGTATGGAATCTTAGCTGACAATGAAACACCCTTTATTCTTGTGGCGGTGCAGAGACAAGAATTTGCAGAGGGGAAAACAGGTTATCAAAATCAAGATTGTTGTGTTGACTGAGGACTTGTAAAACAATCCAGGCTGACTTGAGAAACCAGATATGCACTGCCCTTACAGAACAGAGAACACTTGAAAAAAATCTGAAATTTAAGAATTGCTCAGCAGCACAACAAGGAGATTAGTCACTGGAGCTGTAAGAGTTACAATTTAACTTTCAGCATTTCTTTTTCTTTTGAATAAAACTTTTTAAATAGAACTTAATAAATAAATATTATCTTTACTGGGTGCATCTGGCAACTGTAATTATTTTTGTTTGTGAAAGAAAATATTTTAGATATTCTTGAAACATTTTTAATTAAATGTTATAGCCAGAATAATAATGTTTGCTAGACAAACTGAAGTTGGTAAAAGTAAAAATAAAAAAAACAATTATAGTATGAGATATTTTAAGTAAGGGAATTAAAAAAAAAACTTGCTTTACATTATACAAATATATGTGTCAATATATATATATATATATATATATATGTACATGTATATATATATGTGTGTGTTTATTATATATATATATATATATATATATACATATATATATATATGTATATATATATAGTTAAAAAAAAATATATATATATGTACATGTATATATATGTGTGTGTTTATATATATATATGTATATATATATATATATATATATATGTATATATATATAGTTCAAAAAAAAAATATATATATATATATATAGTTCAAAAGCCAAAAATCATTTTTACCAAGTGCCATTGACTTGATGTCTTTCCTACCATAACTTATATATATATATATATATATATATATATATATATATATATGAATTTGATATATTGAAAAAACAAAAGATGTTTACAAATGCATGGGATCATCAGGAGAGAATGTGCAAACCGTTTCGGGGCCTTGCACATTCTCTCCTGATGATCCCATGCATTTGTAAACATCTTTTGTTTTTTCAATATATCAAATTCACACTGTCGGATTAAGTTCCATTTTATTTCACTTACTTGTCTATGAAAAAACATATATATATATATATATATATATATATATATATATATATTATTATATATTATATGTATATATTTATGTGTGTGTGTGTGTGCAGATGCACTGACATTTCCCTCTTTCCTGTTGGCTGGTACTGAAGAATACGCTGCCTGCAATTCTGCAAAGGGGTAAGACCCCTCACCAAGTGTTGACCATGGGTAGTGACCCATAATACCTGAGGACAGGATTGTGGTGGCCAAGTGATCTGTGACGCAGTTACTAAGTGGTCCATGACATGTAACACTCCAATTCATCTCTTACTTGACTGTCAGTTGGTCATGTCACGTCCTAGCTCCTATATAATTGTCCCACCAATATTCTTCAAATTGCTCTTATGGCAAAAATATATTTTATGATATATATGTTAGAAGACAGTGGCTGGGGCACAACAACTAGTTTATTGATTCACATGAAGTTGATTAAATCATTTCTACCAATTTGTTTATACACATAAAGTTAATGAAAAATCTAACACAAAGTAATTTTTAACAATATATAGATGCACATTGAGATAAGGAAAATTGTTTCTACCAGTTTATAAAACCAGAAGTATTTAATGATTGTCCCAACCCTATTGCTCTTATGGCAATGCTACATAATCAATAGTACCCTAATACCGTGAGAATCGGTGGAGAAGGCCCTCTTCCGGTTTAGATTAGAAAGAGTTAGTCAGTATTGGCTGAATGATGGAGGTAGTTAAGTGCGCTGCCGACTCAATCTGCGCAGTAAGACTGGTGGGGATTTTAGAATAAAATATGATTTAAATAAAATTGAAGTCTTGGGTTATTTATCCAAAAACTACCAATGACCCAGGGCTTCTGATAAAGAGAAACCCCCAATAGAAGACCAGACATGAAATCCCCAAGACGAAGTCCAGACGCTAGAAGAAGAGAACGCACAGCTACAAAGAATAAAGATGATCAGAAGAAGAATAGAAGTAAGGAGAGTATACAACAGCAAGCCCCCAAACCTTTTTATCCTATATGTACTAGAAGACGGTGGCTGAGGGTCTTAGTGTCTGGGTATGACATTACACTGCATCTAATGGTGAAGTTATAATTTTGGAACTCTGAGAAGTGTGAAGAACCCCTTCATTACCATTACTACCAGGTCCACTCTGACCTAGTGTGGTATTACCTGTTAGGGTCCCATCTATGGGTTAAATAGGGAAAAATGAGTTTTAAAAAATGTGTTAAAAAATTTTGAATACCCATTAAGAATGAATAGAACAAAATGTCTTCAAAATGAAATAACCCAACAAGTGTTGACATGCCATAAAATCCAACAAACCAAACCAGAAGTATTTATCAACAAACTATTCACATACAAATCATATATACAAGATCAAACATAAAAAAAATATTTCTACCACTAATTATGTAAATTTTTCTATTGACGGTTTTTATTTATATATTCATTTTTTATTTTGAATTTTGACATCGCTACACACTGGCAACATACTTGCAACATTTGACCGGATGACAGCCGATATTAGGAATATTTGTTCTCCACAAACTTTTTAAAAAAAAGAAAAAAAGAGAGAAATAAGAAATTACAGTTATTCGCCCATTTCATTCATAAAGGAGGAGAAGAAGAAAGAGGGAAAAAAAAGGAGAGGAAAAAGAAATAAGAAGTGAAATTATAACCACACAAATAAAAACATAAGCACGTCATTTCTGAAAATAAACTCTGATGATGAAGCTCTTGCTTGGAAATTGATAAGACAAAAATAGCATCTTTTTGTTTTTATTTTTCATACGCATTGTACTAGCCTTCAAAATATTAATATATTATTTCTACCACTCTATTAATACACATGAAGTTAAATCATATATAACTGTAAATAAGATTTGGCATTAGATAACCCACAAAGGTTGATAGCTGTTAAAAACCAACCAGCTAACCAACCAACCAACCAACCAACCAACTCATTTCTCTAATATATTGACATATATTTTGACTCCATAACTTTTCTTTCTATTGTAGCAAAGATTTGCCTCTTTTGTGTGTCACTTTAAACTGGTTTTGTTTTTCAATGTATCCAACAACAGAAAGAAACATACCACTCTCCAGTAAAGAGAGGACAAAAATGTTGCATTCTTTTCTCTCCTGAATCATTCCATTGCAATTGAATTTACGCTTGACATATTCTGGAATTAAGAAATGTGGAGTTTGGGAAGTAGATTTTTGCAAGTTTAGCACAGAAATGCTAAAACTTTCTCACCAAGATAAACTTTATTTTGTTTATATAAAGTGATGCTTTTAAATTAGTGAAAGTCTCTCAGTCTTATCACTGTTGAAACAACTATTCAGTTGTTGCAAGAAAAATAAAGCCCACATATGCTTCTGCCCCTAAAACAAAATAAACTCTGTTATGAGAAAGATAGAAAAAAAATTACGATACTGGAACTGAAGGAAGAGTAAGCAATTAACCAAATATCAGACTGGAATGAATTTAATGTCTGATTTTAGAGTATATATCATAAATGAAAAAAGTTTGCCTTTACAAATACGATGGAGATTCAAAAATTATCCATACACTTCTTGTCTTATGGAAGCCAAGATCATCATGGATGATTTGATTGGCAAAACCATGAGTAATCTGCAGAGAACACGCTGCTTCATCGATTATAACTTGCTAGTTTGCCATCACTATCTCTTGAGCTTGCGGAGGTTGATGGGTATCCTTCTCCCTCTTTGGCACACTGGGCTCTTTAACCATGGCTAGGTAACCAGTCTAGGAGAAGGAAAACTCAAATTCAAACCTGTTAAACTCCGCTTAAGAAATTGACCTTGTGTCACATCCTGCTGGTGTGGAGGGGTTGGTTTGCTTAACAGTCGAGGTTTCGAGTCACACACGGAGCAGTCTCCCATGTCTATAACCTTGCTGATGAGACCTAATAGGTCGAAATGTACATTCAGGGATTGACATTTTCTCGATCTGTTTAGCCTTACATTTGAACATATATACCCGCCTAAATTCATTAATTATTAACTAATTAATTTTCAAGAATTAGGTACGACTTCAATTAAGCACATATCCTCCAAAAATTGTCGGCTAAAAGCCATATCAAATAAACACAGTATTGACCTAAGAAAAGGGTCACTTCCTTGGTGCATACTGCAAGTGGAGCAGCCATGTTTACACTGTAATGACAGCAAGCAAAATGGCATGATCAGACTCAAACTTTGGCCATTTGTGACAATAATAAAGATATTATGGCAAAATTGCAAAAATATTTTGACTCTCCCTTGTATTTAATCATTAACATAATGTCCATTGCTTCCTAGAACCTCATTCTATCTGTCAACAAGATTATAGATTTCATGCTTTTAAAATTCTTTTGGTCTTGATGAAAAATTTGAGACCAATTTGCATTAAACCTCTTCTCTTGATGCCAACCTAAGACCATCCAAATTATTTTGTAATCACTTTTTGTAAGACAATGCTTTCACAAAACCACCAGGTACCTTTTTTTTTAGACACTTGTTAATAGTGACGAGAAGTGTATCCTTTATCATAATACTAGAAATGGCTACCCGTAGAGTGGAGATTTTTTTTTAAGTTAATCACATTGGTACATTATTAGTGAATCATGATTTGGATCCTCGCAGGATGCCCCATTAAAATCCCTATGTAAAAAAGACCTTGCGTTGATCCAGCCACTCTGAAAAGAAAAATTAATGTCTACTATTCAAAATATTAAATGCAAAAAACAAAAAAGTATATGCTGTTATTATTTAAATTTTATTTTTTAATTATCTTCACTAATATAAATCAAGCCTCTATTATTTTTGCTCAAAAACCAGGTCCTGGTGATATTTAATGTGTATATATATTTACTTTGTCGTTAATTGTTTTATTTTTTAAGTTTCCTCTGGACATACAGATACGCACAACGGCCCTTTATATATGTATAGATATAAATTAAATGCAATTGTAAAGAGTAAATCTGGTTTAAATTTAGAGCTTTCCTTCTCCTAGACTGGTTGCCTAACAGGGACTAATTCAGCTTGCTAACCATTACAGTAGGTGAGAAACACAGTTGTTTACTAAGCTTCTCTTAGTTGTTGTGCAAAACCAAAAATATGGGGCACCCAGTGAGACACAAACTTACTAATAATGGTCTATCAGCCAAGCTTGCTAATTACTACACCACATGAGGAGCCTATCATAAGAGATGTTAAGAAAATCTATCAATATATCATTAAAATTCTCATTACACATATGTGCATATATGTTAATTATTCTTTTACAAAATGATATGTTATTGTCCTACCCGAATGATGACAGCTATTATGTATGTATTTACCCTAACCAAGTCTGCCCTACTATTTACCTTTAATTTGGGGGAGAACTGAAGTGTTCATTCTTTTCCCCAAGAGCATTAGTGTGAAATGAAACAAACAGAATCATCCAGGATTTGAACTCGGATCTCTGATTCCATTCCCCTTGATGATAACCATTACACCAAGTATGCCCTCTAAAAATGTCCAAATAAGGTTGGCCCTCCCCAAGAGAGAGATTGATAGAATATAATCCCCCTGCTCACAATAATCGTCAGTACAGTCGGTTCTGCAATACAATCTAGTTATACAAGGTAGATATATTTATCCAACCCAATCGCCACAGGCAGGATGTGTCACAAGGTGACAAGTATGGGACATCCAGCACGATTCGAAATTGTTATTCTGTAGTAATGGACCTGAAAGACTGGGCTACTAACCATTACACCACAATGGGATGCCTAACTAGTCATACAAGGTATGTTCAAAAAGTATCAAGACTGAGGCTGTATCTAGAGAAATGAACAGTGAATAAAATGTTATTTTTTTTGTTTTTAAATAGTTGTTGTAAAGGGAAGTAATCCGATAATCCCTCATGTATGCAAATGAGTACGTATAAAAGAACAACAGGAAGATTAGCTCAGCGTGATGTGAGGTGATCTCCACCCACAAAGGTTGTTTCGTATTCTTGGATGTAAACCCACATGCTACAACTCTTCAGAAGATAAATAATCTTTACCAATCCTCTTTTACGCTCAGAGACTTTTTACCTTGCCGGCCGAGAGCCATTTTTGTTATTTGTATTCATTGTAATAATAAACTATTATTACAACCACTCGCAATCTTCTCGTTAATGTATTTCTAATACATAACAATAGTCACCATAGCATTTAACACATTCCAGTGAGTTTTTTTTATTGATGAAAGCACATCTGATCTCTTTTGATATAGTGTGAAACTGCTCTTTCATATTTTTAATGGACTCCATGTCCTCAAATCTTACACTTGAGATAAAAAAAAAAGTTGCCCAGGTCTGGTGAGTGTGGAGGCTGCCCACACTTCACAATCCTGTGGTTTGTTTAAAATTATTCATTCACAAAGTGTCAGTACTGGCTTCTTATTTCTTTTTTTTTTTTTCAAATTAGCCCTAACTCATCAAGAATTTGAGGTTGTTCTAAGAACTTTGATAATAATTGGTAACACTGTAACTGAGATATGTACACTGATCCCGTAATCTCTTATGCAACTTAGGAAGTCTATCACTTAATATAAACTCAATAACATGCTCCAAAGTGTATCGCCTCTTTCTCTGTTGCACCTGATGTTCAATCCAAAAAAATACATTCTCACCAATTCTCCTGGCTCTGAGATCACATTTCCTTAAATTACACTGCTAAGACAGCCATATTTTCTTTTCTTTCAGGTCCTTCAGTCATTTTGCACACAAGACACATTCACACCCATTTTGAACTCCGAGGTACATCATTTATTTCACTACTGTAACCTTTATGTTCCACAATCCTTTTCCAGTATATATATATATATATTTATTTATACATATATATATATATATACATACATATATATTAGATAAACAAAGAGGAATAAGACAAACAGGAATATTTCTTTGATAAGGACTTTTTAATTG
This sequence comes from Doryteuthis pealeii, assembly GCA_023376005.1. Lineage (NCBI taxonomy): Eukaryota > Metazoa > Mollusca > Cephalopoda > Myopsida > Loliginidae > Doryteuthis > Doryteuthis pealeii. The sequence goes on from CM042147.1 coordinate 87,158,636, forward strand.
TTCTCAACAAGTTTTGACCTTAGGTCATCATTAGGAGAAAATTTGGACCATATGACCTTAAGGCACCCCTTCAGCGATCTCGACTCATGGGGGCACTTTTCTCATTTACACCGTAAAAATCCAGTTGTTTGTTAGGGGATAGGGTTAGGGGTTAGGATTAGGGTTAGGGGTTAGCATTAGGGGTTAGTTTTATAATTTTTTTAAAAACTCTAAAAATCGTCTGTAAACAATTAACTGGATTTTGACGGTGTAAATGGAAAAAATGTCCCCACGATTCGAAATCGCAAAAGAGGTGCCTTAAGGTGATATGGTCCGAAAATTTCATATGAAAGAAATTGTATATAGAAGTTTCAAAAGAGTTTCCAAAGTGTTTGACAAGCCTCAAAAAATAATGTGGAAAAATGTACAGGTAAATTGAC
>CM042147.1:87164054-87186554 GCA_023376005.1 Doryteuthis pealeii
TTGATCATTCGGCTGGTCATGTCAAGCCCTAGCACTTATATGATTGTCTTAACGCTATTGCCCTTATGGCAACCCACGAACCCTTTTTATCATATATGTGGTGGCTGAGGGTTTAATGTCCTGAATTTGACATTAAATGGCATCTAATGGTAAAGTTCCAGTTTTGGGAGTCTGGTGAGTGTGAAATACCCCTTTATCACCATTACTCTCCAGATACACTCTGACCCGGAGTGGTAGTGCTTATTACAGTCCCATCTATGGGTAGATAAAAAAAATGAGTTTAAAAAAATGTTTTTAAAAATTGAATTAAAAAATATTTGAATACCCATCAAGAATGAATAAAATAAAATGTCTTCGGCATAAAATAACCCAACGACGGTTGACATGCCGAAAAATCCAAACAACCAAATAATCAATAGTAAATAAATATAAAAAATGCAAATGCCGACAAAATTTCTCAAAAATTGTCCGTATGAATCAATGGCATGTCGACAGTATCTATTTATGTTATATGAAGCTTATTTCTATAGCATTTCCTAAACATTTTTATATACTACCAGGTTAGGACACACTGACAACTATATCTAGAAATAAGTGTTTGTATACCTGGATCATTCAATAAACAGGGCTGTAGCAACCCTGGCCCTACCCAAAAGACATTGTAAATTTTTTTACAATGTTTTATATTAGCTCAGGAAACACAAGGTTCCTGTTTTGATACCAGTCCTGTGCATGAGTAGCAAAGATTGGATAATCCGATCTGTGTGATTAAGCAGGTAGCTGACGCTAGGTGTAGCACTCCACCTCAGCAAAAATAATCTCCCTGGTCTAACACTAGTGAAAAGGGTATAGACTCGCTAATATCGACAATAGGCCACTCTGCTAACTTAACTTTTTTTTTTAATTATTTTTACAAAATAAATAATAAAAAAATGAAATTCAAAAAAGAAAAAAAAAGAACTATTAAAGCAAGGAATAATATAACTTTCATAAAACTCTGATGGCAGAATTATTTGTTATGGGGTTAGCTGTGTCATTATTACAAATAAATTTAATTTGCGGCCCCTACCCAACTCCCCCCCCCCAAAATATTTATCTCTGCCATGGCCCTGATAAACAAGGGAAATTTATTTTTAAAAAGCAAGATAGATTTTTTTTTATATATGTCAATTTTCGGTAGAGCGTTCGGCTAGAAACCAAAAGATTCCTAGTTCGATACCCGCCTCGCCAACTCAGCGTTATGAGTAGCACAGGGATCTGTGCGGTAAAGTAAGGAGCTGATGGTAGGTGTGGCGCTCCACCTCAGACGCTAAAATAATCTCCTTGGTCTAGCGCTAGTGAAAAGGGGATAGACTCCCTCGCTGCTTGGCTGATACCGACATTAGGCCGCCCCGACGACTTTACTTTACTTACTTATTTTAAAATTTGGAAAAATATTTTAATCTTTCAAAAATATTTGTTTTAACACTATTCAAAATGGTGGCAAATTAGATAGAGTAATTTAGGCTAAAATAGACGTATACCAAAAAATGTTTGGTTGCTGGGAAGTGCAAACTATTTGAAATTTACCAAATGATACGTATGGAGATGTGTACAGAGCCAACAACCAAAAACCAGCCAACAAACCAAGTGTATTAGCATCATGTGAAATGCAGCCAGCCTCGTCCATTTCTTACGGCGATAATCCTTACATCTCTTGTAATACATGTATATACTTATGACATTTAAATTTTTGTCACATTTATAAGATTTTTTAACCGATATTACATTGAGATATAGAGATTGATATCAGTGTGAATAACGGAAAGGAATTCTTAAATGTTTGTTAAAAGTTAACACAACAGGTTTCAACATGACTTGTCTTTTATGCAATTCCTTCACCTTTTTCCCCACTCCTCATCAGCGCTAGCTCTCCTCCTACCACTCTTCCCATCTTCTTTTTCTCTACTCTATATTTAAGTCACATCTCTCTCTCTCTCTCTCTCTCTCTCTCTCTCTCTCTCTCTCTCTCTCTCTCTCTCTCTCTCTCTTCCACCCTCTAAGACTGAGAAAGCGTCCACTTTCCCAAAAGTATACAGCAAGCAGTTTTATAACTGTATTTGTTTGTTTGTTTTGTTTTGTTTTACGGCATATCAACCTCAGTGGGTCATTTAATGCCGAAATAAATCAATTCTTAATGGATAATACAATTTTGTTTATAAACTCATGTTTTTCTATTCAACCCATAGATGGGACCCTAACAGGTACTACCACTCCGGGTCAGAGTGGACCAGGGAGCAATGGTGATGAAGGGGTGCTCCACATTCCCCAAACCTCCAAAACTGGAACCTCACCATCAGATAGAGTTTAACATCATTCCCAGGACATGTAGACCCTCAGCCACCGCCTTCTAGCACCCATATGATAAAAAGGGGTTGGGGCTTGCCTTTATAACTGTAATGGTGACACACAGGAATGATAGATATGTAGTTACAAGTGTATTGATGTGTATCAATACTCTTTATTCATTTGGTAAAATCCTAGAAGGTGTGGTAAAACTGTGTTTTATTAAAGAACACATAGGACATTCAGTACAACTTCTTTCTTGTTATTCTTATATATTTGTTTTCCAAGAGAATAATGCAGTTACTAGGTATAAAAATCGTCTGGATTGATATATATATATATATATATATATATATATATATATCGATACTAGTTATATACTTGTGGTGTGAATGCTATATATATATATATATATATATAGCATTCACACCACAAGTATATAACTAGGTATAAAAATCGTCTGGATTGATTATATTATATATATATATTATATATATTATATATATTATATATTATATACTCACACCTAAAATAGAATATTTGATGTCATATTTCAAAACCGTCTCCTTTTTTCAAACTTCAGAAAATTTTTTAAACAGACTGAATGAGAAGGACTACCACTCACTTTTTCTCATCATTCTGTGATATATAATTTCTTATCTTTTTTATAAAAAAAAAAAAAAAAAAAAAAAAAAAAAAAATCTGTTTTCAAATGCCTTAAAAATAAAGAATTCATCATTCGCATCTGATGAGTCGGGAGAATTAGACATTTTTGTCTAAGCTCCCTGAAATAGTCTATAATGCAAGATCTATAAGTCTTTTGTTATTTATTTAAATATATATTATATATATATATATATATATATATATATATATATATATATAAAAGCCATATCAAAAACACATCGTTTATGTATTTATTTATACTGTCGTGTAGAAAAAGTCACTATAAGAGGAATATAACCTACTTGTAAAAACAAAAACGAAAAACTAGGAAAGTCCGGTTGGTGTAGGGGTTACGGTCCTCGCCTGTCAGCTTGACAGTCAGGGTCCGAATTACGCACAAGGCGGTCTTCCTATCTATAGCTCTGCTGATAAGGCCTAATAGACCGAAATGTACATACAGAGATTGATTTTTCTCGATTTGCTTAGCCTTACATTTGGATAGGTATTCCCGCCTAATTAATTAATTATTAATTAATTAACTTTCAAAATTAGGTACGACTTCAATTAAGCACATATTCTCCCAAAAATTGTCTGCTAAAAAAGCCATATCAAAAACACATCGTTTGTGTATTTACTTCTCATATATATATATATATATATATATATATATATATATATATATATATCGATACTAGTTATATACTTGTGGTGAATGATATATATATATATATATATATATATATATATATATATATATATATAAAATTTCAATACTAGTTATATACTTGTGGTGTGAGTCAACCAGAATTAATTTTTCAAAGACAAGAAATAGTTGAAAGTTAAGAAAAGAATGAATGACTAATGCCTGATCGTAAAAAAAAACATTGCTTTCCTAGGACGGACAATATAAACAAGCAGACGACCGGGGCTTCTGATCTCTTTCTGCCTGCGAAAAACTTTCCTTGTTTGGGAAGACTGAAGCGTAAGAACAAGAGTAAAATGAATGAGGTTTGGCAGTGGGAACTAAGAACACAAATAAACGAAATTGCGTGCTCTGCAACAAAGACGTTTGGAGCCGAAGTTTTGGTTTCAGTTTTAAAATAACAGTCGCGAGAATATAGATTTAAAAATAAAAAAAATAACTCAGATATATGAAATAGCTGTAGGCGCAGGTGAAATTTTAGCATCAAAAAGCGGGGTACAGCTGGTTTGAATTTAGAGTTGTCCTTATCCTGGATTGGTTACCTTATCAAGGGTAAAAACCCAGTCTGTCCTACTCTTTCTTCCATCCTTCTTTCCCTCCCTCCTCTCTCTCTCTCTCTCTCTCTCTCTCTCTCTCTCTCTCTCTCTCTCTCTTTCTCTCTCTCTCTCTCTCTCTTTCTCTCTCTCTCCTCTTGTCTCTCTCCTCTTGTTTCTCTCTTCTCTTCTCTTCTTTTTCTTTCCTACTCTTCTTCTTTCTTATCTCTCTCTCCTCTTCTTTCTCTTCCATCTTCTTCCATCTCTCCTCTTCTTTCTGTCTCTCATCTCTCACTTCCTCTCTCTCCTTTTCTCCTTTATTATAATCAAACAGTTACAAATGAATCAAATTTTGCATTAAATAACCCATATGTAGTTGATATGCCATTAAACCAAACCAAACCACCCAACTTTACTATTTACCCATAGCTGGGGAAGAAAGATATGGATACGAACTCGGGTCGCCGATTCCATTTCCCAAGACGATAGCTGTTATGCAGGTGCCTTATAATCATCATTTGGGCTAAAAATATGAAAATAACACATTTCTTTCTCGTTTTGTTAGGAAAGTTTTAAAAAAGAAAAACTAAATGATACTGTCCAGATGTAAAATGGCGTATACTAAAAAAGCAATTATTGTGTAATGGATATCGTCGAAGGTGACCCGAGTTCAAATCCTGGATGAAGCTGTTTACACTTCACATAGCACTATATTCCTAGGTGAGTTGTATACCTCTGTAACCATCTTAATTGAATACAAGTGTTCTTTGAGGTGGGTGCAGAGATGTACCCGCATCAAATAACCACTCCACATAGCGCTAATACACTATTCTTTCTCCAGCTATGGTTAAATAGTAGGGCAAACTGGGTTCTTTAACCTAGGTATATATATGTATATTTACCAACCAAGGTCAATTTCCTAAGCGGAGTTTAACAGGTTTGAATTCAGATGTTTTTCCTTCTCCTAGATTGGTTGTTTGACCAAGGTTAAAGAACCCACTCTGCCTTACAATTTTATCCATAGCTGGAGGGAAAAAAGCTGGATTCATACATTTCCCAAAGGTATTAGCGCGATTTGAAATGCAAACAGGCCCATCTAGTATTTGAACTCGTCTCGTCATGTCTATTTCCTACGACGGTAACCATTACACCACGCGCCTCGGTATGACGACCAATCATGTACCGTATAGCTCTTTCCTTCTCTTCTTCCCATCTTATGATACGTATAGCTGGTTGATTGCGGATCGTCTGCTATCAAGGCATCTGAGTTGGCTTCTCTCTATTCTTCTGATCATCCTTCTTGGGATTTCTTGTGACTTCGCATCTCTGTGTCCATTGCTGTTTTTGTAATGAACACAAGACTTGATATTGTTTTTTAGACGTCTTTATTCAACCCAAGTAAAAACAACACGCGCGGGAGAAATGGTATATGGACGGCAGACGCCATCTGTATCTGTTCTGTTCAGTTACCCAGCCAAAATTGACCTTCTAACTATCTTTGTGTTCTCACGCTTAGCTCTGACCAATCAAAGACCAATTACAAGGTTAGTAAAAAGTTAAATCCTCTCAATTACTTATACGGTTTTCCCATGATTCAGATTTCCCGTTGGTTTTCATTTCTACACTTCTGTCCATATTTTATAGGCAACCTATCAATAATGTAACACTAGATGAAAACTCAAAATTCAAACATGTTATACTCTGCTTAAAAATTGACTTTGTGTCTCATCCTGCTCGTGCAGAAGGGTTAGGTAAATACACACTAAAAAGAGTACCATCATATAGTCGTTGCAAAGCCAGCTGCAGGTTTTATTTAAAAGAAAAAAAGTTCGCAGTCTCAGGAAGCTTATTAAATGAAAGATCAGAATTTATATCAAAGTGATGCCATTATAATAAGTAGTTATTGTTCCATTTGCCTCCAAGTTGGGTTGTAATTTATGGTCTGTAATTTGCAAATTATAGTCCTTTGTTCGATTAGTAAGCTTATATTTATTGAATAAATAAGCACCCCACAAAACAGCAGTTGTAAGATCACCTACCTCATATCTCACAAACTATTCAAGTAAGACAAATCCGACACACACACACACACACACACACACATTCACACACACATACACACACACAGATATATATATATATATATATATATATATATATATATATATATCATTGTTTGAACCTACTACCAATTCCTACTACCTCCTATTACCAATTCTTACTACCTCCCACTACCAATTTCTACGTTACTGCTCGTTGTTTTAAAAACGAGACACCTGAAACATCCCATCAGTTTCATACCTGAAGATGGCAGATGGACATGCCGAAAGCGCTCGTAATTAAACCTTTGGTGGATTGCTACACCAGTTACACCCTGACATTAAAAAGATGGCCAGAAAATTAGAAAGGATCGAACAAAAACTCGTCCGACAAGAATCGTCAGTACAGTTTAACGAAACATGTTTAAAAGAAAAAATCCTGCCAAAATAAACTTATATATATATATATATATATATATATATATATATATATATATATATATATATTGGATAAAAATATCCCTCAATATGATCAAGAAATATAAGTGAACAAATGAAAACGATGATAACTGTTACGCTAAGTGCGTCTGCTAACGTTATTAGGATTCAGGGAGTTTGCTTCTCACTCAATGTCTCACATTTTTAGCCTTGTGCCAAACTAGATATTTACACTCGGTTTATGCTTGGAATACCAATATACAATCACAAACTTATTTCACAGGGAAACAGTCTTAATTTGTTTTCCTTTTGGTTTTTTTTGGTTTTGTTTTATTTTTTACATTCCTATATATAGAAGTGTCTCATACATTTTTTGTTTATCATCTTAAAAAAAAAGGAAAAAAATGAATGGATTTTAAAAATAAGTAAAATGTCTTTTTAGAATATGATGCCAAAAAATGTCTAATTAACTTTATTTTTAATAGCCAAAGAATTTGTCTTTCATTCAGATAGAAAAAAAAAATGGACATCACATCGTGAGGTGTCAATGAATAAATAACAAAGTCCACCCCAAGAGTAAACGAAAGTCTTCCCAAGTTGGTTAAAATTAGTAACAAGATTTGTGGAAAAGGTACATATATTTTTATACGGGTATTATTTGGCTTAACTTTGTGAAGGTGGTTGACGGGCTTTATAAAAACAAAAAAGAAAGAAAAAACAGTTTCTTGAACCAGTTTATTCACGTCAATTTCTAATTGAGTTGACATTTCTCGATCTTCAATGAATTCTTGTCCAAAGAAAGAGATCTTACCTGATCAGGTCTTGCAGTTAACCCTAAACATAGTGGCGGCACATTCTACCCCTGAACCCCTCAACCAGAGGAGTCCAAGCCTGCTTGTGAGCCACGAAAAGTTGAATTTCATATATTTTCTAGGAATATTGCTTAATGAAAATTAACATGTAGTAGAGTGGGGCCCCGTAGCATTTATTCGGGGGAGGCTTATTATTATTAGGGTAGGAGTGTGGGTATGAGACCCTAGCACAAGCACATTAAAACTGTATTTAACCCTACATATAAGGCCAGGGCATATTCTCAATTCAAGAAAAAGGAAAACGTTGTTTAACACAAAATAATTGCTGTACTGTTACCCTGTCGAGTCAGTAATATACGTCTACTTCTATATATGGAGTTAAGAAAGGGAGAGCCTATCTTTAATTAGATGTAACAATCACGTGTCGCGTGTTAATTAAATATGTGCATGTTTTATTTCTTGGAACACCTTTGTGTATTCTTTTCATTACTACATGGCTACAACCGTTTTACTGTCGTTATTCTCAAGTAAGCCTTTTTTCCGTTTTTGTGCCCCTTTTCACGTACTGTTTGTTCAAAGAACAATATGTGCATATTTCATCTCTTGGGGCACATTTGTATTCTTTTAAATTGTATATGTATTGTAAATGTATATTATGTATACTAGTACAAAATTTAAAAAACACCCTCTGGGCGATGTAAAAATAGATTTTTGAAACATTGCCTGAGGGGTGGGAGTAAAAAAATTCAATGTCAGCGAGTTTTGTATACTAAGTTAGTAAAATCATCAAATTCATTAAAGGATTAAAAAATAAAACAATTTGAAATGTAAACTTTAAATATGTATCAAAATAAAATAAACTATATAGATATATAATACCAGTCATGTATTTATTAAAACTTGTTTTAAAAAACAATGAGGACTGTCTAATGTTGCATGTTCAAATTTTGAGTGTATTTATTCTGTTATGACGATTTTGGGTAATGTGACGTAAGCAGTGACGTAATTTTTGTTACTGACAAAAACCGGAAGCGAATCTCCATAATCAATAGAGACTAGTACAAAATAAAAAAAACACACTCCGGGCGATGTAAAAATCAATTTTTGAAAGATATTGCTTGAGGAGGTGGAAGTTAAAAATTAAATGTCGGAGAGTTTGAACCATAAATTATGAAATAATCAAATTTATTAAAGGAGTAAAAAAAAAATAAAACAATTTGAAATCGAAACGAAGTTCTATTAACTTTGAATATCTATTAAAATAAAACAAACTATATATAAATATTTGATACTGGGGATGTATCGATTAAAACTTGTTTTAAAAAAAACAATGAGGACTGTCTTATGTTGCATGCTCAAATTTTTTATGTATTTTATTCTATGTTATGACGATTTCGGGTATAGTGACGTAAGCAGTGACGTAGTTTTTGTTACAGACAAAAACCGGAAGCGAATCTCCATTATTAATAGAAATTTAATGTTTCTGCTTGTGAAAATGAGCTTATCTTGTCTTCCCTTCCATTTAGTCTAACCTGACCTGACACTCAATCGCAGCCACTGCTACCGTGCATGCCTGTCCCACAATGGCCTTATTAGGTGCAGTGAACGAGGACCACCCTCTTAATCTTCGATGATGATGATGATGATGATGATGATGATCTCCCACTAATGGATGTGCTGATAGCCGGTGATTCAGGACTCTGACTGATGAAAAATCGGTCGGGTTTTGATCATGGCTGGAGGTAGCCTGCTAAGTCTGGCCACACTGAGTAGACGTGATACGTCGAAACAGGACTGTATGTGGATGACTGTATATATATATATATATATATATATATATATATATATATATATATATATATATGTAAAATGAACGTTCAGCTAGATGAGCCAATATGGATTATTTTCAGAAATTTATATCCTTTTTTAATCAACAAAGCGCATTCACTAACGGAGCATCCGTACCCCCCTCCGTAAAGTAACGACCAAATAAAGAAATATTTCCACTAATTTCCCCAATCCTTCAAACAGAATTTCGTCTTTCATTGATTTACTATTTCATTCCCTTTGTTTCATATTTATTCAGAAATTCAATATTTCCGAAACTCTTTATCCAGGGAAAAAAAATAAGAAAGAAAAAAAACGTATTCGAGAGATCATCATTTCCATTTAATGAATGAATAAATAAATAAATATGAAACTATCCTCCACCATTTACCAAACGACAGATAATTACGCGGAAATTGCAAAAAGTAGAAACTGGACACAAAAACGAAACGAAATACGCAAATTATTAGCGAAATCAAAAGTGATAGAGAGAAAATTACTTTAATACAAAAAAAAAATGAATAAATAAAGTTGGCATCATGAATTGGTTAACTACAGAATCAGGCCACGGTCATCAAATTTAATCAAGAAAATTGATTGAGAAATTATTTGAATTTCTGGTGTATCGTCATCTATTTGGGTCATGTTAATACTAAAAATACCTAAAGATTTATGGTACTAAAAAAAAAAGATGGGGTTATTGAATTAGTCTAGTAGTTATGCTCAGACTAACAACAATAAGTAAATGAATAAAAACTTAGTTTAATTCTAAAGGTTTATTTATCATCACCATTACTTATAATAATAATAATAATAATAATAATAATAATAATAATAATAATAATCTGGACCTTGCCAGAGAACTAAAAAAGTTATGGAATATGAAAGTGAAGGTGATACCAATTGTAGTTGGTGCACTTGGAACAGTCCCAAAAGGATTGGAAAAGGGTCTGGAATGTTTGGAAATCAGAGGAAGGATTGAAACCATTCAGAACACTGCACTGCTGCAATCTGCCAGAATACTCAGAAGAGTCCTGGAGACCTGAGGAGACTTGCTGTCACTCAGACTCCAGTGAAAGACCATCAGCTAACGCTGATGTGAAAACTCAAAAGGAGTAAATTATAATATCTTTTCAGTCTGTATATTAAGTCTGAGACCTGTCAGCTGTTCCTTATAAATATTCATTTTAAATCCACAGAATATTTAATGTCATTCCACAGATTATCCAACTTTGCCTTGAAGGAGTTTAGAGATGGGGCATTCACTACTGATGAAGGTAGTTTATTCCATGTATTCACCACTCTGTAGCTAAAATAATTCTGTCTTGCGTTTGCTTTACAAGATTTTTTTAAGGAGTTTTAATTTATGTCCCCTTGTATAGGTATTTTGAGCAATGTTTGAAGATTAAGGTTTTTTAGGTGGAGGGGATGAGGAGCTCTCAAAGAAGTTTTGACTAACGAGAAGAGAGCTCCTTTGGTTTGATTTTGGAGTTTCTCTTCTCTTAGACCGACTGCCATACCAAGATTAAAGAGTCCAGTCTTCTCTTCTATTTACCTATAGCTGGACGGAGAATAATTGGATTCGTACCTTTCCAAAGAGTATTAGCGTTATGTAAAATGCAAACAACCACGTCCTAGATTTGAACTCGTCTCGCCGGGTCTATTTCCTACGACGGTAACCATTAAACCACGCACCTCAACTAACGTGTTCCATGTTGACTGCAGGTGCGTTCGTTAATGATAAGGTCTATGCTGAACAGGCAGGCACGGTCACAGTGGCTGCAGCTGAAGGTATGGTCAGGGTTGTTGTGTTGTGGCTCTTTTTTCTATGGCTCTGCGGGTGTTTTCAAAGGAGGGGACAGCCAAACCATGACTATCAATATAAATGTCCTTCCTATATAGAAAATCAAGTTTGAGAGGCCTACCAGTATGATGGAGAGGGAAATAAGGATATTCGGTATCTTCTATTTGAGTCTCCCCCGCCCCCTGAGATTAATTCTTTCGACCTTGTCGAGGAGCTTGTCCGTAGGTGTCTATTGATTATGAGCGCCAAAACTATTAAGTGCGACACGTGATTTTTTCATCCAATTAAATGTAGGTTCTCATTCTCTTAACTCCATATATAGAAGTAGACGTATATTACTGATCCAACAGGGTGACAGTACAACAATTATTTTGTGTTGAACAAGGTTTTCCTTTTTCTTGAATTGAGAACGTGCCAATATTTAGCATCCACGGGTAAAAGTTAACAAAAGGTGCTTCCGACAGCCATTGGGTTCAATGTATTCATTTACCCAACCCCTCTACCATGGTTAGGATGCAACCCAAGGCCAATTTTACTCGAAGTTTCCTTCTCATAGATCGATTGCCATACCAAGGCTAAAGTACCCAGTATTTCTTAGTATTTACCCATAGTTGGGGGATAGGAGAGGCGGGTCTCTGTCTTGATTCAATGCAGACAGGCATGTTCAGGATTTTGAATCGTGTCGCTGAGTTCCTTTTCTAACCCGATAACTGTTACGATAATGGTGCCTCAATTAAATCCAATTTAGGCTCACCTTATATTTATAAATTTATATGTATCATATATATACTTCCTTCCCGAAATAATTGTTTCATCTAATGAATTTGATGTAGAATAGCGATAGTTGGTTGCATATATCGTTTCCTCGTACGGAATAGATGTAAGAATAACACAGATGTGTAATTGCATGAGTAAACTTAACAAGGGAATTCAAATGGGGAGCTGATGGTAGGCGTGGAGCTCCACCTCAGACGAAAAACCAATCTCCCTGGTCTAGCGCAATCGAAATGGGGATAGAAACTCGCTGCCTGGCTAATACTGACAACAGGCCACTCCGTGGACTTACTTATACAGTTATATGAGTGAAATATCCTAATAGGAAAAGAAGTATTTTTTTGGTAGAGAATGTCTTGAGTCTTTGAGATGTAGCTGGTAGAAAAGAAAAGTGTAAAGACGTACATGTTAAGTATGTTGTCGTATAAAGAGTGTAGCAAAAGAAATATTTTCCGTCAGTATATTATGGAAAAATACAGTTTTTTTCGTATTTATCCAACTCGTTCGACACGAGTAGGATGTGACACAAGGTCGCAAATATAGAGAATCCAGCGAGGATCGAACTTGCTACTCAATAGTATAGATATGTGAGAGTAGTCTGTTAACCATTACACCACGATGGGATGCACAATCTAAATATCTAACCAAACCCGTTCGCCATGTGTAGAATGTGACACAAGGTCGCAAGTATAGTACATCTAGCGAGGATCGAACTCGCTATTCAATAATAATGGATTTGCGAGATTAGTCTGTTAACCATTACACCACGATAGGATGCCCAATTTAAGTATTTACCCAACCTGTTCGCCACGGGTAGAATGTGACACAACGTTGCAAGTATGGAGCATCCAACAAGGATCGAACTCGGTATTCAGTTGTAATGGATCTGTGAGGCAAGCCTGCTAAAAATTACACCACGTTGAGATGCTCTGTAGATCTACCTTCGTAGTTCACTTTTCTGGACTGATGCAGAATAGCGCACAAGAGATAATATCATTAGTTTATGTATGAAAAGCATTACGTTTCACGGAAATACCTGAAAATTTTGAGAAGCTAGGGTAAGGATTAGGGTTAGTGTGAGGATGAGGGTTAGTGATAGGGTTAGTGTTAGTTTTAGGGGTTTTAGGGTTAGGATTAGGCTACTTCGTTAGTTTCCGTAATCTAACGTTATTTATACGTAAAATGCGATTCTAATGATATTTGTGGGGATTTAAATAAAATTAAATCAAAATTAAATAAATAGATAAAAAGTTCTGAGCGTCTGGACTCTGGCGTCCAGAGAGTAACGGTCAGATCAATAAAAAAGCCTCCATCTATACTTCGAAACAGTGTGGGAAGCGTGTGGTGTAATGGTTAAAGTCATGGGAAATGGACTCGTCGCCCCGAGTTCAAATCCTGGACGTGGTAATTGCATTTCACTTAGCGCTAATATCCTTGGGAAAGGTATGAATCCTACTCTTCCTCCACCTATGGATAAATAGTAAGGCAGACTGGGCTCTTTAACCTTGGTTAGGCAACTGGTCTAGGAGAAGGAAAACTCTGAATTCAAACCTGTTGAACTCCGCTTTAGAAATTGACCTTGTGTCACATCCTGCTCGTGCGGAGGGGTTGGTAAATATATATACTTCGAAACAGTTGTCTTTTTATTTCTCTTCATCTCTTCATTACATATTTCCTATATATATTATCTCTTGCGCGTTATTCTGCATTTGTACCTACTTTTCTATGACGTGAAATTACTTGAGAATTGACAAATACCATTATAATGGAATTTAGAGTTCGGTATTTAAGCATTTGATCATTTTAGGATTAAATGCTCATTTAGCCAACAAACAAAAAAAAAGTCAGTTAAACTCTGCTCGTCTTCCCTTCACTGTCTGCTGTAAACCAGGAAGTTTGTTGCAGTCGACTGTTGTAGTTTGCAAAGAATTTGGCGTTTCAAATAACCAAGCGAAATAGCACTGTGTCTTTTTTGTTTGGCGTAGACAGTCGGAAGAGACGAGCAGCAAAGGGAGAACTTGGGTCGAAGAAGTCAATTAGTGTGTGGGGGAGGGTATTTTGGCGGAAGATTAGAATTCCTCAACACCCACACCAAAATCTTCATGCCAGAGAAAACGGTGAAAGAGAAGTGAAGGAGTGAACTCACACACGCACGCATACACACACAGATACACACACGCACGCGCATACACACACATACACACATATATATATATATATATATATATATATATATATATATATATATATATATATATAAGAGAGAGACAGTCAGACAGACAGCGAAGAAGAAGAAGAAGAAGAAGAAGAAGAAGAAGAAGAAGAAGAGGGGGAGGAGGGGTATTAACTCCTCTGAAAACACTAACTTTTTAAAAGTTTCTCATTCTCCCCCTCCATCACCTCCTCTTCTTCTCTTCTCTTCTTTTTTCTCTTCTCCTTCTCTGTTTTTATTCTTTCTCATCTTCTACCTTCTTTTTCCTCTTGTTCTCCCTTTTTGCTCTTCTACTTATCATTCTTCCATTTCTTCCTTTTCTTTTTGTTCCTCTTTCACTACTTAATCTTGTTGTTGTTGTTGTTGTTCTTCTTCTTCTTCATCTTCTTCTTCTTCTTCTTCTTCTTTCTTTCTTTCTTTCTTTCTTTCTTTTCTACTTTCTCTTCATCCTTTCCTCTTCATCTTCTTCCTCTTCGCCCTTTCTTAACACCTTTTATTATTCTTCTACTTCTCCCCTAATCTTCTCGTTCCTCTTTCTTTTCATAATCGTGTTGTTGTTGTTGTTGTTCTTCTTCTTCTTCTTCTTCTTCTTCTTTCTTTATTTCTTTCTTTCTTTGTTTCTTTATTTCTTTATTTCTTTCTTTTCTACTTTCTCTCCCTCCTTTCCTTTCATCTTCTTCCTCTTCGCCCCTTTTTAACCCCTTTTATTATTCTTCTACTTCTCCCCTAATCTTCTTGTTCCTCTTTCTTTTCATAATCGTCTTCTTCTTCTTCTTCTTCTTCTTCTTCTTCTTCTTCTTCTTCTTCTTCTTCTTCGCTGTCTTGTTACTGATTAATTTGTCATTGTCTAAGATATGTGACTGACATTCCCCGTTCTCAAAACATGTGGAGAGAGAGAGGGGGAGTATGAGAAAGAGAGGGGGAGAGTTGTTCTTCTTCCTCTTCCCCTTTTTCTACTTCCTCTTTCTTCTTCCTCTTCTTCCCAGCCGTCTTCCTCTTTTTCTTCTTTTACTTCTAAAAACAGTCTGTTGCCCCCCGACCTTACGACAATGGCAGAATTATCTAGCATGGGGGCCCTTGATTATCACAATTAGTGAAGTCAACACTGAAAAGTGGAGAAAGAAAGAAAGAAGAAGAAGAAGAAGAAGAAGAAGAAGAAGAAGAAGAAGAAGAAGAAGAAGAAGAAGAAGAAGAAAGGAAGGAAATCTTCGTACAACAGTCAATAAAAGGTCAGTCTAACCATTATTTGTAGATATGGGATGAACTGGGTGTGAATCTGATGCTTGTTTGTCTCTTTTCAAAACTGATGATAGTTCTTCCTGTCGAAAAAGACCAGAGCGGAAAACTTTATAAAGAGCTTACTTCCGCCTATGGCAGATCTCCCGCCATAAATGACTTTCAAATTCGTCAAATAGCATAAAACTTAATTGCATTATTTAGAAAGTAAATTTATGAAAGACGCTTTTTTACCAGTCCTCATAACGAAAATCCGGCCTGTTTGAAATTGTGGATGAATATTTTCGGATTAGAAATCTCTAGCTAAATATGGCGTACCTCAGAGCTCAAAGCAGGCAAAAAGGCGCCTTAAGTGCAAAATGAGTGAATGGATCAAAATAAAAAGAATATGGCTGCCTTAGCACCATAATTTAAGGAAACGCGATCTCAGAGCCATGAGATTTGACGAGAATATATTTACATGTATGGAATTTTTTTTCGAAATCGAGCTGTGCATAAAACACCAGGTGCGACAGGGAGAGGCGAGATGCTTTTGAGCGTGTTATTGAGTTTACGTTGGAGACTGCTGTGTTAATGTTCTAAGCGATAGACTTTGTCGACGGACTTCTAAAGTTGCGAAAGCGATTACGGGATAAATTTACAAATATCAAAATCACTGATTAAAATGGATGGATTTATGTTCTACTTTTTAGTTCCTTTCTGATAGTTTCACGCCTATGCGATATTTTTACTTGGTTTGAAAATTGCATTGACGAGAAACTGTCAGTAACCAGGCGCCATTGACTCCATTTCTACACTACCGTAATTAATATATATATATATATATATATATATATATATATATATATATATATATATATTTGGGATTAGAATTCACTGAATAAATAGGATGTATTTGTGAAGTGGCGTGACAAATTTGTGATTCGGGGGAGGGAGGCAAGAGCTCAGCTCGGCACACCCTCCAGGGGTCAATAAATACTGATTAAAATTTTTGGAAACTTTACCTATACACATACTTTCAAATTCTACGCATTTATAGTTCGGGAGTATAGTGGCAAAAGTTAGGCAATATATTTCAACGTTATAGCAACCCCTTCTCTCTCTCTCTCTCTCTCTCTCTCTCTCTCTCTCTCTCTCTCTCTCTCTCTCTCTCTCTCTCTCTCTCTCTCTCTCTCTCTCTCATACACATCACACACACACACACTATCTATCTATCTATCTATCTATATATATATATATATATATATATATATATATATATATATATCGATGTGTGATGTGTATGGAGGGAGGGAGATAAAGATAGAGAGACGTAACTAATTTTTTTAAACATTCTAATATATATATATATATATATATATATATAGTGAAAAAATGAAGGAAAAACTTTACATTTGCAAGCTGCAGCATCTTCAAACAAAAAGCAAAAACATGACTGTTACATATATATATATATATATATAATATATAATATATATATATATATATATATATAATAAATTTGTTAAGGGTTTTCATACTGGTATTGTAACATCATATATTTAGTTTACAATAAATACGATTCTAAAGACCTTTACAATCACAACTGATGAGGAGAAAATAAGTAAGCATTACGTATATAAGTGACATTAGATGATGATCAAAAAGTCATCACCATAATCAGATGTGTTTTTGAAGCCAGTGTGAGACGAAACGAGATAAACAGATGCTTTGTGGACAGCCCGTTAATCCATCCATATTGATAGCATTGGCAATTAATTAGCCTTTAATGTTGCTTCAACAAACTTCCGTCTAAGTTTCTCCTATCCGCCAATACATCTTTTTATATTTTACCCATTTCCGTACACTCTATCGGCAAGGCTTGGACCGCCCTGTCGTCTGGGGCGTTAGAATGCACCGACTGCACCTCTGCAGAGGGGTAAGACTCCCCCAATGGGGCCACCTGTTGGCTGTGCGTGGCGACCCGTGTTGCTTAAGGATAGAAACCAGGTGGTTGAGCAGTCCATGACATGCAATACTCCACTTTGGCCCTTTCTTGGGCTAGACTGGCAGTCGGAGAGGCCTCCTCCGATCAATTGGCTGGTCACGTCAATCCCTAGCACCTATATGATTGCTCCAACCCTATTGCCCTTATGGCAATCCCCAAGCCATTTTATCATATGGGTGCTAGAAGGCGGTAGCTGAGGGTCTACATGTCCTGGGAATGACGTTAAACTATCTGAGGGTGAGGTTCCAGTTTTGGAGGTTTGGGAATGTGGAGCACCCCTTCATCACCATTGCTCCCTGGTCCACTCTGACCCGGAGTGGTATTACCTGTTAGGGTCCCATCTATGGGTTAAATAGAAAAACATGAGTTTATAAACAAAATTGAGTATCCATTAAGAATTACTTTATTTAAAAACTTTATAGGCATTAAATGACCCACAGAGGTTGATATGCCATAAAACAACAAACCAGACTAAAATCCACTCTATCGGCAAAGCTTGGAATACGATGACTGCATTCCTTACCGAAGGGTAACACACACACACACACACACACACACACACACATACACACACACACACATACACACACACACACACAAAGGAGTGTCCTGAGTATGACACTAAACTACATCTGATGGTGAGGCTTCACTTTTGGAGGACAGTCCTGCTTTTTTGCCATTACTCCCAGGACTACTCTGACCAGGAGAAGTAATACTTGTGAAGTTCCCTATCACTGAAAATTATTAGTATTAGACTGGAATACTTGAATTAGATAAGAATACTTGAAACCATATAATTGTGTGTAAACAAATGATCATTATTATTATCCAATAGGAATAATTGCTAGAAAGTATATAACTGCTTGCAAATTATTGGTATTAGACAGGAATACTGAAAACCCTATAACTGTGTGAAAATTATTTGTATTAAATTAGTTATAATTGTTTACAAATGATTATTATTAGTTTCTTGAAATCATATAATTGCTTTGGGTACCTCATATGGTGTAATGGTTAGCAAGCTAGATTAGCCGACCATTATTAGTGAGTTCGATTCTTACTAGGTGTCCCTTACTTCTGGCCTAAATAACTATAATTGCTTGAAAAACTTGAAACCATATAATTGTGTGGAAATTATTAGAATTACATAGGAATCATGGAAACTATATAACTCTGTGAAAATTATTTGTATTAAGAATAGTTACTTGAAGTTATAATTGTTTACAGATGATTATTATTATTGAATAATGATAGTTACATGAAACCAAATAGCTGCGTGCAAGTTATTTGTATTAAGAATAGTTACTTGAAGCTATAATTATTTCGAAATCATTAGTATTCTAAAATAAGAATAGTTTGTATTAAGAATAGTTACTTGAAGTTTTGATTGTTTACTTTTGAGTATTATAATTGCTGAATAGATATTTGAAACCATATAATTGCTGGTGACTCAGTCATTAAATAACCCAAAAACGCTTGGCGTGCCGTAAAACCAACCAACCAATCAATCTACAAGGTGGTCCGAATGTCTTGTCACCTTTACATACTGTTTTAATTTTCATTATTTTTTGTTTTAATAGTGTAAAATATAAGTTATGTAATCATTTTACCTCCAAAAAAAAGTCTTTAGAAATTATATTATTTTCTAGAATTTCTATTTAGATTGTATTATGTAATTATTTTAAGTTTTAAAATATGTAGGGTGTGACAAGACTTTTGGACTACTGTTTTGCCAGTTTTTACGAAAGTGGAAATAGTCGCCTCAGAAGATGAGAAGAAAATGACATAAAGGTTTTTGTTTAAATTATAATATATATAAGTTATGAAACTATTTTACCTCTAAAATATCCTTAAAATTAAATCATTTGCTATAATTTCGGCTTGTATTATGTAATTATTTTAGCTCTAAAACTATGCAGCGATGAAAAGACTTTCGGGCCACTGTATTGTCAGCTTTGTCGGAAGTGGAACTAGTCGCCCCAAAAGATGAGAAGAAAACGACATGAATTTTTCTGTGAAATATTTGTGACAACAAATCGTTGGGAATGAACGAGGAATCAAATGAATTTGGAATTTAGGTAGATGTCACTGAATCGGAGTAAAAACAATACATTTTTTGATATATCATGTCGAGGCAAGAGATACAATTAGGACAAAGAAAAAATGTGGCCTGGCTCACATACCATGAGGAGCCCATCCTAAGAATCAGTCAAGAGAAGATGAGTTCAAACAGGGAATGTTGGAGGGGATGAAATATTATCAGGATAAACTGGAGGGGGAGGATAACTAAAGCTGAGTACGACAAGTAAAACAAATAAGTCATAGCATCCTTCCTACTATTTCTCCTATAATAACTGATAACACGATGTAACACAAATTTTGTCCCTGAATGGTATGTGTTATTTTTTAATTGCCTATGTGGTAACAGTAAAGAAAAATGTTATTATTCTGTTCAAACTTTGCTTTTGTGTCCTGGATATTGAAATGCAGAAGTTAACCTACTTTCTTTGTAAAAACGGACAGCATTGCGCATTTTTTATTTAAACAAAATTTAAATAAAGCAACATATGAATCACAATTTAAATGTATTTATACTAAGTTTATGTAAAAATCCACATGTATCTATACTAAAGTTATATAAAGTTAACAAAGATGTGTAGAAGTAAGTAGTTATTTTTTCGAGATTTGCGACTGTAATATAAATCACTTTCACTTATCAGCCCCTGAATATAGTCTTCCATCATGTTTTCGTTATACTCTCCTTGGTCCTATAATCAAAGTTTGAAGAGAAAAATAGGTATTTCCATTTATCTTAGGCAAAAGCAATTGAGAAAGAACACTCTTTGCCCCAAAATAAGAAAAGTTTTGTCATTATGGCCAAGTCATGCTGAGAACACCGAAGTTAAGCAGCGATGAGCCTGTTCTATGCTTAAATAGGTGACCACTTAAGCAACAGTGGGAATTGTAAGTAACCTGGATCCTTTGTTTATCAAAAATTACTTGATTCGACATTAAATGACCTGAAAAAGGATTGATATGCTGTAAAATAAAACAACCAAGCAATCAAGATACATTCCACTCAAGTCACACAGAAATTGCTGAAGTTAACCAGCGATGAGCCTGTTCAATACTTGATTGGGTAACCACTTAAGCAACAGCAGGAACTGTAAGCAACCCGAGAACTTTGTTTATAAAAAAAACAATGACTTGATTTGGCGCTAATTAACCCAAAAGTGGGTTGATATGCCATAAAACAACCAACCGGCCAACTTATCTGTTAGGCTGGCCAAAAGTTCATCTGATTTTGTTTTTTCTGCTTCTTTGTTTTATCTAACTTCCTTCAAAATTATCATTTCAAATTGTATTATATGACAACTGAATTTGTTAAAATAGACGTTTTCTTATTAATATTACTTTCTTTTCGTAATTTCTTTCCTCTTTAGCTCAGACGGTAGAGCATCCGTCTAGAAATTGCAAGGTTCCAGGTTCGGTACCGGTCGCATGAATAGTGCAGCTTGGGAAATTTTATCTGTGCAGTAAAGTATATGGCAGCTGACCGAAGGTGTAGCGCTCCAACTCAGCAAAAATAATCTCCCTGTTCTAGCACTAGCGAAAAGAGGATAGACTCCATCTGTCCGGTGGATACCGAAAAAATGCCCCTCTGCCGACTTTACTTACTTTTATGTTTTATGTTTTTTCTGTTAACAAACAACCAGATGTTGATGGTGTAAATGAAAAAATGTACTTATGAATCAGCAAAGCAAAAGGGGTTCCTAAAGGTCATATGGTCTGAAATTTCAAATTTTTTATTTATCTTAGTTGATTGGTTGGTTGATTAGATTTTACGGCATATCAAGTTTTGTTGGGTTATTTCATACTAAAAACGTTTTGTTTTATTCATTCTTGATAGGCATTCAGATGTTTTAAACTTATTTTTAAACACATTTTTAAAATTATTTTTCTATTTCATCCATAGATGGGACCCTAACAGGTAATACCATTCTGTGTCAGGGTGGACCTAGGAGTAATGGTAATGAAGGGGTACTTCAATACAAGATGCAGTTTAACGTCATACCGAGGATACTAAGACCCTCAGTCACCGTTTTCTCGCACATATATGATAAAAAGGGGAAGCGCGTGGTGTAATGGTTAAAGTCATGGGAAATGGACTCGTCACCCCGAGTTCAAATCCTGGATGCGATAATTGCATTTCACTTAGCGCTAATACCCTTGGGAAAGGTATGAATCCTACTCTCCCTCCAGTTATGGATAAATAGTAGTGCAGACTGGGCTCTTTATCCGTGGTTAGGCAACCGGTCTAGGAGAAGGAAATCTCTGAATTCAAACCTGTTGAACTCCGCTTAAGAAATTGACCTTGTGTCACATCCTGCTCGTGCGGAGGGGTTGGTAAATATATATATGATAAAAAGGGTTGTAGCTTGTCATAAGGGCAATAAGGTCGGGACAATCATATAGGTATTAGGGCTTGGCGTGATCAACCGACTGATCGGAAGGAGCCTCTCCGACCACCCGTCTAGCCTAAGTAAAAGAGACAAAATGGAGTGTTGCATGTCATGGACATGTCTGTCCTTAAACATCCCGGGTCGTCATCCATGGCATTGGATGGTGGATTTTATCCTTTGTTCTCCTGTTACCACTGATGAAAGTATGATGCAAAGAAATCGAAATTCCTATCGGTAAGACAAGTTCTGCTTTCAGAAGACTCAACAACAGATTAAGAAATTGTTAGGTTCAGACCTAACGAAAATAGAGTTGCTCCCCTTGATCAGTAGGGGGCTAATGGTTTCCACCATGACACTTTTGGATTGGTGTTTGTACCGAGTGAACGCACGTACACGGTGCGGTTGAGCTAGTTAAGTCACTTTTAGGGTAGAAGCATTCTCTATCCTGTGTTAAATAAAACCTTGTTAATTTTCCAACAACCTGGTCTTGCATTTTCATTCAGTGTTCCGTATTTTATCTGTATGTAAAGACATAACAGAAATACTCTTGATGTCTCATTAAAAAACATAGCAGTTATTAATAAGCATAAAATGTATTGAAGTTCAAGAACACCACAGCAATTAACCTCGAAAAGTTTTGTTTTTTTTCGTGGAGAAAAAGGAAAGTAAACCAAAATGTGG
>CM042147.1:87189054-87291554 GCA_023376005.1 Doryteuthis pealeii
ATCCTACTACTCTCAGGTAGCAGAGGTTTTATAACAGACTTTTCCATACCTAGATGGGTTGCTGTCCAAGGTTCTAGTAAGTTCCCCAATCCTACTACTCTCAGGTATCAGAGGTTTTATAATAGACTTTTCCATATCTAGATGGGGCGCTGTCCAAGGTTCTAGTAAGTTCCCCAATCCTACTACTCTCAGGTAGCAGAGGTTTTATAACAGACTTTTCCATATATAGATGGGTTGCTGTCCAAGGTTCTAGTAAGTTCCCCAATCCTACTACTCTCAGGTAGCAGAGGTTTTATAACAGACTTTTCCATACCTAGATGGGTTGCTGTCCAAGGTTCTAGTAAGTTCCCCAATCCTACTACTCTCAGGTAGCAGAGGTTTTATAACAGACTTTTCCATATCTAGATGGGTTGCTGTCCAAGGTTCTAGTAAGTTCCCCAATCCTACTACTCTCAGGTAGCAGAGGTTTTATAACAGACTTTTCCATATCTAGATGGGGTGCTGTCCAAGGTTCTAGTAAGTTCCCCAATCCTACTACTCTCAGGTAGCAGAGGTTTTATAACAGACTTTTCCATATCTAGATGGGTTGCTGTCCAAGGTTCTAGTAAGTTCCCCAATCCTACTACTCTCAGGTAGCAGAGGTTTTATAACAGACTTTTCCATATCTAGATGGGTTGCTGTCCAAGGTTCTAGTAAGTTCCCCAATCCTACTACTCTCAGGTAGCAGAGGTTTTATAACAGACTTTTCCATATCTAGATGGGTTGCTGTCTAGGACAGACTAGGCTCTCTATATTTGGTAAGACAACCGGTCTAGGAGATGGAAAAATTCTGAATTCAAAACCTGAGAAGTGTTGCTTGAAGAATCTGTGGCACATTGGTGCACCCTTCTTTTGTTATCAGCACATCCAAAAGATGAGTTGCAGTTCCCACAAGAGCCTTCATCAGGATAAACAAAACGACCTGTATAAGTAGTCTAGCGATTAACTTTAGCCACACTTTTGGACATCGATACGTTGTACTCGACAAGAGACACACAATAACAATCGTTACATAGAGCAGTGATTCTCAACCAGGGGCCATACGGCCCCACGGAGACTATATAACATTTTTTGGGTTCACGCAAGCAAAAGATATTTAATTATAAAAATACAATAGGACTTTTAAACATCGAATAGCTATGGCGGGTTCACCTGAGTATAATAGGTGCCAAAGGGTTCCATGGGTTACAAAACGGTAGGGATTCACTGTGGAAGAAGACTAAGATTTCTTCTAAGGCTTCTTTGTTTAATGGCATATCAACCTTTGTAGGTTATTTAATGCCAAATCCATCGTCGTGGATGAACAGTAGTGATACTAGATAGCTAGAGTGATAGATAGTGTGGGTTCATACTTTTACCAACGGTATTAGACCGACAATGAACGTAATAGCCCCACTTGGGTTCAAAGTCACTTACTACGATTTCACAGTCCAGTGCATTAGCCACTACGTCACGGGGATTCCCCATCGGCAGAAGTAATAGAATAATCGATAACATTACCATTGTCATGGACTGCCTTATTGATTTTGATCCATGTTCAAATCCTGGATTAAGCTGTTTGCATTTCCCATAGCGCTAATACCCTTGGGAAAGGTATGCATCCAAATATTCTCCCTCCAGCTATGGGTAAATAGTCGGGCTCTTTAACCTTGGTTAGGCAACCGGTCTAGGAGAAAGAAAACTCTGAATTTAAACCTGTTAAACTCCGCTTAAGAAATTGACCATGGGTCATATCATACTCATGTGGAGGGGTTAGTAAATACATACCTCATGCCTTGGCTATTGCAGACATGAAAATGCAAGGACAACCAGTGCTGTTTGATCTAGCTGGTGTGTGGCCTGTGGCCTGTGGCCTATCCAAGATTCAATGTTTTTTTTTACTTTTAATTCCAGATTTGGATCACAAAATAAAACAAGATTGGATTTTTGTGCATAATTTTCTCCATTATAAAGCGAACATATTACTTAAGCGTTGGAGGGGTGGGTAAATATATATTTAATTCTGATCCAAGTGACGATCACGCTTTTTATTCCGTACAACATATCGATGTCATGGGCATCATGATGAAACAATTGACAAACTAGTCTTACAGATCAATCTGCCCTTGTTGGCTGGGGCTGTAGAATATGCCGGCTACGCCTCTACAGAAGGGTAAGACAAACACCCCCACGGGACCACCTGTTGGCATTGAATGGTGACCCGTGGTGCGTGGTGACGTGATCCTGGGGCTGAGCAGTCCGTGACTTGTGAGACTCCACTTTGGCCCTTACTTAGGTTAGACGGTCAGAAAGCCCCCCTCCGATTAATCGGCTGGTCACGTCAACCTCTAGAACCTATATTATCCCGACCTAGTTCTAGGTTATCATACCCCCTATATATGATGTACCTCTAAATCTATGATATGGCGCCCTCACTCTACTACATGTCAATTTTCATAAAGTAGTATTTATTTCTAATAATAAATACGAATGCCAGTGTGTCAGTGTATCACATTTTTTAAACTTTACACCTAGAGGCAGCAGCTCAATATATCATACCATTTTGGAATCAGGCTGACTCCGTGAGCAAATTAAAAAATTCCAAGCCGAATCCGAACCCTTAATCATGAACATTTGGATTCACAAGTTGTAATTACTGTGATTGATTTCGGCGATTTTTACGTGATTTTTTTTACAACGAATAATATCATTTTTAGGAAAACTGTTAATTGCTTGAAAAATATTGTTCAAGTTTGATAAGATTTAATATGTACTCAATTCATTAAGTGTCATTATTGGGACGAAAGCCCATCAAGAACCCTCCGCTGGAGCGAGCTTAATTGCCGCGCGATAGAGCGACTTTTAAGCTAGTATAAAATATATGACCCCGCCCAATCTAATGCATGTCGATTTACCTTTTCAATGAGGTGTTTGTGTGTAATGGTTATCGTCGTATGAAATGGATACGGCGGATCGAGTTCAAATCCTGGACGTGGCTGTTTGCATTTCACATAGCTCTAACACCTACCTTTAAGAAAGGTATTGATACAATCACTGTATGCAACTAGTCTAGGAGAAGGAAAACTCTGAAGTGAAACCTGTTAAACTCCGCTTTAAAATAGACTTTGTATCGCATCCTGCTCGTGTTGAGGGGTTAGTAAATACATATACACATTTCATTTTTCATGAAGTTGTATTCAAGTATGTTTGGGCCCTTCCCACTTTCGGTAGGTTTGGTTGAAGTACATGCCAGTCCAGACTAGCAGACCAGTGTTAGTGTGTTTGATTCTCACCAGGAGTCCCATAATTCTGGCCTTGTGATAAACTAAGCCAAGTTTAGTTGATGGCAAGGGATATCGTTGTCATGGCTCATTCGATAAAGACGTTGTTTGTTTAACGAGCCAAGTGGACATTAACATAGTTATTCTGCTGTATGATTATTTCGGTTCATTTAGTCTCGTCCTTCAGTCCCTAACCGTCCTCGCTGGGAGGGTCAACATGGTCGGTTTGATACGTTAATGTTACTGATTCATCTGATAAGCAGGTTGGCATAAACATGGTTGGTTCGTGTTGTGGCTATGGTGACGCATTTGGAAAACACGTTTTCTTTTCCCTAGACGAGCTGATATAAACATTGTCTTTCGAGGTACTGGTTTTATATAAGTAGAAATGAGGTTTCTTCGAGATTTTAGAGTTTTGAGCTCCCATGGCTGGTTCGGAGAAACATGCGTGGAAGAACGATTGTTGGTTGACTATCATTTCCTCAAATGGTGCATCTATATATTAATACTCATGTTCCTTAGTTGTACGACCGTTATCATCTTGTAACACACTCTGCTTAAAAATGAAACCGTCCAAATCACCCAAGATGAAATGCAAAAATGTAAATCCTGATTATCTAGAGTTGCTTATCCACCGAATTCTTATTCCTTGTGAGTGTCGTCACCTCAGCTAAATAATAGATCATTCCGTTTTTCTCATAAAGAAAGAAAAGGAAATAAAAATACATGCTACACAGAAAAAATATGATAAGAAAGAAAGAAAAAAGAGAGTAAGGGGAAAATAGAGAGAGGGTGAGCGTGTGGAAGCAATAATGCTAATCTGTTTCAATCGAATATAATGAAACGAAGAAAAGAAGGAAAGAAAGAAGTGAGAGAGTTAAATCAAGATTATTGGACTTTTTACATATTGAACTATCATGCAGTAGCTCTTAAATAAACATATCAAACGTTGTAATAATCAAATTATCATACTGTAGTATATCTACAGGTCCTTCTAGTAGAATAATAAATCCCAAACAAAAGTGATAACAAGAAGACTTTATTGTTTGAGCAAATTCAATAGAAATAATACAGAAACGGGTTAGAAGATACAGAGAATACATGTGTGTATAGAAATGCCCTAATAGGATAATAAGAGTCTTATAGGCAAAGTCTTGGAGGCTGCTGAATATAGAATAGAGGTTTCACTTATTGGTTTAAAAGGGTAAAGCCTCCTGTCATGTAGACAAAAGATGCAACTGGTGCGTGTTACCTATACGGGGTTCTCGTCTATATACAAAAAAGCTCTCGTGTTTCAGGTACACGGAGTGTCGGTAGAGGAACAAAACCCCTTGTCCTGCAGACACAGCTCATATGGCTCGAGGGTCTAAGAAGATTTGACTTTCGCGGTTTCGCATTTTTTTTATACCAGTAGTCGCAACGACACCTAGTTACCTAATGGAAGAACTATGGTAAGCAAGGGAAATAATCTCAAAATATGGTAGGTTCGTATTGTGGGTGTGGGAACTTTTTTAGGAAACACGTTTTTTCTTTTGCTTTTTTTTTTTTTTTTTTCCTTAAAAATATAAACATGGTCTTTCGAGATATTGGTTTCTTAGTAGAAATAAAATTTCTTCAAGATGCTGCAGTGTTGGACTCTCATGGCAGTTTAGAATGAATATGGTGGGGTCGTTTTTTGGCTATGATGACTCACTTGACAAATACGTTTTCCTTCCTCATAGACGAGTTGATATAAACATTGTCTTTCGAGGGATTGGTTTCATGTTTTCATAAGTTTTCTTCAAGATGTTAGAGTGTTGGGTTGCTTCATAAGAGCTATTGTTTTGAACCATATCACCTTAAGGCACCCCTTTTGCGATTTCGATTCGTGGGGACATTTTTTCCATTTACACCGTCAAAATCCGGTTAATTGTTTACAGACGATTTTTAGAGTTTTTTTTTTAATTATAAAACTAACCCCTAACCCTAACCCCTAACAAACAACCGGATTTTAACGGTGTAAATGAGATAAGTGTCCCCACGAGTCGAGATCGCGGAAGGGGTGCCTTAAGGTCATATGGTCCAGTTTATTTAACTAATTCGATTTGCGATAAACATAGTTGGTTAGCAGTAATGACATCTGTGGGAATTAATAAAAGTAAAATTAAACCAAATAAAAATAACTAAAACAAAATTAAATTAAATAAAAAAAATAAAAGACACAAAAATAACAATCTCCCAGAAGGCTTCAGACCAGAAGATCCTTCTAAGCATGCGCAAAAAACCAAAATTCTTGGCACCAAAAAGGTCTCTCAGCCTCTTTGACTCCCAGACTTTTCAGAGGTAAAACCTATCGACTTGCTCGGTAAATATTTCCCCTCAACGAAATAGTGTGAACCCGCTAATAAAGGTCTTACTCTAAAGTCATCCTCGTTTCTGTTCCTTCCCTTCTTTCATTAAATTCCATTTCAGCTTACCAGACCACAAGAAGGAAGAAATACTTTTATTGGGAATGGGATACAAGACGAACGAACCAAACCAATCCCCATACATCTGAGCTCTTCTGATAAATACTGGGTCGCGAAATTATCAATTTATGGAATTCATTTTTGATACCAAACATTAATTCTAGTCTTTTTCATTGTGTTAGAATTACAAACCAACAAAATTATATATATATATATATATATATATATATATATATATATATATATATATATATATATATATATATATATATATATATATTACACCATTATAGGATGTCCTGGGCATGACACTAAACTGCATTTGATGATGCGGTTCCTGTTCAAAGCTGCAAATAATTTTTCAACAGACTTATTTTACCCATAGATGGGACCTTAACAGGCATTGCCACTCCGAGTCAGAGTGAAGCTATGAGTAATAGCAATAAGGAGTTGACTCCACATTCTGCAGAGTTCTAGAACTAGATCCACACCACCAGATGCAGTATAATGTCATACACATCACACTCGTATGCTTCAAGGTGCTAATTTAACTTACCTCATTGGTTTCCCTTATTCTTTTTTGTACTGATTGTATGATTCACTATTTGTTCTCTAACGAAACGCTTGGAGAAAAAGCTAAATGAGAACTGCACAAGGATTCTGTGTGTTGTCTTGAACAAGTCCTGTAAACGGCACCACACAAAGACGAGTTCATGTGACGTTCTCCTATGGCCACCTACACATGGACGCGCCAGTGTGAGTTGGCCAGCAAAAACCTAAATCGATCAGCTCTGTACGGATACTGGATGCTGTGCTGAGGACCTTCCAGTAGCGATGAGGAGGAGTGGCGATGAAGAGTTATAGAGATCTGCGCTGTCGGCACGACTTGATGATGATTCTTTGTGTTAATCGTCTGTTTTGTTTGTTTTTGGTTTTTGGTTTTTGGGGGGGATTTTTGTTTTTTCGTTGTTTTGTTTTTTTTGTTTTGTTTTTTTGTTGTTGTTTTTTTTTAAGACTATAACTAATAATTCTGCTAATGCTTACTTATAGTGCAACACCCTGGCATCAATGTCAGAAGCTTGGAATTTTCATCTCTAACCATTCAATCTTGCAAGGAACGCGTTAATTATCAAAACTGAATGATGGCACCGATATGATTGTCCCGACACTATAGCCCTTAGAGCAAACCCCAACCCGTGCCAACCATTTTATTAAATATATATTACATGGCGGTGGCTTAGGGTTTTAGTGGCCGGGGTATGACGTTAAACTGCATCTAATGGTAACGTTCCCATTTGGAGCTTTGGGGAGGGCGGTACCCCTTCATCGCCATTACTCCCAGTTCCACTCTGCCCCGAAGTTTTTCTTTGAATTAAATTGTTTTCTTTTATTCTTTGAATACCCATCAAGAATGAGTAAAAAAAACGTCTTCGGCATAAAATAACCCTACAAGGGTTGATATGTCGTAAAATCCAACCAACCATCGGACCAATGTGCAGATTGAGATATGTATTTATCCAGACCCTCCACCACGTGATACAAGGTCAATTTTCAAGCGGGGTACAGCTGGTTTGAATTCATACTTTTCCTTCTCCTCGACTGGTTGTCTTACCAAGGCTAAAGAAACCAGTCTTCACAATTATCTATCCATGGCCAAGTGCAGTGCCCTAACAAAACCTTGCTGTGCAGTGCGTCGTAATGTTGTTTTGGTTGGGATACGCTTATATGTATTTACCCAACCCCTCCGCACGATCAGGATGTGACACAAGGTCAATTCTTTTTAAGCGGAGTTTAACAGGTTCGAATTCAGAGTTTCTTTCTCTTATACTGGTTGCCTGACCAAGGCTAAAGGAATCACCTTCCCTATTATTTAGCCCAACCAAGGCTAAAGACCCCAATTTGTCCTACTATTTACCCATAGCTACAGGAAGGATTCCTAGGGTCATTAGCACGTGGTGAAACAAACAACTTCATCATTTTGAACTAAAACCCTTGGGAAAGTAAGAAACTACTTTCATCCCCCAACTATGGGTAAAATAGTACAACTACTGTTCGTGGGAAGTACATCGGGAGTCTACGTGCTGTCCTGAACAAATCATGCAAGCTACATGATTTACGACCGCTTACCTTTTATCACATAAACTATCCGAGTAAAATGAAGAAGACATACAGGACACTGCAAGAGAAGTAAGGGCGAACTCATAAGTGACCTTCATATGGATACACTAGAGAAGGACGACCAGATAGGAACAGGTTGTGAGAGAAAGTCATGGGAATTTGTGCTGACAGCGCGACAGGATGATAATGATGATGATGACTGTTCTTCTACAAAGATGGCTTTGGCATTAAATAACCCGCGAAAGTTTATATACCATTAAAGCAAAGAAACCAAACCAAGGAATAAGGACATTATAATCAGCATTTAGCAGTTATCTTCCTTAAGTTATAATGAATAGAGTGAGTGCAAATGCAGATTCTACACTATTATTATTACGTTAAAAATTTGTTTGAAAATTGCTTTATTCTTTCATAGCATTTAAATGCTAAAAAAATAACGTATCAAGTTTCTCCGAGCAATAAAATGGAGTAAGTAAATAAGGTCAGGTTCATTCACTGATGCCTGAGGCGCCTCTAAATGGAAATGCCGACGGAGCTTAACTATTTTGGGCTTACTCTCACATGTACAAGTAGACGAGATAAATAACTACTCTTTTCGAACAATGTGGTGTAATGGTTAGCAAGCTAGACTTGCAAGCTACTTTTAGTGAGTTCGATTCTCACTGATCGCCCTATATTTCTGGCCTTGGGCTAAACTAAGCTGAGTAAATGACTCTGAGTATACTGTGATTTAAGGAGCGTGATTTTTTACCATAGTCTACCGGACAGATGTTAGTGGAATATGAAATGAAGTCCAATGTATATATTTTTAATTTCTGAACTGAAATTAATACTTTTAATAAAAATAAAACTCTAGGGAAATCAGAACTTAATACGTTAAGTTTTTTAAAAAGTTAAAGGGTGATGTTGTATAGATTTAAAGTTGTTGCGTGTTGATTCGGTTATACACTTTTTACTTCAAAACTGCAAAAGTGGACAGTTTTAAATTGTTGTTTTGTTTTGTTTTTTTGTTGGTTTTTTTTTGGGGGGAGGTGTTTTTTGTTGGGTTTTTTTTTTGGGGGGGCGGGGTTTATTACTCTGAAATAGAAATATCGTTAAATACTCGGCAAAATTTTAGTTAAGAAATTAAGAATATATACATTGAACTTTATTTCCTATTCTACCTGGTAGACTATGATTAAAATTTACGACCCTGAATTCACAGTCTACCGTGACTCTGTCCAAACAATGTAAGAATATGAATAACTAATTGCTGTAGTGCGTAGTGTTCTTGAATATCATAAATGTTAACGCGTTTACTTACTGGTTTGCCTATGCGGAGAGAAAACTTTAGAAAGCACTTGAGCTTAGGCCTCAAGTACTACCAGTACGTAGCGAGTAGTAATAGTAGCACTAGTAGTTCCACTGTTGGTCGTTAAGAGGACATTTTATCCTTATAGGGTGCGCCCATGTGTGTGATAACACAGGTCACTTAAATACTAGTGATTAGTGTGTGTGTGTGTGTGGTGTGTGTGTGAATAGTAGGGCCTACTTAGTGATCGAGATATTTATACATTTTCCACTGACACCAGTGATCGGTCTAAGGATACCAATTAAAACCAAGATCTCGGATGCCGATTTTCAAAGCTGACAAATAGTCTCCTATTACAGGACTGGCAACGCCCCAGACTTAGGAGTTCCTAGGAGTTGTGTTAGATTAAGCTTTGGTGACATACAGATATGAACAGACTGAGACAGAGAGATAGACAGACAGACAGACAGAGATTTATACACATGAATAGACTGAGATAGATAGATAGATAGATAGATAATCACTAATAAATAAGTACATCCCTAAAAATGTTTATATGTGAACCAAAGATACCACGATTTTATAATTTCCAGTGGAACATGAAACAACGAAAACGGATATCAATAAGCATTATTTATTACCAAACTTTATCTACATCATTGAAATTCTGTAACCAAAAATATTAATATTTCGCAGTAAAAAAGAAATACACTCCCTATATATATATATATATATATATATATATATATATATATATATATATGGACTCTCTCGTCGATTTTCGACGCATGAGTGTTCATACACACAATGAACACCCACACAGTGATTTGTTTATAGTGGTGAAGGCTTGTGTTGGACCATCCACACTTTTTGGCACAGTCGATAGGAAAGAATTGGTGCATCAAGGGTTGCCATAAACCCAATCAACGACCGACCTCAGGAATTTTGAATTCAGAGTTATCCCTCTCCTAGACTGGTTACCTACCCAAGGCTGAAGGGCCCAGTCTGCCCTACTATTTAACCCATAGCTGGAGGGAGAATATATGGATTCATACCTTTCCCAAGGGTATTAGCGCTATGTGAAATGCCAACAGCTTCGTCTAGGAATTAAACTCGAATCGACGAATATATATATATATATATATATATATATATATATATATATATATATATGCAATTTTATTTTTGGTTACTGTTTTTTTTTATTTGATGTTTTATTATAGAGTTTCAATGGCGTAGAGTTTGGTAATAAATGATGCCTAATGATACCCATGTTTTGAGTGTTTCATGTTCCACTAAAAATAATAAAATCCTGGTATCTTTAATGATTATAAAGTATTGTTATGGATGTACTTATTTATAAGCGATGATAAAACGATCTAGCTATCTAAAAATTGATTTATAATGTTCCACTGGAATTAATAAAATTTGTATAAACAGATTATCGATCATATACAAACAAGATCGCCTTGATAAGATAAAGCGAAAATTGTCCCAAACTGTAGCCTTATCAGTACTACTGTACGGCTGAACCACTTGGACTCTAACAAAGCGCTTAGACAAAAAAGATGGATGGGAGCTATACTATGTGCTGTCTTGAACAAATCCTGGAAGAAGCACCCCACAAGAAAGCAGCTGTATAGCCACTTGCTCGCTTTCACACAAGCCATCCGAGTAAGACGAACAAGTTATGCTGTACATTGCTGGAGAAGCAAGGACGAACTCATAATTAACGTTTTTCTGTGGACACTTACACATAAACACACCAGTGATGACCTACCAGCAAAAACTACATTAATCAACGATGCCATGTAGAGGACCTACCAAGGGTGATAACCAAAATGGACGGTTTGCAAGAGAGATGCACGGGTATCCGTGCTGTCAGAGTGATCTAATTGTGATGATTGTGTACTTATTTATGAGCGATACTGAAGATAGATAATAGATAGATAGATAGATAGATAGATAGATAGATAGATATGAACAGACTAAGATAGATAGATTATTTGAAAATATAATTGTCAACAAAAACAGTTAATTTTTCGGTTGCATCTTAACTTATTTGTTTGTAGAAAAACATTGTATTGTCTCAATGCTCACCAACTTCTTCTATTAAAATCCAGCTAATCTGCTTTCAAACCCAAATAACAGAGATGCACGGGTATCCGTGCTGTCAGAGTGATCTAATTGTGATGATTGTTAGAGGTGTACTTATTTATGAGCGATACTGAAGATAGATAGATAGATAGATAGATAGATAGATATGAACAGACTGAGATGGATTGATAGATCGATAGATAGATATGAACAGACTAAGATAGATAGATAGATAGATAGATTATTTGAAAGATAATTGTCAACAAAAACAGTTAATTTTTCAGTTGCATCTTAACTTATTTGTTTGTAGAAAAACATTGTATTGTCTCAATGCTCACCAACTTCTATTAAAATCCAGCTAATCTGCTTTCAAACCCAAATAACACAACCCTCTGCTGATTTATAGTTGGTAAAATGCATGATAACCCCGGGTTAACATGAATGTATTTTGTCCTAAGTATAACCCTAAACTGCATCCGGTGACGAGGTCCCACTTCTGGAGCTCTGGGGAGTGTGGAGTCGCCCTTTCATTGCCATTATTCCCAGATCCACTCTGACCCGGAAGGGTAGTACTTGCCTGGGTCTCATCTACGAGTAAAATAGATCTGTTTGAGATAATATCTAAAATTATTTGAAACAACATTAATACATTGGCTCTCTAAACATTGTTATTGTAATTAAACATAATTATATACAAATTATGTGCATCAGATGAAAATAATTACTCAGAGCTATATAAAGGCTTGTAACTTACACAACGTAACATAATATTTACCTTTTCGTTTTTCAATACAATATAAAATGATAATCATTTTTTGTGTCTCGGTCTGTCTGTCTGTCTGTCTGTGTCTGTCTGTCTGTTAGCTGCCCAGGGATGGAATTGAAAACAAAGCCCTGTACTAAGATCAAACAAAACTTTCTGGGGTAGAATTTTACGAGGAATTCTTTGGTGTGATTTATAGTTAATCCATAATTTATTTACGGTCACTTGGGACTTAAGTACCCGATGTGGTATAAGAAAATAGGACAAAATGAATAGGCTAAGGAGAATAATGATACATTTACAAATTTAATGGACTACTTGCATTAATGGACCATATGACCTTTAGGCACCCCTTTTTGATCTCGATTAAGAAAGGACATGTTTTTCATTTATACCGTTAATATCCGGTTGTTTTAACAGACGATTTTTAGATTTTTTTTTAAATTATAAAACTAACCCTTAACCCTAACCCCATAACCCTAACTCTAACCTAACCCTGACCCTAACCCTAACAAACAACCGGATATTGACAGTGTAAATGAAAAACATTTCCTTTCTTAATCGAAATCAAAAAGGGGTGCCTAAAGGTAATATGGTCCGCATTAATAATAACGCTATTGATATTGCGTCTCACTCCCTTTCAAAATATATCATTATTGTGTTATTGGTAAATAGGGGTTAACAGGCACAAATTTCCGTTGTAACATTTTCACAATAAAGGGCTGACAAACGGTAGAGCGTCCGACTAGGAACTACAAGATTCCTGGTTCGATACCGACCCTCGCCAACTCAGCGTATGAGTAGCACAGGGATCTGTGCGGTTAAGTGAGGAGCTGATGGTAGGTGTGGTTCCTGAGTTCCAGAAGGTTCCCGAGTCAGACAAGAAATACCTGAAGAAGGCCGGAGGGCACATCGAACCGAACCCTTTATACATTCCACGGGGGTAGGTTCCAGATTCAGACGAGTTGCCGATCGAGTGAACCTTGACACATCGTGTGGAGGAGTTGGGTAAATATATATATACGCACACACGTCTATACATGCATACACATACACACGTCTTCGCACATACATGCATAATTACATGCATATACAATCACATATTTTCACACACACACATCTATATTATACACACATTATCTTAGGAAAGGAATGAATCCAATTATTCTCCTATCAGCTCTGGATAAATAGTAAGACAGACTGGACTCTTTAACCTTGATTTGGCAACCAATCTAGGAGAATAAAAACTCTGAATTCAAACTTGTTATACTCCGCTTAAGAATTGATTTTGTGTCACATCCTACACGTTCGGAGAGGTTGGGTAAATATGCATTGTTTTTAAATTGAATATCTATTGCACTGCGAGTGTTTCGCTACATTTGGCACGAACCTAACCCTCTGTAGCATCATATCCTGTTATCATTGCCTATTTCACTGTCTGTTGCGTAGTTCAGTCTAGTATGACCGAAGCTTGCGTATCGAACCACAGCTGCAGCTATCACCGTCCGAAGAGTTGAATATATAATTACAAACAACGTGCTTGGATATTATTACAACAATTGGACTCAGTCTCTCGTTGGCTTGTAGCATTCTTTGCTGCTGACCCAGATGAAAAAGACTGACTTTTGTTCTATCAAAACTTACCCTTTTTATTTGGCGAGAAAAATACATTTGTTTTACTGCCACCAGTTCTCATATGGTCGTGATTCTTGTTTGGTAGCTGAAAACTTGCTCTATCCAATGGTTTTATTGCGCTCCCCGTATATGTCGTAATTTCTGTAGATTGGTTAGTTGTTTTAGTTTTTTTACGGCATGTCAACCCGCTTGGGCTATTTTATGCCGAAGATGCTCTGTTTTACTCATTCTTGATGGGTACTCAATTCTTTAAACCCACTTCTTAAACCACTTTCTTTAAACTTATTTTTTCTATTCAATTCTTACATGAGACCCTAACGGGCACCACTACTCCGGGTCAGAATCGACCTGGGGCAATGGTGATGAATGGGTGCTCCACTTTCTCCTGACCCCCAGAACTGGAACCTCACCATCAGATAGTTTAACGTCATACCCATGACATTACCTTCGGAGCGACTATTAGTGGGTTTTCTTGCTTTAATGATAAGAAGAGGAAGATGCGTCTCAAGGTAGTTTTGACTAACGAGAAGAGAGCCTCTATGGTTTGATTTCAAAATTTTCCTTCTTCTAGCCCGGTTGCCATACCAAGAGCCCAGTCTACCCTACAATTTACCCATAGCTGGGGGAAAATGGTTGATTCGTATT
Organism: Doryteuthis pealeii; assembly: GCA_023376005.1. NCBI lineage: Eukaryota > Metazoa > Mollusca > Cephalopoda > Myopsida > Loliginidae > Doryteuthis > Doryteuthis pealeii. Next base: position 87,203,350 of record CM042147.1, read on the forward strand.
TTTCTCAAGGATATTAGCGCTATATGAAATGCAAACTGCCGCATCCAGGATTTGAAGTCGTCTCACCGTGTCCAGTTTCTACGACGGTAACTATTATAACGCCTACCGCCAACTATTGTCGATATTTCATATATAATTTCGAAAAACAAAAAAGATTATTATTTTACTACAAACAGTATGTGAAAAAAATAGCTGCAAACTTGCCCTATCCAATGATGCTATTGTGTTTCCCGTATCTGTCGTAGTTTCTGTATAAATAAATAGAACGCATTACTTTCGGAGCAACTAGTGTTGGTACTTTAGATATGATTTCGACGAAACAAAATATATTTATTTTGATACAAACAGTTTCCACATGGTAGTGACAATGTGGGAAAATTACGTTTCGTAGCTGAAAACTTGCTCTATCAAAAGACGTTATTGTGCTCTTCGTACCTGTCGTAGTTCCATGGAAATAAATAAGAAGCATTTCTTTAATGTTTTGTAGCTGAAAAATCAAGCAACTATTTCCTCTCCGTACTTGTCGAAGCTTTCGTATAAATCAATATGCAGCATTACTTTCGGAGCAACTGTTCTTGATACTTTAGATATGATTTCGACAACAAAAAAAAAAAATATCTATTTTACTACTCACCACATGGTTGGGATTGTGTGAGAAAATAATATTTTGTAGCTGAAAACTGGCTCTATCAAAAGGCGTTATTGTGCTGTCCGTACCCGTCGTAACTTTAGTAAAAAAATAAATAGGAGGCATTACTTTCGGAGCGACCCTTGTTCTTGCTTCAGATATGATTTCGATAAAATGTGGAGACTATGTGGGAAAATAGCATTTTGTAGCTGAAAATTTTCTCTATCAAAAGGCGTTATTGTGCTCCCCGTATCTGTCGTAACTTCCGTAGAAGTAAATAGGAGGCATTACTTTCGGAGCGACCCTTGTTCTTGCTTCAGATATGATTTCGATAAAAAAAATATGTATATTTTAATACCAACACTCCCCATATAGTGATAACTATGTGGGAAAATAGGGTTTTGTAGCTGAAAACATGCTCTATCAAAAGGCGTTATTGTGTTCCCCGTACCTGTCGTAACATCCGTAGAAATAAATAGGAGGCATTACTTTCGGAGCGACCCTTGTTCTTGCTTCAGATATGATTTCGATAAAAAAAAATATGTATATTTTAATACCAACACTCCCCATATAGTGATAACTATTCGGGGAAATAGCTTTTTGTAGCTGAAAACATGCTCTATCAAAAGGCGTTATTGTGCTCCCCGTATTTGTCGTAACTTCCGTAGAAATAAATAGGAGGCATTACTTTCGGAGCGACCCTTGTTCTTGCTTCAGATATGATTACGACATAAAAACAAAATAACTTTCCAATATCTGGATTTGTCATCAGCCTGCATTTAAATGTTTCTAGAAATTAAAAACAGGTTTCGTTTTTTATGCTTGTTTTTTTTTTCTTAATTACCTTTTTATCCCCTGATTGTAATTAAGTGTAACAAAGAATTAATTAGTTTATGATATTTTATTGAGTTGAATTAATAACAGTTCAATTAACAGACACGTGTATTTTCACCTTTTGATGAAACTATTCGAAAAACCACATCTCTTCTGATGGCGCCTCGTGTGGCGTGATGGTTAGCGAGCTACGCTGACAGATCACTGCTCATGAGTTCGATTCTCATACACAATTTTTTTTCTTTCTTTTTTGCAGTTACATTTACAAGGCCGATCTCAAAGTAATAAGACATTGTTTTTTCTTTTCTTTTTTTAAATATTTTTCAGATTGGCATCCCTAATTGAAAATTATCTGAACAGTGTTGACCTTGAATTTGTGGAAAAATTCAGTTCACCTTTAGTTGAGTAACTAGAAGCGGCTACCCGGCGCTGCCTGGGTAGAGGAGGTGGGGGTAAAAAGGTAGTCTCGTAGATCCATTATTGTTGAATTGTGAGTTCGATTCTCACAGGATGCCCATTAAAATCCTCAAGTAAAAAAAGATTTTATTTTTCTAATTATCTTCACAAAAATAAACCAAATCTTCATTAGTTTTGTTCAAAAACCAAGCCCTGGTGGTATTTAATGTGTATATATATATTTACTTTGTCGTTAATTGTTTTATTTTCGAAGTTTCCTCACACAGCTGCCCTTTATATATGTATGGATGTGTGTTTGGTTTAAGTATGTCACCAAAATGAATCCACGGGGTCAAATTGTTGTCAAATTGTTGAAGAATGCAACGTAAAAGATTAACAAGTTAACAAGTTCTATACAGTTTTGGGTGATCGAGAAACAATAGAAGATTAACCCCGATCTGGTCGACTGGTTACTTCACAGAATGAAGAAAATGCAACAAAGATTAGAACTCTTAATGAATCAGATCAATATTTGACAGTTAAAATGATTAGAGGCAAAAAAAAATCAACACTGATCAGCATTAATTTTCAATAAAGAAAAAAAAAACATTATTTTGATTTTTCGCACTGTTGTTCTCAGCTTTATAGTGGTATGTAAAAACACAGTGTTTCAGCCGGTGTATCTTCCGACCGTCTTCAGGTGTTCCCTGTCTATCTGAGCATAGCAATGGCCCAACATTAGATGGACAGGGAATAGCTGAAGAAAACCGGAAGATACAGCGGCCGAGACGTCGTGGTTTTACATACCACAATAAAGCTGAGAACAACATTGCGAAAAATCAAGATAATACTCAACAAGCATCATCTAAAAGAACTCACACAAATAATAATGATAATAATAATAAAATAGTTTCATTACTTTCTAGACATACTTTCTATCAACGAGTTTTCGGCAAAAATAGCACCCCGTCACGTGGGAATGTAGAATACGTCGACTGCACATCTTCATAGGGTACCCCCCCCTGCCTGCCAATGGAGCCACCTGTTGGCTGTGTCTGGCGACATATGATGCTTAGGGAAGAAATCTTCATGACATGCAGCACTCTACTTTGATCCTTACTTGGGCTAGACGGTTGGTTGGTTGGTTGGTTGGTTGGTTGGTTGGCTGGTTGGATTTTACGACATGTCAACCCTTGTTGGGTCATTTTATGCCGAAGACGTTTTTGTTTTATTCATTCTTGGTGGTTACTCAATTTGTTTTAAACACATTTTTTCTATTTAACCTATGCATCGGACCCTAACAGGTACTACCTCTCTGGATCAGAGTGAACCTGGGAGCAATGGTTATGAAGGGGTACTTCACATTACCCAGACTTCCATAACTTGAACCTCACTATCATATAAAGTTTAACGTTATACCCAGGACATGAAGACCCTCAGCCGCTGCCTTGTAGCACATACATGATAAAAAGGGTTGGGGCTTGCTATAAGGGCAATAGGGTTGGAAAAATTATATAGGTGCTAGGGCTTGACGTGACCAACCGATTGATCGGATGGAGCCTTTCCGACTGCTCGTTTAGCCTAAGGACCAAAGTGGAATGTTACATGTCATTGACTGCTCAGCCACCAGGGTTCCACCTTAAGCATCACAGGTCGACACCCACGACCAACAGGTGGCCCCATTGAGGGGTCTTACCCCTTTGCAGAGGTGCAGTCGGTATATTTTAAAGCCCCAACCGACAGGCTAAACGGGTGGTCGGTAAGGCCCCCCAATTAATCGGCTGGTCACGCCAAGCCCTAGCACCTATATGATTGTTCCAGCCTTATTGCCCTTATGGCAAGCTCCAACCCATTTTATCATATGCTAGAAGGTGGTGGCTGAGGGTCTTAGTGTCCTGGGTAGGGATGAAGATCCCATTCTGGAGCTCTGGGAGTGTAGAGCATCCCTTAATTGCCATTAGTGGTAGTACCGGTTAGGGTCCGATGCATGAGTTAAATAGATCACAATGAGTTTTTAGAGAAAAAAAACTTGTTAAAAAATCTAGTTTTGAAAATTATATACCCAACAAGAATGAATAAAACAAAGTATCTTTGGAATGAAATAACCCAAGGGTTGACATACAGTAAAAAAACAACCAACCAACCAACCCAAACTAATCTATTAATCTATTAATAATGGAGATTCGCTTCCGGTTTTTGTCTGTAACAAAAATTACGTCACTGCTTACGTCACATTACCCAAAATCGTCATAACATAGAATAAATACACTCAAAATTTGAACATGCAACATTAGACAGTCCTCATTGTTTTTTAAAACAAGTTTTAATAAATACATGACTGATATTATATATCTATATATAGTTTGTTTTAATTTAACACATATTTAAAGTTTACATTTCAAATTGTTTTATTTTTTAACCCTTTAATGAATTTGATAATTTTACTTACTTGGGGTACAAACTCGCTGACATTGAATTTTTTACTCCCACCCCTCAGGCAATATGTTTCAAAAATCTATTTTTACACCGCCCGGAGGGTGTTTTTTATTTTGTGCTAGTAATTTTAAACAAATGTATTTGACCCATAGATGGAACACTGAAAGTACCAGAGTGTGAATAATGTCCATGTAATAGTACTCCACATTCCTCAGAGCTCCAGAACTCGAGCCTCACCACTTGATGCAGTTTAGTGTCGTACCAAGGACAGCCATTTTAGGAAGTGCCATCGTAGGATTGTGGAGTCACTCGTTCATCCTCATTACTCTTAGGTCCACTCTTATCAGGAGTAGTAGTACTTGCATAGAGAAGTGTAGAGTACCTCTTCGTTGCCATTACTCCCAGGTCCACTCTGAAACCCAAACTGGTAACCTTGTGTCACATCCTACCTGTGGTGAACGTTTTGGATAAAATGGCATCCCATCGTGGTGTAATGATCAGTAAGCTATGTCTTATTCCTCTGCAAAAGTTGCAGTCAGTCTGCTGAGGTCTGCTGATAGGACGCGTGAAGGGGTAGAGGCAGGGAATTTTTTTTTAAAGAAAAAAATGAAAATCTAGGTAAAAGGAATATATATATATATATATATATATAATATATATATATATATAGGGTGCGGCATAAGTGACACCCTTTGTTTAAGTGGAACAAAATTAAAGCCTTTTTGATTGTCCTTTACTTTTTCGAACATGAATGTATTGCCACAGGTTAATGGATTAATATAATATACTAACAAAATTGATATAATGCTTATTCAGTTTAATAATGTTCAAGAAAATAATAAAGAAAATATACATTATAAGATATGAAATTAAAAAGGCGTTACTTATGCCGCACCCTGTATATATAATATGGGTGGTATATCTAAAAGTAAACAGTGCTCAATATCATTGATAGAGCATTTATATTTGAGTTAAGGTAGCCCGGACAAGGAGTCAACGGTGCCTGGTTTATTGCCTATGCAATATTCTATGGTCTGAAGATCGCATAGGCGAGAAACTATCAGCAATCAGGTGTCGTTGACTCCATGTACACGCTACCTTAACTTATATATATATATATATATATATATATATAGAGAGAGAGAGAGAGAGAGAGAGAGAGAGAGAGACATACATACAAAGAGACAGAGAGACAGTGTTTGCTGGTTAGATATTAAGAGAGAACAAGCAAAAGTTTAAAAGGTAGGTAACGATGGAAAGGCAAAATATTGCAATGCCTTAAAAAAACTCTCAATCGATAGAACATTCACCTAGGAATCGCTAGGTTCTACGTTCGATATTAGTGCTCCCCAACTATGCGCATGATTAGCACAATTTAAGTAATCTGATCTGTGCGATAAAGCATCTTGGGAGTTGACGGTAGGTGTTGCGCCTCTCCTCATCAAGAATTATCTCCCTGATCTTGTGCTAGCGAAAAGAGGATAGACTCCTTCGCTGTTCGGCTGATGCCGACAATAGGCAGATTTTACTTACTTATGAGGTGAAAGAGAAAAAGAAACATAAAAGAAAGAATGTAGTCGAAAATATTTGTGAATTCCTTCTCCCTAAAAAAAAACTATTCCATTTTTCTGAAAACATCGGTTCCCGTCAAATCAGCCAAGTTAAGCAGCGACGAGCCTGTTCAGTTCTGAGATGGGTGACCCCTTAGGAACAGCAGGCACTGTAAGCAACCTGGTGCCTGAGTGCCAGATAAACCAAAGCTTCGCAAATAAATATTACCAACGATAACGAATTGAATGAAAGTAAGAAAAGAAGCAAAAATGAATGAAAAAAATGAATGAAAGGAAAAAGTAGGCGGAAGGAAGGAAGGAACGCCAAAACGAGTGAATGAAACAAGAAAGATAATTAGAGAAAGGAACGTTCGAAAGAACGACTGAATGAAGATGGAATGAAAGACGGAATAATAGAACGAAAGACGAACAAGTAAATTAATGAATGAAATGTAGCAGGTGTGCAGTATGAGTAGGAAGCATGAAAGGGAGGCGGTAATGAATAAATTATGTGGTTTTATCGTAATTTTAAACATTGAAACCTAACATGGTCATGTTCGAAGTTACTCAGTCACACAATACGATTTAAATGTCCGCATCTTATATATATATATATATATATATATATATATATATATATATATATATATATATATATATATATACTTTTAACTAGTCCATATGAGAGCTGAAAAATTAAATAAAAACATGCAATAAAGTAAAATTCGTTGACAACTAAAACCAAGTTCTTACTCGTGTAACCACATTTAAATTAGAAATAGGGCGCCTCACGTAGAGTAATGGTTACAGAGCTAACCTAGCAGAGTATAGTTAATGAGTTCGATTCTCACTGAGACTCTCATGCTTCTCGTCTTGTGCCAAACTAAGCAAAGTTTAGTAAATGGAAAACTTCATATCAATACTACGGTGCCTCACGTAGTAAAAAGTGGTTAACGAGCTAAGCCATCATTTAATGAGTTCTATTCTCACTGAGTGCTCTATGTTCCTGGCCTTGTGTCAAACTAAGCTAAGTTTAGGAAATATTACCGCCAGGTCACCGAAGTTAAGCAGCGATGAACCAGTTCAATACATTATTGGGAGACCACTTAAGCAATAACGGGGACTGTAAGCAACCTGAGTAAGTGATGCTTAAGGACGGAGTCCTGGTGACTGACTAGTCCATGACATGCAGCACTCCACTTTGGCCATTACTTAGGCTAGGCGGCTGGTCGGAGAGGCCCTCTCTGATAAATCAGCTGGTCATGTCAAGCCCTAGCACTTATATGATTGTTCCGATCCTATTGCTCGAAACCCCAACCCTTTTTATCATATATGTGCTAGAAGGCGGTGGCTGAGGGTTTTAGTCTCTAGGGTATGACGTTAAACTGCATCTAATGATGAAGTTACAATTCTGGAGCACTGGAAATGTGGAATACCTCTTCATCACCATTGCTCCCAGGTCCACTCTGACCCGAAGTAGCAGTACCTGTTAGGGTCATATCTATAGGTTAAATAGATCAAAAATGATTTTTTTAAATGTTTTTAAAAAATAATCGTTTAAAAAAATCGAATACCCAACAAGACATGCCTTAAAATCCAACCAACCAGTTAAATCCGAAAATCGTAACTATTATACGTTATGAATTGGCGGTTGAAAAACATTACAGAAAACTTTTTTTTTTCTGTTTCTTAATGAGCATTGATATATTTGCTATTTACTAAGTTTATCTTTTAACAAATTTTGCTTACATGTTCTTTAAACAAAAACAGAAAAGATGAATATTGAAGACAGTTACTCTAATGTTCATGCAGTTAAAACAAGCAACTTCACTAATTTCATTAACAACACTAAGTTTATATTTCTTTTCTTCCTCTCCATTAGAAAAGTCGTATGTTTTATAATCGATTAATTACATTTTCTTTGCCAATAAACAAGAGGTTAATCGATACTCCATTTACGATATAAAACTTTGTACGTAGATCATAACCAAAAAAAAAAAAATCGTTTCGGTCTACTCATCGCAAATACAGAGTGCAAACAGCTGAAACACTGTTGAAAACCGTTTTCTTTTTTTTTGTGTGTGGTGGTGGGGGGACAGAGTTGAGGTTAACAAGCTAACATCGCAGATCTTCAATACTGCAATGGGTTCGATCCTCACTGACATCCCTGTACCCATAGCCTTTTGCCAAACTAAACCCAACTTAATAAAGGGATTCACGCGTAGTGTAATTCTAACCGAGCTAGGCTATTTTGGCTATTGCTATTTCGATTTTCACTCAGCACCTTATATTTCTGGTCTTGTGCCAAACTTACCTAAGCTCAGTATATGACTTCAGTTATTTTCAGCTTTTTTTAAAACTTCATACATATTTGAAACATATGGTCGATGCATTGATACAATTGGGTATCTTGAAATCTAGAAGACTGTTATTTAAAGTTAGAGAATTTTAAGAGTATTTCTCTAATAAAAATCTCGCTATGATGTGCTTTTTTCTGGGTTACGCTGACATTTAACTTAATATAATGAGAATCTTAGTAATACATACTTGACTTGATTTTTTTTCGTCTCTACGAGGTCATCATAGCTCTTTTTCGACCTTGTGGTCAATAAATTCATTAAAAGCACCTGTTTGGTTCCAGGGAACCGTTTCTTGTGCAGCACCTCCCCATTGCAATTAGGATAGATTCCTGTTGCCTGAGGCGTCCCAAAAAGGAAAGTAACGAGAACAAGAGAAGTTTTAATCTCTACCCACACCTAGGCGTGAGGTACCCCCTATTTTTAACTCGACTTTTACGACCAAGTTGCCCTCGTCGGGCGGGGGTCAAATGTATCTCGCTTCGTTAATTTTGTTCTATGACATCCTATTTGTCAAGTTACTTTTTCATCTTCTCCTCTCCTTCTGGTGCCGCTTAACAAGTTAAACTGCATCTAATGGTGAAGTTTCAATTTTGGAACTCCGGGAAGTTTGGAGTGCCCCTTCATCGCCATTACTCTCAAGTCCACCCTGACCCGGAGTGGTAGTACCTGTTAAGGTCCTAATCTAGGGGTTAAATAGAAAAAAATGAGTTTTAAAAGAATATGTTAAAAAATTGAGTTTAAAAAAATATTTGAATACCCATCAAGCATGAATAGAACAAAACGTCTTCGGCATAAAATAACCCAACAAGGGTTGACATGCCGTAAAATCCAACAAACCAAACCGCTTAAAGAGACGAAGAAAAAAAAACACAACGTTAAAACCACTGAAATAATAGTCCCGCGCTTTCTCCAACAATGATCTAAAACAAATTTTCCCGCTAATTTTATCTGACGATAAACTCAATCGAACCCAAAAAGCCATTCTTTTACCCCGTGGATATCGTGGCTTTTTCATACTAGACGATAGAAAAGTAAATCTGTTTACCCCAATTTGGTTAAGTAAACTTGGCAACGATTCTGATATCTAAAACCTATTAAAAGCCAGCCTCAAATGTACTAATGTTAACAAATTGATACCTTTGTATGACACAAGGTCACGATTACAGAGCATCTTGGATAGATCGACCACAGGGCAGTAGAAATGGTCTACGAGATTAACTCACCATTTCACTACGCCGGAATATACGAGAAAAATTTTATACCCTCATTCACATAGCTTAGCTTAGTTTGGTCCAAGGCCAGAAGTACTGGAGCACTCAGTAAGAACCCATTTCAGTGTTTACTAATGATGGTCAGTTACAACATTTTGTTAACCATGACGCCAGACCAAGGCACACTGAGATCTACTCTGGATTTGCTGGTTGGTTGGTTGGTTGGTTGGTTTTAGTTTTTACGGCATGTCAACCCTTGTTGGGTTATTTTATATCGAAGACGTTTTTTTATTGTTTTTTTATTCTTGTTGAGTATTCAATGTTTTTAAAACTCAGTTTTAAACACATTTTTGTTCATCTTTGAGTTTGAGTTTTGTTTAACGGCATATCAACCTCTGTGGTTCATTTAATGCTGTTCATCTTTTATCTATTTAACCCATAAATGTCACCATAATATCCACTATAACTCCAGGCCAGAGTGGGCCTAGGAGTAATGGCAATGAAGGAGTACACACATCTCAGACCTCCAAAATTGGTACCTTAACACTATATGCAGTTTAACGTCATATCCAGGATACTAAGACCCTCTGCCACCGCCTTCTAGCATATATATAATAAAAAGTATTGGGGGTTTGCCATAAGGGCAATAGGGTTGGAACAATCATATAGGTGTTAGGACTTGACATAACCAGCCGATTAATCGAAGGGGATATCTCTGACCGCCCGTATAGCCCAAGTAAAGGCCAAAGTAGAGTGGTGCATGTCATGGACTATTCAGTCACTAGGATTCCGTCCCCAAGCATCATGATAACAGCCCTGTCTATGGGACTTAGAATACCCTTCGGTACCCCCTGTAAACTGATTCCTGGCTATGATAGTAAACTGCATTTGATGGCAAGAAATGTGAAGTACTGTTTCATTGCCATTACTCCCAGGTCCACCCTGAGTGGTAGTACCTGTTATGGTCCACGTATGGGTCAAATAGATCTATTCAAAAGATATTCGTATTTGATAAGACCGTGTACAAAAAAAACCCTTGAGAAAAAATTACACAAAAAGTGGAAATCCGATTCCCCAAGATCTCGGCTTGAAATAAACCTGGACGGTTTGGCATACCATCAAAATCAACTAGCCTTATCAATCGAATTGCTCTAAGAGATAAGAACTTTATAACTTTGATTCAACAGACCGCTGCACTTACCACTGAGCGAAAAGCAGCCATTGATGCGAACATATTGACTTCATTCATGAAAGCTAGAAAATGTTGATTCGAGAATTCAAACTACAATCAATATTAAAATAAAGGTAAAAAAAAAATAATTCTAAACTTATGTATACCCCCATTTCCAGTTTTCTATCACTGCTCACACCAACGATATCTTTAAAAAAAAAAAAAAAAAAAAAACGCTGGCAATACTAAACCGGTGATGCTCGTGATCACACACTGATAGAATAACAAACTCAATATAACGAGATTAAGAACAACGTAAAAACATTCAATACTGTCAATACGTTTGTAAGCTTGTAAAATTTTTCAAATTAGCTATTCTGCATAAATACCAAGTTCCCGTTTGTTGGATTTGTCTAAATAAAGATCGAAACGAGAAATAGGACGGCTGATATTTCTATTTCTGTCGGTGAGGTTCGTTGTCACAGCCTCCGAACAAGAAAAACTCTAACGGTTTTAGAGACCACCCCCATCCACTCCTCCTTCGTTCCCGGGCCGGGTAAAGGAAACTCCCATGTTAAGAATAACCATATTTGGTCAATGGACGTCGCAATAATATCATAGTTGTAAAAATGTGACTACGAACTCCTGAATTCGACTCTTACACGAGTCCCAAAGTACCAGAGATGATTTCTTTCACGTCTATGATTTTATCGTCACCAAGATTGTTCTTTTATCGCCAAGTACAAGCCAGCAAAGAAGAATCACTCTTAGGTAATTTTTTTTAAACAAAAGAACATATATATATATACAACTAAAATTATCATTACGTTTGTATGTAACTGTAACTCGAAAAAAAAAGGCACATCGTAGCGGGATTTTTATAAGAGCAATACACGTAAAAATGTTCTAACTTAGAGAATAAAGCAATTTACAGTTCAATTTGTAACTGAAGGATAATTTTATTGTGTCTGCATCCACACTGAATATCATTTTTTTTAATTATCTAAATTCTCGATATAACGGAATTAACTAAAATGTTAATAAGAATGTTCCACATCTTCTTAAATAGAAGCATCAGTATCATTATGGACCGCCATTAAAATTGGAACCCACAAAGTTCACGCTTCGTCTAGTACTGTCTGATTCTGCGAATTATCCTTATCATCATTCTTTCCGTTGTTCAGACTAATATCCTTATCTTTGATGGTTTTGTCTCTACATTTCGGCCGATGTATTCTTCGGCCTTCGTCAGGTGTATAATTCATCTTGTCGGAGGTTTTTCTGGCAGTTCTCAATTGAAATGCCATTGCCAGATATTCCTGAAGACAACATTTTTGTTCCTAGTAATTCTTTTTTAAATTTAATCAATAAACCTATTTACCAAGTAATCATTTACTAAGCTTAAGTTCAACACAAAGCCAGAATTATGGGGCACCCAGGGAGAATCAATGTCACCAACATTAATCTGTTATCCTAGTTTGCTAACAATTATACAACGCCAAGTGAAGACACTACTTTTTATTGCCGAAACATTTACTAAGCTTAGCTTAGTAGTGGCACAAGGCCAGAATTATGGCGCACCCAATGAGAATCGAAATCACTAACAATAATCTTTTAGTACCTTGAATTCTCATACAATAGTCATTTAGTAAGCTTAGTTTAGTTGTGGCTCAAGGCCAAAATTATAGAGCACTCAGTGAGAATCGAAGTCACTAACAATAATCTGTTGGTACCTTGAACTCTCATACAGTAGTTTGGCACAAGGTCAGAAGTATAAGGTACCGATTGAATGGTCTACTTGGCATAGCTCACTAACCACGCGAGGTGACCTGAATTCACGGACAATAAGAATAACTAAGTTTAGCAGAAGGTGAGGCGTATGGGGCAGCCAGTGGGAATCGAACTCACTAACTATGGTCTACTAGCCTAGAACTTCGCAGAATTTAAGTTTATTGATTCCATCAATGTCCTTGCCCTCTGCGATACACACATGCACACATACATGCATACACACACACACATACACTCACGTACGCACGCACACGCAGGCATCTTTTTTTCCCTTTCACTCGTATACTCATCTACCATGCATGCTGTAGGAGCACCTCACAAGGTGTAATAGTTAACGAGCTATGTTCGTAGATCATTGTTAGCGAGTACGATTCTCACTGGGTGCTCCATACTTTTATTACTGTGCCAAACTAAGATGGGCAAATGTCATTGATTATCAATTACATGCTGTATGCGCACGCGCGCACGAAAGAAAGAGAGAAATGAATAGAGAGAGAGGGGGAAGAGAAAGAGAAAGAGAAAGTGGGAGATAGAACAAAGTGAAACTGAAAGTATCTTTACGGTCAGAATGACTGTATTTCCCAGTGTCGAGGACGTTCGGGCCACAAGGACGCCTGCCGATTTTGAAGTGCTGAATTATTGAAAAAAATCTTTAAAAATTCAGAGAAAATTCAGAGAAAAAAAGTAACCTTAGCAGAAATGCTCGCGACTTATTACGGCAATAAGGGCAACTCGCATGTTGTAATAGTTAGCAAACTAGATTAGCAGTGAGTATGATTCGCCCTGTGTGCCCCATACTTCTGGACTTGTGCCACAATTAAGCTAAGCTCAATCAATAAATGTTTCGTTGATAAAAAAAATGAAAAAAGTAGCGTCTTCGACACTGGAAAGTACAGCTCTTTTTTAATTTTACGACGCTATATTTTTTTTCTTTATCTCTAGAAAATGTATATCAAATGTATCAACAAAAAAAAAAACAAGAAGTAAAAAGATTTTTTGGAAATAATTCAATTAAAAAAAAGGTAATTAATCAATAAATATCTTTGTTTGAAACATTTTCTGCAAGAATTTCTTTGAAACTATAGATCGTTTTTTTTCTTTTTTTTTTTTTTTTCTTTTTCGTTTGGGACGCTGTTGAGTGTTCAAGAACTTTACTCATTCATACTTTTGTATTGCGCATGAAACAGATATACAAACAATCCATCCATACACACAGAAATAAGTAACATTCATAGATATAATTATGAATATATCGTTTATATATAAATGCATTAGTGCATATGGGTATCTAAAATCATCAAGCCAAAGGTGGCCACACAGTTGCTCCTTTCTTTTTGAAGGCGCCAAAAATAGCTCAGTGAATCTCGATGGCTGTAGAAAAAATAAAGATAACATAGTCCAACTAATACAACAAATGTATGTGCATATGCATGTGTGCATGTATGCGTGAGCATACTGATACGTGTGCATGCATAAGCATGTGTATGCAAGTATGCGTGCGCGAACATAAGGTGTGTGTGCATGTGAGAACCTGTGTGTATGCGTGGGTATGTGCAGATATGCGTATGTGAAGATGTATGCATATGTATGTGTAGTTGTATGTACGCCCAGTTGTGCGTATGTGTAGATGTACAGGTGTCTAAATGTATATGTGCATGCGTATGTAAATGCATACATATGTTTTTTTTTAGATAGCAGCTATTACGAAGACATGCTTTGTACAAAACGTCTTCTCTCTCTCTCTCTCTCTCTATATATATATATATATATATATATATATATGTGTGTTTGTGTGTGTGTTTGAATGAAGTGCGAGCGAAAAAACTTGTGCAGTACATGAATGCATATGTACATGTAGAGATACCTGGATGCATCAATTTAATGGCATATGCGTAAAACCCAGAAGTACTTAGGATAAAATATACATGCATCTTCACACTTTTCTACATTGTTACATGTTAAATGCGCCGCAAGTCTATTTAATGCATGCTAAAAACTGTGCACACATGCATTAACATGCATAAAACGTGGTAACAAGCTTCAACGCAATGCCGGTTAGATAGTCTATGTGTGTATGTATATACATATATATATGTATATATATATATATATGTGTGTGTGTGTGTGTGTGTGTTACACGTTACAGACATGCACTGCATTTATTCGAAAAATGCATAACATATGCGTATGTAGCGTTGAAAGTTGCATATGCATAGACGGAAACACGTGTTTCGCTTAAATTTGAATTTCGGATCTTATACGATAATGAAATCATACTACGATGCACAATTCAAATGTGAATTTAAATTGTGCATATATGCACCTGTGTGTATATCAATTTCAATGCAATTTGCATAGTGCATGCATTTGTCGTTGCATGCAATATGCACTTCATGTGCAAATTTCATTCTTCGCATTTCTCTTTCGTATATACGTGCAGTAACTTAGATGCATCCTGTGCATATTGGACGGATTTTTTTTTTTTCAAATGTTTCGCTCGAAAAAAATTGAAATGCATTCTTCGACTCACCTTGCATATGCACATTTTATGTTTTAACTAAAATTGAAGCAGATTATGCAAACATGTAAAAGCAAGTTTAATTTTCTTTTTTTTCTTTTTTCAAAAAAAGCATTTTTTTTTTTTTTTTTTTTGCACAGATTTTTTTTTTTTTTTTTGCTTTTTTTAGCACTTACCTGCGTTGAAGCAAAAGATATGACCAGAAATTGCATACAATCTTGAACCGGCGACTTGCAAGTAAAAATGCAGTAAACTGTTCTTTCTTTAGTTGTATACGGGAAAACGACGGAGCAGGACTCTGGGACAGGTGTGACAAGTACGACCAGGTGCACGAAAGCAGAGACACTATCAGTGGAGTGGAGATCAGAACGACAAAAGACCCGGCTTCTTAGCGAAGAGCGAGCGAAGAAAGCAGTGAACTCCAGACGACACGCGCAAAACTCGTTTTCTGCTAGTGAGTGAGAGAAAGAAGAAACGACCGAGGTAGCGAATGTCAGTGGAATCCCGCCACTAGAGACGAGCGAACGAGCACGTGGCCAATTAAAGGCAACTGACTGCCGACCACCATATATGGACTTTTCGAATCACGTGTAACAGTGACGTCAGTCGACCAGGGGCAGGACAAAACGAGGTGAGCCACCAAAAATAGGCAAAACTTGTCGCCCTTACGAGGCCACCCCTCTTACTTCGTCTAAGTTGCGTCACAGACCTGATCTCACGATTTTATTTCTACCGGGCTACGTGATTCGGGGTTTCCTCTTATTATAATATCAGGTGGCTTTTTTAGTTATTTTTCCTTTCTTTCTTCCTTGCTTCTTCCGTCATTCCTTCCTTTCTTCCTTCTATTCGTCATTCCTTTCTTTCTTCCTTCCTTCCTTCCTTCGCTTCAGTCTGTAAGCTCGAATTTAAATTTTTGGCCGGATATACCTGGCTGATATCTGTGTAGTTACGATATCATTATAACGATATATATATATATATATATATATATATATATATATATATATATATATATATATATATGCATGTGTATGTGAATGCATGTATTATCACATGTATGCATTTTACGTGTTTGCATTATACATGTTTTGTGCATGTACAACTTGGTAAAACACTAGGTAAAAAGTTTACGGTGCATATGTAGCGAGATACACCAAGCTTAGTATATACTGGCAAAGCGCCAATTTTATTGAGCACCCAGAGAGAATTGAAATCAGTAGACTTGTGATAGTCTAATAGGAGAGTTTGCCAAACAATGCTCTACGGCAAGCGCTGCATTTTGCATTCTTGCCTAACAATGTGCATACCGGTACAAGAAACCAGGAACTGTAAACGAACACATTTCCGTTTAATCTCTAATAATAAATGCGAATGTCAGTGTGTCAGTGTGTCACTTTTTTTTTCAACTTTACTCATCGAGGCCGTAACCAAACATATCATACCATTTGGGAATCAGGCCTATTCCGAGAGAAAATTAAAAATTTTCCGGGCCGAATTACGTACCCGCAATCCCAAAAATCTTGGATTCCTAAGTAATCGTCACTTTCATTTCAGTAATTGTTTTCAGTGATTTTTGACGGGATATTTTTTGCGATTTTTTGCGACGAATTTCTTTTTACGATAAGAATTTGCAAATGCAAACAATCTATTTGGTACTGGCCTCGAATGGGAAAAACAAAAATATTGTTTATCATGCAACTTTGCAATAAGTTCCAAATAAAATTTATTTCATTGTTTTCGTGCAAATTGTTAATTGTTTGAAAAATATTGTTCAAGTTTAATAAAATTTTATATATACTCAATACATGAAGTGTCTTGGTCCGAAGCCCCAATGGAGAGCCCTCTGCAGAAGTTAGTTTAATTACTGCATGACAAGGCGGCTTTTTAGCTTGTGCTTAACGAATTAATGTATAGTCGCGAGTTCGATTCTCCTAGGTACCCAGCACTTGCATCTTTATTAGAAACAGCAAAATATCACACATACACACGCAATATATATATATATATATATATATATAGAGAGAGAGAGAGAGAGAGAGGGGGGGGTGAGATACTGACAGAAAATAAAATTGCAAAACTCTTAATATTAATATTAAACATATAATATACATGATGGTGGATTACAGTAAATTATTACATATAAAGATCAATACGTGCACAGGTTCCAAAATAAGGGGGTGTCAATATCAATGTGCTGTATATATTCTTTAGTTGTTAACATGGACTTGTGCTTTCGCATACGTACACAGACGGTACAGTGATATGATGGTCGAAATACCCCACCACTTGCATGCACATAATGTACCCAGGTCAACATCGGAATCGTTCTTTTGGGTGTTGCAATAAAAAAATGATGGGTCTACCACGGTTTCGATCCTTCAAGATCTCGCCAGAACCTTTTTTTTTCGTATGAGATCGTAAAGGATCGAAACCGGGGTAGACCCATAATGTTTTCTGCAATTATTATACCTCTCTTTTTATGAAGTATTGAGCACTCTTAAATAAATTACTGGTGCCACCACAACGGAAACGTTAAACCGGAACATATATATATATATATATATATATATATATATATATATATAAGATGAGTAAAATGGGATGAGACAAATAAGAATATTTCTTTTATGTTATCTATTTTTCTCAATGTCAAACACCTTTGACAGTTAAACACTTATTCATGGAATGCAGGTTTTTTGCTCATATCAGAAACCGTTATTTTAAAGCAAACAATATGAAAGATCTGTTTGAAAATGTCAACATGGAGAATATTCTCTCTTTTTTTAGAGAAATAAAATTATACTATAGAATATATACATGAAACAAATCAATACCATACAACATAATCCCCAATAATGCTAACACGTTGTTAAAACCAATTACTAACAAGTATAAATATAAATACACGATATGTATAACTTCCTAACCGTTAGGCATGACATAACCCCAGACGGGTTGATATGCCGTTAAAATCAATAAACAAACAAACAATCAACTAGTTCCGGACTGAGAAATGTATTAGAAGTTCTAATACATTTCACTGTCCGGATTCTAGTGGTTTGACAAACACTTAGATAACTTTTTAAAACTTTCCAAAAACAATTTCTTTCACAAGAAATTTTCTCCTGACGATGACCTAAAGTCTAAACTAGTT
The DNA here is from genome assembly GCA_023376005.1 of Doryteuthis pealeii. Classification (NCBI taxonomy): domain Eukaryota; kingdom Metazoa; phylum Mollusca; class Cephalopoda; order Myopsida; family Loliginidae; genus Doryteuthis; species Doryteuthis pealeii. Next base: position 87,221,399 of record CM042147.1, read on the forward strand.
GAGAAAAGTAAATAACATAAAAGAAATATTCATGTTTGCCTTATCACATTTTGTTCATCTTAACAATAATGGAAACAAGACAAGGAAAAAGAACTGTCTGTCCCCAGGAAACAACTCTTGACACAACTACCCCAAGCAACAAAAAAAAAACACCACAAACCCAAAGTATGAAGAAAAGGAACTCCTAGCAGCGAGACTCCACAGAAAAACTGACAAAATCGCAAGGTACCAGTCACACGTACTGTTCTTACAAACTTGCATAAAGGAAAAACTTATCCCAACTTATGTGGGAAGCGCGTGGTGTAATGGTTAAAGTCATGGGAAATGGACTCGTGCCCCGAGTTCAAATCCTGGATGTGGTAATTGCATTTCACTTAGCGCTAATACTTTGGGAAAGGTATGAATCCTACTCTCCCTCCAGCTATGGATAAATAGTAGGGCAGACTGGGCTCTTTAACCTTGGTTAGGTAACCGGTCTAAGAGAAGGAAAACTCTGAATTCAAATCTGTTGAACTCCGCTTAAGAAATTGACCTTGTGTCACATGCTGCTCGTGCGAGGGGTTGGTAAATATATATCCCAACTAACTTCAAAATAAAGTTGGACCATTCAATCGGCATCTAGGAATATATATATATATATATATAGTTTAGAATTGTAGTATGTGTGTGTGTGTGTGTGTGTGTGTGTGTGCACTCCTTGCTTTACGATTGTCTATCTTATAGTTTTTACTTTACGATGCTATGATGCCAATGAAGATTTTGACATTATCAAATAAAATTATTTTTTTTCTTTTTCTTTTTCTTTCTTTATTTATTTATTTATTGCTGTACAGGGATACCGTGTGAGCCTAGCAATACCGATTCCAAGATAAGTAAAAAGTGGTCTCTACCCAACGCCCTGTTTAATAAGCAATTGGGTTTAGTAATATCCCCCAGTGTTTAACATAGATTTCCCTTTGGGGGGGGGTTCAAATCAAATAGCCCATTTCAGTGTCTGTTAAATTTTAAAGGTCATCTTCTATTTGCTTTTTACAAAAAAAAAGACAATGAAAGCTATTACATTTGAAGAGAAAATACTGAAAGGTTTCGCCTCACGTTGGGCCTATCGTTTAGGGGTGTCCATCGTGGTGTAATGGTTAACAATCTAGATCCATTACAACTAAAAAGCGAGTTTGATCCTCACTGGATGCCCAATGCTTGCTACCTTATGTCACATCCTACCCTGACGAAAAGTGGGTAAATCTACGCGCTTAGCATAATGGTTTACTGTTGAAAATCGACAGCCAGTGTTCAAATCCTGGACGAGGAGGTGACATCACAGTCGCATGAGTGTAACCGTTATTCAACTACTTAACAGTGTATATATGTGTGTGAAATAATATCCGCTATGTGCACACTTGCACATGTATTTACCCAACCCCTCCGCCACGTTCAGGCTGCGACGCAAGGTCAATTTATGCGGAGTATAACTTCCCCTACCGATTTCCCTACTATTTATCCATATCTGGGGCGTAGAGGGAGATGGGTTCATACTTTTTCCAAAGGGTATTAGCTCTATATGAAATGCAAACAACCTCACCCAGGAGTTGAATTCGATTCGCCGGGACCATTTCCTGCAACGATAACCGTTACGCAACCAAGCGTTTGCACATGAATACAACCACATGTAAATAGGAAAAATAAACTTCGTGTTTACTTGCTCATGTTCAGTATTGACGATTTTTTCTTGGAACTCGTGCTAGGTGGGGGCTTATCACACTTATCCATATGCAGCACATGCCCCCTACCTAAAAGAGGTAAGCGCTGGGTTGATTACCTGGGTCCTGAGATGCCCTTGAAGGGATAATACCGATGGGGCATGAGCAATTTTTGCACTCACCTCTTGGTAGGCTTATTTCTTGGGGACACCCACATTAACCAACCTCGTGTAACATCCTAGGAAAGAAGGTAAATCTCGTATTGCCCATAAATAAGCACACCTCTATCTGTATCTATCTTTGACGGCATTCACTCTGAGACGGCTTCCAACGAAATCACCGTATCTCGAAAGAAGGCAGACCATGCGCAACGATCCATCCGCAATTGATGATATGAGCGTCGGCCATTCTCGTTCCATCGACAAACTCCATAAACGCATGGGCCCAGGATCAGCTCGGAATCTTGCTTGACTGTTTTGAGCCAGCTGTTCGTTGACCCACCCTTTCTTTCTTCCATGTGGTACTGAGTTGATGGATTCACGGATGATGTCACCGGGTTGTAGTAGAAGAGCATACCGAACCAGCGATGACGTCTCGCAAGATGAGGCTGCTGCAGGAAAATATTCTGCATCTTTCCCAAACAGTGGTGTTAGTGATGAATTGCTAATATCGAACACGAAGGTTGCGGCGAAGGCAATAATGGTCGAGCACCTGAAAATTGCGCAGGTCCCCAGCTCTCATCGGCCAAGTTTCGCAGCATATATCGTATATCACAATCTATGTGCATATCTAGAATATCATATTCTTTGTACATATCTAGTATGTTATACTGTATGTGCATATCTAAAATATCATACTCTATGTGCATATCTAGTATATTATATACTCTATGTGCATATCTAGTATATTGTATATTCTCTGTGCATATCCAATATGTCATACTCTATGTGTATATCCAGTATGTCATACTGTATGTGTATATCTTGTATGTCATACTCTCTGTGCATATCCAGTGTATTAAACTATGTACATATCTAGTATATTATACTCTATGTATATATCAAATATATGATACTCGAGAGTCATGGGAATCCGTGCTGTCAGCACGACCAGATGATGATGACATGTTTACTATTTCGAATGCTAAGATTGTCTACGAGCAATATAGTCACACTGAATTCTCTACATATATACCAGAAAACATTATTTATTTTCGGGTTTCTCAAACTGGGTTTTGTTGAACCCTTGCCTCCCGCATTGTATATGTTTGGTTCATGGCTGATTTTGAGGAATAAACCGTCGACAGTTAAACTCAAGCGACATCTAAAGACTAAATTCAAACAATGCAAGTGATAAATATCTTAAAAGAAAGCGTTTGAGTTGAGATCAAAAAGAAAGCTACACTTTGCTTATGTATGCCAGAAAATAATATAATTTTTTTTTTAAATAGAAGCTTCACTTTCCTCATATAACAGCAGTACTAAAGTTCAAAAGCAGATGCTTAGAATACGTTGATTTTATCCACCCCCCCCCCCAAAAAAAAATGGGGGTGTCCTGGTATGACATTAAACTGCATCTGATAGTGAGGCTTTGGAGTGTGTGGAATGCCTCGTCATTGTTATCATTCCCAGGTTCACTCTGACCCGGATTGGTAGTACCTGTTTGGATCCCATCTATGGGCTAAATAGATCTGTTTGCAAATTATTCTTACTAGTACAAAATTTTTAAAAAAACTCCAGGCGATGTAAAAATAGATTTTTGAAACATATTGCCTGAGGGGTGGGAGTAAAAAATTCAATTCAGCGAGCTTGTACCTTAAGTAAGTAAAATTATCAAATTTATTAAAGGATTAAAAAATAAAACAATTTGAAATGTAAACTTTAAATATGTATTAAAATAAGACAAACTATATATAGATATATAATACCAGTCATGTATTTATTAAAACTTGTTTTAAAAAACAATGAGACTGTCTAATGCTGCATGTTCAAATTGTGAGTGTATTTATTCTATGTTATGACAATTTGGGGTAATGTGACGTAAGTAGTGACGTAATTTTTGTTACAGACAAAAACCGGAAGCGAATCTCCATTATCAATAGATAGAGATTTGATAGGACGGTAAGCGAAACAAAGTTCTTAAGAATTAACCATACAACAAAAATGTTAATATGAACATACGATAAACGCAATTCCCTAACTTCAGGGCATAAAATAACCATAAAGGAGTTAACACGCTGTTAAAATCAGCCAATCAATTGACCGATCAAAAGTAGGTGAAGCATTTACAATAACTTTACGTGCGGAAGGCTTACCAGGAACACTGACTGATAATAACGGGTAGCGAGAGAGGGAGAGTGTGTCATGTGAATCCGTGCTGTCAACAACAAATATATAAAGGTCAGTTGAAAACACTTGGATACCAGAGAATACCTTTTATTCAACAAATGTATTTGCTATATCATATTTTCATCGCTTCTCTTATAGTATACCAATTCCTTTAAACATATTTTTTAAACTTTATTGAAAAACACCTACGTCTCACCATTTAGGTCAAACAACATTCTTTATGCTCCAGTGAACTTAGCTTAACTCGCTGACTAACCACGCGTGAAACTTCCGTTTGACTGATATATATATATATATATATATATATATATATATATATATATATATATATATATATATATAATTCATGATTTCTCCGTAATATATATATATATATATATATATATATATATATATATATATATATATATATATTGATCCAGTCCTTTTATGCTTAGTCTCTAAGTAGTACTAAATATAAAATGTATGCCAGAACTTTTCAGGGAGTGTCAAGGACAATCTGTTTAATTCTTTTAACCTGAATTCTTCCAAATATTTATAATCTTTTAATTTGTTGAAATGTTTTGTTGAAAACAGTTTTACCAGTTGCATTGCTAAATGTAGAGTACTTTTTCAGCATTTTTATATGTGTGTCACTTGCAAGTGTAGGTTGATAGTGGAACTGTAGGAGAAACAAAGAAACAAAGAAACAAAGCTATATTAGTTAAAAGAAAAGAAAAAGTTCTAACTGGTTAGAAAGAAAGAAAGAGAGATAGAAAAAAGTGGAATTTGTTAAAAGGAAATAAAAGAAGAAAGAAAGTTGAATTTGTTAATAAGAAAGAAAGAAAGAAAAAAAGAAAGAAAGAAAGAAAGTTTGAATTGTTAATAAGAAAAAGAAAGAAAGAAAAGAAAGAAAGAAAAGAAAGAAAGAAAGAAAGAAGAAAGAAGAAAGAAAAAAAGAAAGAAAGAAAGAAAGAAAGCTGAATTTGTTAATAAGAAAGAAAGAAAAGAAAGAAAGAAAATTTGTTAATAAAAGAAAGAAAGAAAGAATTTGTTAATAAGAAAGAAAGAAAGAAAGAAAAGAAGAAAGAAAGCCGAATTTGTTAATAAGAAAGAAAGAAAGATGAATGAATGAAAGAAAGAAAGAAAGAAAGAAAGAAAGAAAGAAAGAAAGAAAGAAAGAAAAGAAACAAAGAAACAAAGAAACAAAGCCGAATTAATAAGAAAGAAAGAAAGAAAGAAAGAAAGAAAGAAAATTGAATTTGTTAATAAGAAAGAAGAAAGAAAGAAAAAAGAAAGAAAGCTGAATTTGAATGAATAATAATAAGAAAGAAAGAAAGAAAGAAAGAAAGATAGAAAGAAAGAAAGCTGAATTTTTAAAAGAAAGAAAAAAGAAAAGAAAGAAAGAAAGAAATGAAAATAGGATAAATATAGCAGAAAGAAAAAACGAAACAAAGTTGAATTGAGTTGAAAGAAAGAAAGAAAGAAAAGAAAGAAAGAAAGAAAGAAAGAAAATAAAGTAAGTTGAATTAGCTAAGAAAAAAGAGAAAAAGAAAGAAAACAAAGAAAGCTGAGTTTGTTTATAAAATAAAAGTAGCAGAAAGAAAGAAAAAACGAAAGAAAGTAGAACTGAATTAAAAGAAAGAAAGAAAATTGAATTTGTTAATAAGAAAGAAAGAAAGAAAGAAAGAAAGAAAGAAAGAAAGTTGAATGTTTAATAATAAAGAAAGAAAGAATGTAAGAAAGAAAATCAAAAAAATTACATAAATACGGAAATGAACAAATAAAAATAGGATCAAATTAATGGCTCCAAGAGATATACAACAAAATGACTAAAGACAGAATATAGGTGAGGGTATGGGATAGGTTCAACTAGTTAAGAAACTTTTGTACGGCTGTATCCTGATGAGGCTAAGTACCAGGATGTAGACACGTGGCTCATAATAATACCTGACGAAGTTAGAGCAATTATCTTTCAATACGTCATCATTACTGCTATTTCATACAAGATGTTTCACACCTATAAATATACATAGATTTTTGTATTTTATTTATAGATTGCCTTTAATAATTCACTTTTATCCTCTTCACAGACACATCTAATATCCGTATATAGACATACACGCACACTCGTGCGCTTCCGCAGACAAACATTTAATAATCTCTTTGATCTTATCTATTGTTGTCTAATAAATATTTATCGAATCTATTTATTTCGATAATAAAATTATTCAGATTAGCAGGACCAGTGGATATAACACAGTATAATAATTTAATTATTTCGACGTTTGATATGAGCTATTGTAAAATACTCCCAATATGTAAAAAGTATAACAATCTTGATTTAACTCTCTCTCTCTCACTTTTTTCTTTTCTTTCCTTCTTTTCATTTTTTCATTATGTTCGATTGAAACAGATTAGCGTTATCGCTTCCTCGCGCTCTATCTTTCCCTAACTCTCTTACTTTCTTTCTTTCTTTCTTATATTTTTCTGTGTAGCATCTCCTATTTCTCCACTTTCTTTCTTTATAATAAAAAACGGAATTGTCCATTATTTAGCTTAGGTGACGACACTCATAAGAAATAAGAATTCAGCGGATAAGAAACATCAGATAATCAGGATTTACATTTGTGAATTTCATCTTGGACGGTCTCATTTCTAACCAGAGTGTGTTGCAAGATGATAACGGTCGTACAAATAAGGAACACGAGTATTGATATATAGATAGTTGTTAGCTCAGGGATGGGGAACCTGTAACCTTCCAGACCACTAAATGCAACTTCCCACGTTGAAAGAGAAATGGAAATCGCGCACCCCCACTCTAGAATCTGATATCCCAATGTTTTATCATGAGAGGTCACCAGACGTGCTGGACTGTGGCATCGTTGTAAGCCAGTTCAAACTCCAGTCGCGCAATTACGTTTGCTTTCGGACTAATACTCTTGGTAAGGGTATGAATTCCTCATCCTCCCAGCTATGGATTAGGTTTGTTTGTTTTACTGCATATAAATAAACTCCTTTAGGGTCATTTAATGCCAAAAACAAGTCATTTTAATAAAAGTTTCTATGTTTCAAGTTCTTCAAATTGGTATAAATAATTTTCATTAACTTCATTTGGTTTGGTTTGGTTCGGTTTGGTTTGGTTTGATTTGGTTTGTTTAATGGTATAATAACCCTGTGGGTTATTTAATGCCAAAAACTGTTTAAGTGTGAGACAAAAGTAGATACTCAAGTTTCTTTTACAGGTGTAGATGTATTTGGATTAAATAGTACTACTACTGTTGTTCTACATGAATGATTTTGGCATTAGATAACTCACGAAGATTGATATGCCATTAAAACAAAGAAACCGAACACACACACACACACACATATCTCCCAGCTACGGGTTAAATTGTATCACTACTGTTCTCCTACTATGATGGCTTTGGCATTGAATAACCCATGAAGGTTGATATGCCATTAATTTTTTTTAAATAAACGAAAAAATGCGATTAAAATGTTTGTAAAGTTTTCCATTGTTTTAAGAAGTATATATTAAATTTGGTTTAAGTTATTAACAAAGTTTAGACGCCCTGTCGTTGGTGCTTCAAATACGTTGATTGATCATTTCTTACCCCACAAAGGGGTAAGACCACCCCCAATGGGTGTGCTGGTTATGACTCATCGGGGAGGGGGGGGGCAGCCTAATGTCGGTATCAGCCAATCAGCGAGAGAGTCTATTTCCTTTTTTTAATAGCGCCAGACCAAGGAAATTGTTTTTTGCGTCTGAGGTGGAGCGCCACACCTACCATCAGCTCCTTACTTTACCGCACAGATCCCTGTGCTACTCATACGCTGAGTTGGCGAGGACCAGGATCGAACTAGGAACCTTGTGGTTTCGAGCCGAACGCTCTACCGACTGAACTAACCCGGCTCAAACTACATCAAATGGTGAAGCTCCAGTTCTGGATATCTGGGGAGTTTGTTGTATCTCTTCATTGCCATTACTCCCAGGTCCACTCTAAGCCGGAGTGATAGTACCTGTTAATGGGTCAAATAGATCTGTTTAAAAATTATTAAGAAAAACTATGCAAAAATATAAATATGACGTACATTGAACGCAATTCTCAATCCTCCGGCTATAAGATAACTTTAGATGAGTTAACATGCCGTTAAAATCAATCAATTGGCCAATCTACTAGTTTAGGCTTTAGATTCTGTTGTGAAGATACTAAAAATATGCTAAGTATATATTAATTAAATTTGCGTTAAGTTATTAGTTAAAAATTTAGACTACATTACATACTTAAAAAAATATCGAGTGGTCTTAGTATTTATATTTTTATAACTCAATAAATATATCATATTTTATTAACGTTTCCTGGTAACGTTTAATTGGTGCTATTACAAGGGAGAGTCAAAGTTTAGGTACCAGACATGCATGCCGAAAAAAAAAAAAAAAATATGATATTGTAAAAAGTACCTGGTGCCTATTAGTATATAATATAGATATTTGTTTTATATATCTAGATGATAGATTAAAACAATTTATAACAAATTATTTCATTTTTTTTTTTTTAGAGGCATATCATGTCATTTTTTCCATATGTCCACAAGAGAATGCCACTTATGAATTTGTTCTTGCTTCTTCATAAGTGTCCAGTATGTCTTGTTCGTTTTAATTGGATGGTTTCAGTGCTACTGTATGGCTGAACCATTCGGACCAAACGTTTAGAGAACAAGCTAAATTCTTTAAAAAATGAGACTATATTACCTTTAGGCACCCCTTTTTGATCTCGATTAAGAAAGGACATGTTTTTCATTTACACCGTCAATATCCGGTTGTTTGTTAGGGGTTAGCATTAGGGGTTAGGGTTAGTGGTTAGGGTTAGGGGTTTATAATTTTTTTAAATCTAAAAATCGTCTGTTAAAGCAACCGGATATTGACGGTGTAAATGAAAAACATGTCCTTTCTTAATCGAGATCAAAAAGGGGTGCCTAAAGGTCATATGGTCCAAAAAATGTAAATATGAACGTACAATTAACGTGATTCCCTAACCTCTTGGAACAAAATAACCCTAGACGGGTTTGAAATGCCGTTAAAATCAATCAATTATTGAAATTTACTATGTTTGAAAGTTGCTGTCCGTCAGTTTAAATGGGAATTTGTAACCGTGTCAGTAATATTGTATGACTGTACCACTTGAACTGGTGAAAAAGTTAGATAGGATAATTCCTAAAAAGGATGCTATGTGTTGTTTTGAACAAATTCAGGAAGTTGCATCCTAAAAAACAGCAGGTGTACGGCCATTCATCTCCCATCACACAAACCACCCAAGAAAGACGAACAAGACATGCTGGGCACTGCTGGGGAAGTAAGGACGAACTCATAAGCGGCATTCTCCTGCTTTCATCAGCTCTGTACGGAAACTAGGTGCCATCAAGAAGACCTACCAATAGCGATGGCCGATGGGGACGGATAGTGAGAAATAATCTAGGGAATACATGATGATGATGATGATGATGATATATGGACACATCAGCAAAAAACATGCTATCATCAGCTCTGTGCGGACGCTGGGTGTCGTCTAGAAGGCCTACCAAGAGTAATGGCTGATGGGGACGGATAGTTGTTGTCAAGACACCTTGATGATGATGATGATGATGAGGAGGAGGAGGAGGAGGAGGAGGAAGAGGAAGAGGAGGGGGGAGGAGGATAACATTCCCTGAAAATCGTTAAGTTTTTTTCTGACAAATGTTTTTTTGGCAAGTTTTAGAGAAAAGGCCACGTTCTAAAGGGTAAATTCACCTAATGGTTTTTATTACTCATAACCAAATTAGTTACTGCACTTCAGTGTTTTACTGGCAAATTACTTGCATTATTAAAACTATTCAGCGGTCCATCCTGTCAGCTGCGGCTGCAGAATACACCGACTGCACTTCCACCTGTTGGCCGTGGATGCTGACCCGTAATACGCGAGGACAGGATTGTCGGGGCTGAGCGGTCTGTGACCCGGGGAGTAAGTGGTCCCCTGACATGCAACACTCCACTTCGACCCTTACATGGGCTAAAAGGACAGTCGGAGAGGCACCATCTGATCAATCGCCTGATAATGTCAAGCCCTAGCAACTATATGATTGTCCCGACCGTATTCTTCAATTTGCTTTTATAGCAAACACCCACCCCTGTTTATCATATTACGGTCAAGTCACGTTGAAAGCATCAGTTCCTGCAAGATAACCAAAGTTAAGCAGCGATGAGCCTGTTCAATACTTTATTAGGTGACTACTTAAGCAACAGCAGGTACTGTAAGCAACCTAGGCCCTTTGTTTATAAAAATGACTTGATTCGACATTAAATCATCCGAAACGGGATGACATACCATAAAACAAAACAAACCAACTTTATATCATATCGGCACAAGGCGGCGGTGACAGAGGGTCAACCACCAGTATTTATCAATATTCATGAAGTTAATGAAAATTATTTCTACTAATTTATTAATACACATTAAGTTAAACAGTACATCGGTGTGGCCTAAAGTCGGTATCATCCAGGCAGCGAGGGAGTCTATATCCTTTTCCCTAGCACTAGACCAAGGAGATTGTTTTGCTTTTTGCATCTGAGATGGAGCTCCACACCTACCATCAGCTCATTACTTTACCGCACAGATCCCTGTGCTTCTCACACGCTGAGTTGCCGAGGGTCGGTATCGTACCCGGGACCTTTTGGTTCCTTGGCTGATGGTCTACATATATATTTAAAAACAAGATTTAGCATCAAATAACCCACAAGGGTTTATAAGCCTTTAAAAATCAACCAACCACATTCAGAGGCATTACATACTATCCTTACCCTAACTTTTTAATCACATCTTGTGGGATTGATGGGTGCCGTTCATTTTTCCTATTGTAGAAATTCACTGTTGACATGTTATGATTAAGAACATTAAAATGATGAATATATCTTGTTAATAACAAAAACATGCTCTATAGTCAAGGCTAAAGATACATACTCAAAAATATATTTCTGTTATGATAGAGAATATCAAATAGTTGTTTTCAAATAAACTTTGGTCGCATTTATCTCATTACTTTTACACACACACACACACACACACATACATACATATATATAAGTAGACAGAGTGGCCTATTGTCGGAATCAGCCGAACAGCTAGCGCTTTTGTACTGGGGAGAAGTGCCACACCTACCGTCAGCTCTCGACTTTACCGCACATACCAGAATACTCAAACTGTGATACTCATGCGCTGAGATAGGGGAGACCCGTATCGAACCCAGAACCTTGAGATTCATAGGCGGCTGGTCTACCGACTGTGTTAAATCGGACCCATATACACACACACACATATATACCTTTTCCTTTAAATGAAGGCCCTGATTTAGATGACCATTAGTTGTTGATTATGATGCAAAGTAGAAGAGAACCTGATAACCAACAATCGAAGATTTAGAAGAGCCAGGATCATCAACAAAATATTATATGTAGAGCATTTTCTACACTTAAAAAATATGGACTTCATATTTTTAATACAAAAATATTTTTCATGCTATCTCATAGCAAAAAGCCTGTAAAGTATTTAAACCTGTAATAGCGGAAAGCAAAAAAAAAAAATTCTGGAAATTTGTCAAAGATCTGTTTGTTGTATCTTAGCTGTTTGTTGGAGTAGAAAAGATTGTGATTTTTTTAGCTCAAAGCTTTGAAAATATTGAAATGAACAAAATAAGGTCAATTTCTTGCGTTTTTTTTTTTTGTATTTTTTGTATATGTGTGTTTTGTTTTCTTTTTAATTTATTTGTTTGTTTTGGGGGTGGGGATCCTTTTTTGAGATTTTTTTTTTTTTTTTTTTTTCAAAATTTATCTGAAATTACGAAGTTTCCAGCTTGCACTAGAAAATAAAAATTCGCAGACGAATAAAAAGTGATTTCATATGCTCTGCTCACACTTTCACAAAACATTAAAACAATTTATTTCAAAGTAAAATAAATAAATAAATTTTAAAAAAGCAAATGCCATCCTTGCTTCTCCAGAAGTGTCCAGCTTATCTAAGATGGCCACTTGCATTGTTTAATCAGTGTGCCACCATAGTTATTATACATGATACTACCAGCAAAATTAACGGAATTTGGACAGCATGGATTGTGTAACGATTATCGCCAGAGAAAATGGATGGTGGGTCAAGTTCAAATCCTGGACGAGGCTGTTTACGTTTCATTTCACACTAAGGGAAAGGCATCTCTCCACCCCCAGCAATGAGCAAAATATTAGGGCAGACTGGATCCTTTTCCTTTGAACGAGGAGAAGATAAACTCTGAATTCAAATTCCGTTTAAAAATTGACCTTGTTTCTTATTATCTAAATCCCATCAATTAATATTGCAACAATCAAATTCAAACCAATCATTTAAGATAGATAGATAGAGAAGCTAATAGAGACATGTAGAGGATAATATGAAGAAACTGATAGACCTAAAAATAGACTGAGATAGATAGATAGATAGATAGATATCATAGTAGTGGAATATCCAGTGACTGTCGGACTCCCAATCCCCATAATAATGAGGTGGAATCCCCATGGCGGAGTGACTAATGTGCTGGATTGCGACATCGTAGTATGCGAGTTCGAACTGCAGTCACGCTATTACGTTCATTTTCGGACTTATACTCTTGGGAAAGGTATGAGCCTCCTCATCCCCTCAACTATATGTTAATTAGTACCACTACTGTTCTTCTACAAGTATGACTTCGGCATTAAGTGACCCATGAAGGTTGATATGCCATTAAACAAAGAAATCAAACCAAACCATAATAGTGAGTGAGACTAGTTTATGAAACCATCGCTCTATTCAAAGCACCTGAAGTAGATATTTACTTACCGTATTTGACGTCATATAGGAGGCACTTTTTTCCAAAATTTTGGCTCAAAAATTGCCCTGCGTCTTATACATCGTAGGTGAAGTTTGAGACCTTCCGTTGGCCTAGGCTAATCTTCTCTATGATGCTCACTAACCCAGCTTACGCTCAGTACTTTTACCTACCCTGTACTGCCAAATTGTTTTTATACATCTATGTTTCTGTTTGTATAATGCACGGCTAGACTGTTTTCAACAACTCTTAACATCCTATACCACCTCATTCCACCTGGCCGGAAGTCACATTCATTTTCTTGATCCACCCCAAACGATAGCCTTTGTTTAAATGTAATATTAAACATATTTAGTAGTCTTTGATTTATAGGAAATAACAGGTAACTTTAAATGAAAAGGCCATTTTAGCCATTTTTTTATAAATCTTTATAGGAATGGGGCTCTGGACTTAGAAAATTCTCAACTGGATGTTAAGAGTTAAATACGCTAAAAACTTTTTTTTCCTGAATCTGACGTGCTGAAATGGGGGTGCGTCTTATATACCCGTGCGTCTTATATGCCGTCAAATACGTTAGCTTAAGTTGGTAGGGACAAAATGATAGATATCTTCTGAAGCAGTAGCAAATGAATGGTTGCTGTGTCCATTATCACCTGTGATAGGTGAAGAACAATGACATAGGAGGTGCTTAAATTAGTTTATTGAACTCAAAGGACACATTGTACGTTGACCTTTGTCCATAAAACAACTACATGTGTGGTTGTATCTCGAAAGCTGGGGTAGACGATGTGCTGTGCTTCATATGGCTTTAAAGGGCAAAGTATGTTGGGGAACAGACCTTTAAAGATGGGATATAAAATACCGCCCGTCAGGACAGGAGCAAACCTTATGGTTGCCTCTCGAAAGCTGAGAAAGACGATGTGCTGTGCTTTGATCATATCATGGGTAGTCAGATGGCTTTAAAGTCTATTGGAGGACATACAGTTAAAGATGGGACACAGAACACCACTTGTCGGGTCAGGAGCGGACACCTTATGCTTGCCTCTCGAAAGCTGAGGAAGATGATGTGCTGTGTGTCGATCGTATAATGGGCTTTCAGGTGGCTTTAAAGGGCAAAATCTGTCGGGGAACACGATTGAAGATGGGGTACAGAACACCACTTGTCGGGTCAGGAGCACACACTATTCCTTGACATCGGTCGCGACCAGCAGAGATCAGCTGGCAACGATCAACTTCGAAGTTAGATGTGGGTAACTCGAGTGGTGCAATGGTTAACTAGCTATGATTGTAGACCGTTAGTAGTGAGTTCGATTCTCACCAGCTGTCTCGCACGTCTGGTCTTCGAAATTGAATGTTGCCATCCTAGTTATGGCGTGCCAGAAGCTTACGTCAGTCGACGCAGTTTAAAGATTCCTGGGATGTAGATTTACACTTTTCAGATTGGCCTTGAGGCTGTCCTCGTACTTGTTGGGAGACACACATAATTGTCTCTCCTTGTCGCGTGTCGGTTGATCACGTGACAATTCAACCAGTTCAAGGCTGACCTGCGAGTAATGGCGATGAAGGAATACTCCACACTTCCCAGAGCTCTAGAATTGGAGTCTCACCACTAGAGGCAGTTTAGCATCACACTCAGGACAGTAAAGACCATCAGCCACTGCCTTATATCACATATATGATAAAAAAGTGTTGGGGGTTTGCCATGAGATCAATACGGTCGGAGCAATCATAGAGGTGCTAGGGTTTGACATGACCAACTGACTGATCAGCGGGGGCCTTTCCGACCGACCGTCTAGCTCAAGAAAGGGCCAAAGTGGAATGTTGTATGTCATGGACTGTTCAGCTATCAGGATTCCACCCTTAAGCATCACGGGTCGCCACCCACAGCCAAAAGGTGGTCCCAATGGCGGGAGGGTCTTATCCCTCTGCAGAGGTGCAGTTGGCGTATTCTACAGTCTCAGTTGACAGGGCAGTACTTGAACAGAGGAAGTAAGATAGCCATGTGGCTTTAGCGTCCTCAAGCAGAGTTCAGAGACAACGTCTCTACTGTTCAAAGATCAGAGGCAAAAAGAGTAGGGGGTTTAGGGGGAGTGATCACCTACCGGAATCAACTAAGGGAGACGACTATTTTTGTATCCCTTCAACATTACAATCCTTGTGGTTTGATATTTTCTGTTGAAGCATCATATGAATTAAATGTTGACTAAATAAATAAAAATTAAGAAAGATTCGTGATAATCTTGAGAACAATGCAAAACTCTTTCCAGATCGCCGAAGTTAAGCAACGATAAACACGCTCAGTACTAGTATTATCTGCGTTATTCGGACTATTGTCCCCATCTTTATTGTTATTTGTACAACGTTTCGGCCGATATGCCCTCCGGCCTTCTTCAGGTATTTCTTGTCGGACTCGGGAACCTTCTCGGACACAGGAACCTTCTTTTCGGACTCGAGAACCAACTATGGTTAGCAGAATGAGAACAGGATACCCCCATGGACTGAATAAAGGGTTAGGTTCAAAGTTCCATGATGGCTCCCGACTACGACAAGAAAGTTCCCGAGTTCGAAAAGAAGGTTCCCGAGTGCGAAAAGAAGGTTTCCGAGTCCGACAAGAAATACCTGAAGAAGGCCGGAGGACATATCGGCCGAAACGTTGTACAAATAACAATAAAGATGGTGACAATAGTCCGAATAACGCATATAATACTAATTATCAAGCCTCATCTCAAACATTCAGATAAACGGTCAGTACTTAAATGAGTACTCACTTATGAGCAGCTGGTACCATAAGCATGTGTTATCACAGCACCTCCGCCATGAGCAGGATGTGACACAAGGTCAATTTCTAAGCAGAGTACACCTGTTTTGAATTTGAGTTTTCCTTCTCCTGGAACGGTTGTCTTACCAAGTCTAAATAATACAATTCCCTGCTATTTATTCATAGCTGGGTGGAAAACAAATGGATTCCTGTCTTTCTCAAAAGTTCATTGGCGTGAAGTGAAGACACATGAGATTTTCGTTTAAAATGTATGTATTTACCCAACCCCTCCGACATGGACAGGATGCGATACAAGATTAATTTTTAAGCGGAGTTCAGCTAGTTTTGAATTCACAATCTTCCTTCTCCTAGACCGGTTGTCGTACCAAGGTTAAAGATTCCAATCTGTCTTACTATCTACCCATGGCTGGGGAGAAGAATAGATGGATTTGGATTTGGATCTGGATCCAACCGTAGACGAACTGCAAACCCGTCTGGTTTCCATTATAACAAGCAACCCATGACGACATTGATGATTTCCACTGTTTAGAAGAGAGTGATTGGGTTCCAATTCTTATTTCCAAGTTACCCCTATTATATCGAGAAGTTTGACACACAAAACTGAAAATTTCTTTATTCTCTAGAAGCGTTTGAAATTTATTGCTCAAATTAAAATCTCGCTGTGATGTGTCGTTTTCGTTGGGTTACGATTCCGCACCATACACACACACACACACAAATAATACTTATAAATACATATGTACATTAACACACACACAACACACATTATATATATATATATATATATATATATATATATATAATATTTAGAAATTTGAAAAAAAACAAGTGTTTTTGGGTTTTTTTTCAAATTTTTAATATTGTCGGATTTATTTCCATATTTACTCCCATATATATATATATATATATATATATATATATATATATATATATATATATATATTGATTGGGGTACAGTTACACGCGTATATATATATATATATATATATATATATATATATGTGTGTGTGTGTGTGTGTGTGTGTGTGTGTGTGTGTGTATATATATCGTCCTCTCCTCAAGTCGTGCTGACCGTACGGATATCCATGACTCTCTCTCTCTCTCTCTCTCTCTCTCTCTCTCTCTCTCTCTCCCCAACCGTTCCCTATCGGTCATCGCCACTGGCAGGTCTTCCGCACTGCACACAGAATCCGTACAAGCTGATTGAAGTATTTTTTCTGGTCGGCCTACACTGGTCTTTCCATGCGTTGGTGTACACAGTAGAACGTCACTTATGTGTTCGTCCTTGCTTCCCCAGCAGAGTCCAGCATGTCATTTTTGTCTCACCTGGATGGCTTGTGTAACCGAGGGCAAGTTGCCGTACAGCTGCTTTTTTGTGGGGTTCTACTTACTTTATATATATATAATATATATATATATATATATATAGTAAAGTTGGCCTATTGTCGGTTATAGCCGGACGGCGACGGAGTCTATATCCTTTTCGCTAGCGATAGACCAGGGAGATTGTTTTTGCGTCTGAGGTGGAGCGTCACACCTACCATCAGCCTCCCACTTTTCCGAGATTAACTAAGCTGTGCTACTCATGCGTTTAATTGGCGGGGACTGGTATAAAACCTGCAACCTTCTAATTCATAGGCAGGTGCTCTACCGACTGAGCTAAACCGAAGTAAAATATTTGATATTTTAAATATAAAATATACAGTTTTTATTCATTTTATTGTTGTTCATCTCTAAAATAAAAATGTTTAAAGAAAGATTAACACGAATGTTAAAGATTTAGACTTTTTTTTTAACTACTTCAAATTTGAATTATTTTACTGTTGGTGGAGTATAAAAAAAAAATAAGAGTTAGCTGTTAAGCCCTTTAATGACAAAATACGTCATAAAAGGATTCAAATGAGAAAGAAAAAGTGGAAAAAAAGAAAAATTAAAAAGAAAAGAAGTTCGATCTGGGGTGGAAAATAAATAGCTAAACAAACACGAGGCAAAAACAAGTAGCAGACGATACCAGCCGAACAAACAAAAAAATGTGAAGACGACAGAAAGAATTCCCGCATATCCAGTTCTCTTTAACGGCAACCACGTTGAGTGATATGTCCATATATGGAAAATTGGCGGCAAACTTGCGAGGAATCGGAGGAGGAAGTTCTACCAATGCCGCTTCCTACTCCTCTCCTCCCACTTGACTTGGAATCTACAGTTGCATTCTTCCTATTTTTTCCTCTTTCGATCTGTCAATCTCTTCTTTCCGCACGATACGCAAGTATCAGGTTGTAGACATGCACGTAGCGTGTATTACATAGCTTTTTGCAACCATGGTTTTTACTAGTTTGAAATGTCCTAAGAAACGACAAATAAAAAATGGAAACTAGTATAATAAAAGGAATGGTACTTTAATTTCACTAGTACAAGGGATACATATTTTTTCTTTGCTTTTTTTATTTATTTTTTATTTAAGTTGAAATGACTCTTTCATTCCCCTACTTTTTTAGTGACTCTCACGAACGACTCTCAATAACTTATAAAAATCAGAGCTTTACTTTCTTCGTTGTGACATTTAAAACCTCTTAAACCAGACTTTTCTTTTTCGGTAATATAATCGGCTTTTCTTTGCAGTAAAAACCATATCCTATGAGGTATAAATGAAAATATGATTTAGTCGACAAAAAGTGGAACTTCGTTTTTGGTTGAAATTAGATTATTCAAATTAAAGATCCTGGCACTGATTTTATCAGTTTTGTTAAACAATCCTTTAAATAATGAATCACTTTAAATAATTTCTATATACAGGGTGTTTCAGAAAAAATGATATCATTTCATAATCTAATAACTTGACAAATTCTCATTCAAATGATCTCAGATTTTAACAGCACGTGTCGAAACAATTCGGTTTAGTGTTGTTTTTTTCCAGGTATAGAAATGTCATTCACTGGTAGGGGAAGTTGTTTAAACACCAAACGTAGAATTTTGAGTTATTTCTACACATTCTGTTAAAATTT
Organism: Doryteuthis pealeii; assembly: GCA_023376005.1. Classification (NCBI taxonomy): domain Eukaryota; kingdom Metazoa; phylum Mollusca; class Cephalopoda; order Myopsida; family Loliginidae; genus Doryteuthis; species Doryteuthis pealeii. The sequence goes on from CM042147.1 coordinate 87,240,072, forward strand.
GAGATCATTAAGACAAGAATTTGTTCAAATTAGATTACAAAATTATATCATTTTTTTTCTGAAACACCCTGTACATCTCAAATGATATCAATTTTTAAATACCCTATATTAATAAAATTCCTTATGTGTGTTGACCTAAAAACATGAATTTTTATTAGAACAATACACTTAAAATTCTCTTAGAGAATAAAGCAATTTCCAGTCAAATCTGCAACTGAATGGTAATTTTGCGATGCATTTGTTTTCAATGGATGTAATTTTTTAATAAAGATACTCGATATAACGGAGATAACTATTAGATGTTAATTAGAATCCTTCACCTCTTTGTGAATAAAAGTACCAATATCATCATGGACCGCTGCTACAGCGGGAATTTAACCGAGACGTCTAATTGCTATAACAAGACTCGCCTATATGGCTCCTAAGACGAAAAAAAACTTTTATTGCTCAGCTGTTTGTCTTCGGTTATAGGACCGAGCTGTATTTTTTCCGGTTTCTGTCATGATTGATAATGGATATAGCAGTTATTTTCTTCTTTTTAGAGCTTGGACAATATGATCTAACAACTTGCAATGACCCTTAAAAGTGAAAAAGAAAAAATCGATCACTGATTGGTTACTTCCACAATTGTACGAGAACACAGTGTATTTCATTGACTACACACAAACGTATGTACAACTCACGTGGTAAAAATGTGATCTAGTCGAACGAGCAATCTTTCCTTTTTTTTGTTTTGTGAGTTCGATTCTCACTTGATACCCCATATTTTAGGACTTATGCCAAATCATGCTAAACTTAGTTAATAACTTCTACACCCAAATTTATTATAATTTGACTGGAGTATTTTGGTGGGAGGTTGGCAAAAACCGGCACCTACACCCAAGCGAACGTGGACGTAATTTTTACTATCGTATTATGGTTAAGCTACACACAAGAATGAACGAACAGACAAGATGCCATAACGAGTAATTCCTCTTCATGTATTTACTCAAGGCCATGGGGGTTACTTGGCGGTGTCCGTCTCTCCGACGCAACAGGTTGTACTAGGTTATATGGTACAAGCATCAAGAAATAATCCTCATTATTGAACAACCAAGACTTTTACAAGACTAAAAGGTTCCAACTGCCCTGCTATTCATAGAAGAAGAACGAGGATTCATGCCTTTCACAAAGATATTAGTGTGAATGAACGAACACTGTTCCAGTCATAGTTTGAACTCGGTTCGCTGATTCCATTAATTGCACCGTTAAACTATATGTAAATCTATTAGAAATTAATAACGCTGGCTTTTGGGCAAGAACCGGTCCATTCAACCAACAGAATATGGTAATTAGTCTTATTAATGTATTTTTGCCTTGTACTGAACTAATCCAACCTTAATGTAGTAACATGTTTTTATTTTTAGTAAAATTCTTTTATTGTCGATTTTTAAAATGTTCTTCTTTTTTTTAAATTTCTCATTTGATTTTTATTTAAATCAGTAAAAACTTATCTGAAACTTGCCAAAAATCAACGTGTTGCAAGGTGATTTGTTTTCTTTGATTAATGGAATATCAATATTCGTGGGTTATTCAATGTCAAAACCATCTTTGTACGTGAACCCATAACTGAAGGGGGGTTTCATGCCTTTTTTACGGGTATTTGTCCGAAAGTGAACATAATCGTGCAACTAGATCTCGAACTCACTACGATGTTGCAGTCCAACACGATAGCCACCACGTCACAGAGACTCTCTCAAATGTGTTACAATAAAAGTTAAAGTAAAGAATATTTTTATAGTTGGGTAAAAAGAAAATCGTTTTTCTCTTTTTTTTTAAGTGTTGTATACATTTTGTCTTCTTTTTTTGTGATCAAACAGGAATTTTTTAAAAATGAAAAATATTTACTCAAAAACCGGTTATCTTTGTGTGTGTATAGAACCTTCTCCCCATAGCTTTTAAAACTAAAAGTTGTAATTCATTTATTCCCAAATAGGTAAAACCTAGAGATAATCTCATTAGTAAATTTAACACTTCGTTAGTATTTTAAACGCCCGAACATTCATTATTAATCTCCTGATGCACCAAAAACAGAGAACTATTGTTGAAAAATATAAACTAATTATTAACTTTAATTATCTTTTAAACGATAAATATATTTTACTCAAAGATTCACTTGTTAGACGCATGTTTAAAAAAATTAACTTCAGTGACGGTAGATCACGAAAGATTGCCCCATCCGTATTAAAACAGAGGTTAGTGTTTGTACTCATCTTACAAGCTGTTGAAAGTGAGCTCGAACGTAATATTGAGACCTTGAGCTAATTTTAGCTTAGTTTCTAACCAATGTTGCGCTAACCATTTTATCGTATTTTTTAATGTTATGTTCCGTTAAACATAACAATAAAAACTCTATTCGAAATCTTCACAATTTGCTACATCAGTCCCATAATAGTTGTGCATTTACGTATAAATATCATACACCAAATGTAACAACTATTATGGGACATATGCAGTATTTGTTGACGGCGCATAGTTTATTAACGTCGACACATGTATAATTAAGCGTGGCTTAGTACGACACAAGGCCACGATCGTAGAGCACCCGTGGGGATCGGAATCAATTGACTACTAGCGATTCGATCCACCAAATGAGCTGTCGCTCCATGATTGACAAAAGTTCTATACCAACTGTATCCGTACGTACATGTCTGTGTGTGTGTGTGCGCCCACCCGTACACGTGTTTGTAAATGAGACCGTAAGAAATCAATGAACGAATACGTTTACCGTTAAAAGTTGGTCTCCTTGATATAATAGTTAGCAAGCTTGGCTAGCAAACCATTACTAATCCTAGTGCTCCAGTAATTCTTGCCTTGTTCCAAACTAAGATAAACTTAATAAATGAATACAGAAGTTGATAAAAAAGTGAGCTTATAATATAGCGTGTAGTTTTATTCTTTATTACTTAGGTAGCATGGCAATTTCATGTTCAGGTTAAATAGTTTTAAAATTTTAATGAGCCAATAACGATGTTACTTGATTAGGCCCTATGAGAGGGAGCTACACGAGTTCTATAGCACAATGGCTCAAAAAACCAAAGTAGATTCTCAAACTAAAGGGGTCACAAGGGTTTTTGGGATTTAAGAAAATATTTGCCTATATTGAATACTAGTATTCACATGTTGAGGGAATCATACAGCACATGGTTTAAGACCGTAGTGGATAAAAATAGGATTACTACACGTTAAGAAAGGAGGCGTGAAAGAAAATTTATAATCCACCTAATAAAATTCCTCTCTCTGTCTTTCACACACACACACACACACACATTATATATATATATATATATATATATAATATATATATATATATAATGGTTAGAATTAAATGGTAAAAGAAGTTTTAATTTGTAAAATCTTTACTGTGCTCAATGCACGAAAATGCTGCGCAAAATCACAATATCTTTCAATTGTAAAAATATATAAGACGTAAAAGAGGATAAAAACTCACGACTCAGAGTTTCACGATTACAATCTTCAGGTGACTTAGTATTCCACACATCTGACTTTTAAGCGTAGCTTAGTTTGACACAAGGCCATGATAATGGGAGTACCCATGTGGATCCGACTCACTATACTACAAGCGATTCTATCCGCGAATTTTAACCAGAACATCTATCATTTATATATATTTACACACACACACACACACACACACACACACACACACACACACACATATATATACGTGTGTGTGTGTGTGTGTGTGTGTTCCGAAGAGCAAACAAGCTATTTTACATATTTTCACTAAAACTTTCTAATATCCTAAGTTGTATCATTAACCTAGAAAGGAAAGAACTTGAAACAAAGATTTCCTCATTGGTTTTCGGTTACGCAAACCTGACATAACTAGCTAAATAGCTGTTATATTGAGTAACACACTTTTAATAAATATAAACGCACAATAGTTTCATATTTCTAATTACAGAAATGGTTTTGCATGGGAAAAAAAGGTTATTTCGAGCCACTGAAGCTGTCCGAGCAGGCGAGTGAAAACGCTAAATGCTTATCAGATTTAGAAATGTATCAGCATTTAACATATTTACTTTCCTTCTCAAATGTTTTTTTTTTTCGTTTTGTTTGTTTGTTTTTTGTTTTTGTTTTTTTTTTTTGTTTTTCGTTTAATTTTGTTTTTCTTTTACTTTGAATTCATTCTTTCGCCCCGGGAAAAAGGAGAGCAGACGATTTCAACTTGATTCCTCCGCTAGTTGACAAGTTGCTTAACTTCTTAAGACAATACGCAGACTTTAGACTTCAAGACACCTTAAACCTCACTTTCAAAGGAATTAAACTCACTTTAACCCTGGAGATATGTCCGCTGAATTATACCTCTCAATTACGGAGAAAACAAGAGGCAGACATCAGCCTTTATGACACCCTGAACCTCACTTTCAAAGGAATTAAACACACTTTAACACTGTAGATTTATCCACTCTCTCTCTCTCTCTCTCTCTCTCTCTCTCTCTATATATATATATATATTATATATATATATATATATATATATATAAGTTTCGATTTGGTTCGCTAATCTAGCTCTACAAGTACATATTGAACACTTTCAATATTTATTATTTATATATATATATATCTACCGACCCCTCTGCACAAACAGGATGTGACACAAAGTCAATTTCCTAAGCGGTGTTAACAGGTTTGAATTTTCGAAGTTTCCCTCCTCCTTGACTGGTTCTCTAACCAATATTAAAGAGCCCAGTCTGCTCTACTATTTACACATAACTTGAGGCAGAGTATTTGGATGCATACCTTTCCCAAGGCTATTAAGGCTGTTTGAAATGCAAACAGCCTCATCCAGGATTTGAACTCGCGTCAACGAGTCCATTTCCTACGACTCTAACCATACTGCTATATATTTTGTATAGACACCTATTCAAGAGTTAATCATCATCAAAGTTTCTTAATGAAAACATTCATTGTAGAAACCGGTGTCTCCAATGCCATAAGCACACGTTGAAATTTCTTCGAGCGCGGGAAATCAGTCTGACATTTAGAGCGATAAATCAGCGGCGATCTTATAGAGAAAAGATGCATGAATATGCCAAATAAAAACGGTATATTCTCTGGTATTTCTAGTAGACATTCCTTTTTCTCTCGATTCTCTCAGTACAATACCATTATCTTCTTTCTTTTTTTAATCACTGTTAATATCCTTAGATTTTTAATCATCTATGAGGTACCATCTTTTACCGCGCTCTAACATTTCGAGAAAGGAAATCATTTACTAAACTTAGCTTGGTTTGGTACAAAGTCTGAAATATTGTGCACCCGGTGAGAATCGAGCTCACTAACAGTAATCAGCTAACTTTGCTCGTTGACTACGTCGCCACACGTGGCACCTTAAAAAAGAACAACTATGGGTTAAAAACTACTACTACTAAGATGGCCTTGGCATAAAGTAACCCATGAAGGCTGATATGCCATTAAACAAAGAAACCAAATCAAACCAAACCTTTAAAACTAAGCGTAGCATGGATTTAGCATAAGGTTTCAATTATGGTGCCACCTAGTGATGAACGACTTAACTACTCATTAGTCTGCGATACTATCTTTCTAACCATTACAGAAAGGCTTGGCGCCTATATTTCAACTGCTGGTGGTAATTCGTATTTCTACTATTTGAGTAGTTCACTTATTCATTTCATGAAATTATTCACCTTATGTAGCTCCAGACAAATCTAAATTGAAGAAGTCTCAAAAATGTATCTTGATGTAGAGCATTTTCTTTATTCGTATGCCTTGTATTACGATCCTTCTTCCCTTTTGAGTAACGCTAAGGTCATCTAATTTTTAAAAAGCCTTATTTATTCATTAGGATAAATTAGCAAAGACATAAAAAAGATAGCGAAACTTTATCTACGCTTAAACTTAAATTCGGCTGCTTAAAGATGAAACGAATGTGTTCAAAATAAAACACATGGCAGTTACAACCACGAAGAAGGATACACATAGTAGCAGCGAAAAATCACCGTTTACCGGCGACGTGCAAGCTTTTGTCCTTTCTATTGGTAAAAAGCAAACGACATTCGGAGAGCCACTGTTACGGCTCGTAATTTTCAGGTATTTCTACAATTCACTAGTCATCTATATCTAACTAAAATTCTTACTATGTTTGACCGTAACCCAGAAAAAAAAAAGCCACATAATAGCGTGATTGTTAGTAGAGCATTAAAATACTCTAACTTAGAGAATAAAGCGATCACCAACCCATGTTACAACTAAATAGCAATTTTGTAGGATCTTCGTTCAGCAATTCTAATAATCCAAATTTTCGTGATAACTAAGAGATACTAATGAGAATCTTTCACTTCTTCCGAAACAGAAGCACCAGTGTCATCATGGACCGCTGTTAGAACAGGAATCCAACGTGTTCACAGGTTGTCTAGTACTAAATAACTTTTCGGGACATCTTTCTTCTATAGATGAATGTTTTGTGTTATTAAGCTGGCAAACATTAATATTCACGGAACACCCAGTGAGAAACAAACTCAACAGAAATTCCAATCCCGTTAAAAATTCCTTTGTTTTATAGTATAATGTCAGATGTAATGTTCTCCTATAGACACCTACACATGGACAAACCAGTGTATGGTGACCAGTAAAAACTACATCAATCAGCTCTGTACGGATACTGTATACCGTGTGGAAGACCTGTCTGGAGCAATGACTAATGGGGACGTTTGGCGAGAGAGTAATGGGAATCCATGCTGTCAGAACGACCTGATGATGAAATCAGCTGTCAACATATCTTACATTCAAATTTTCGTCAACCGAACAGGAAAAATACTTTGACTCGGTAGAGAAATGCTAGCAGCGAGAATATTTTAATGTAAATTTAGACTGAATTAAGCACGTAGCAAGAAGAGAAACAACATGTACAAATATTCACCCTTTTACGATAGTATTTAGATAGATAGATAGATAGATAGATAGATAGATAGATATTACCATACTGTAATGGGGATTTAGATAAAAATTAACAAATTGAGCTAGAGACTATGTTTATATTTATCTAACAAACAGATAGATAGATAGATTGATTGATTTATCCATTTATTTATTTTAGCATACTAGAATATGTAGTTAGATAGAAATTGAGCTAGAAGCTATATCTATATTCATTAAACAAACAGATAGATATATCGATAGATTGATAGATAGATAGATCAATCACGAATCCATTTGATCAAAAATAGGTAAATAGTAGCGTTGTCTTCGTTCTAGGACTGAAATAGTGTACAATGTGGATACAGTAGATTTTACACACATGTGATTAGTTTCCAGGTAGATAAGATTTTCTATCCTACCAGAAATTTACTCCATTTGGCTCAATACATGATAATGAACATCACCGTCCTAGCAACATCAGACAGTCGGTGCTGTTCTACCACTGAACGAAAGTACGTCGTAGAAATAGCGTTTGTTAACATTTTCTCTTTTTTCTTTCTTTCTTTTTTTTTTTTTTTTTTTTTGTATGGTTGATTTTATGCCTTTATCTATCATTACCATCATCCACGCCGGAGGTGTGTTAACGAGAGTTACCGGCCCGGCATATGGGAAATATAATCAGGCATATCTATGTCCATTCCACTGGGCCATGATAGATCTTCGGAACAATTAGATAATTTAAATTTTACTTTTTCATGACCGATCACCTTAAAAAGAACTAATTTTGACGTATACTTGAAAACAGAGCTGTCTCTCTTCTAAGTTTTTGGAAACGAGCTTCACCAACCTGGCATGATAAATGGAATCTCCGGATCTGAAGTGTGTTGTATCTGCCACATGTGCCCATGAGCGGTAATAGTAGCTACTTAGAGGAGGGTGCATTATTTTCAGTGTTTTTCCAGTGTTAACGAGGCTCATCAACCCAGCAGGTGGATCTTGGATTTTACTTTAATCAGCCACTACGAAATTAAATGATGATGATGAAGAGGATGATGACGATGATGATGAGGATGATGATGATGATGAAAAATGAGGTATCGTCAATCAAACTAATCACGAGACGAAATACTCTGACCACGTAACTAACCACGCCGGGCGGATACCATTCATACAATTGGTGGAAGAAAAGAGGTGTAGCAAGAGGTAAGTTGCTGTGGAAGGAGAAGAGGGGGAGGAAAGGAGGAGAGGGGCGAGGAGACAATGGGGGTGAACAAAAGAAACAAAGGTGTGAAAGGGAGAAAATGTCAAAATGCTAAAGAAGGAGGGGCGATGAGAAAGACTGAAAGAGGAAGTGGTCGGATGAAAAGAAAGATACAGAGTAAAAGGATGAGGCATCATCTGATGCGTTCCGATTTCAAAACGAGGCTGGATTTTCCCGGGAACCGTTCAGTAGCAGTAGCAGAAGCAGCAGCAGCAGCTTTTTGCCGGGCTACAGGCTCCAACCTAGAAATAAATCGATATTTCTCTATTCAAGAATAACCTCAGCTTTCCATCTGCTTTTTATGGGCATCTCAGCGTGGTACAATGGTTAACAATCTCGTTTCACAAGACAATTAGTTATGAGTTCGATCCTCGCTAGGTGCTCCATAATTGCGACCTTGTGTCAAATCTAAACAATGCTTAGTTTTTTTTAAGATCATTCTAGGACCTGTATCTATTACTCCGATTCCACTGATTTGATGTGACACACAGACACACACACACACACATATATATATATAGATATATATCATCATCATCATCATCATGTCGTGCAAGTAGCACGGACATCCATGACAATCTCACGCCATCCCTCCCTATCATTCATTGCCCCCGGGAGCTCCTCTGCGCAGCATCCAGCATCCATACATAGTTGGTCAATATAGGTCCTGGCTGGGCGGCCCACACTAGCACGCCCATGTTTTGGCTTCCACAGGAGTATGTCGCTTATGAGCTCGTCCTTGCTTCTCCAGCAGTGTCCCGCATGCCTAGTCCGTTTTACTCGTATGGTTTGGGAGATGGGGGGCAAGTGGCCATACAGCTGCCTCCTTGTGGGGTGCTGTTTCCACGACTTGTTTAAATATATATATAAGCGGATTAAAGCTGGTTTGAAATGGAGTTTTCTTTTTCCTAGACTAACCAAGGCTAAAGAACCCAGTCTGCCCTACTATTTATCCATACTTACTACTACCTGTAACCTAACACAACTTGTTGTCTGTTACCTGAAGAGAAGATGGATGCCTCCAAATAAGCCCAACCGCACTGATAAAGGGGAAATACTCGCCATGGGACCTTCGATGACCTAACAGGTTATGAGACACATCCAGGTTTACATATTCTCATACACACAAATGCAAATAAACTATTAAAGTATGTACAAGATATTTGAATGAATGTAACATGTAGATGAATTTTGTTAAAGTAATATATATATTTATATATATATATTAATACTCGTGTTCCTTAATTGTACGACCATTATCATCTTGCAACACCTTATGGTTAAAAGTAAGACCGTCCAAATCGCCCCAGATAAACTGCAAAAATGTAAATCCAGATTATCTGGTGTTGCTTATCCGCCGAATTCTTATTGCTTATGAGTGTTGTCGCCTCAGCTGAATAATGGGCCGTTCCGTTTTATCATAAAGAAAGAAAGGGCAGAAAAAGGACATATCACACAGAAGAAAATATAATAAGAAAGAAAAAAAGAAAGATATTAGGGGAAAGATAGAAATAAGGGGTGAGCAGGCGGAAGCGATAACGCTAATCTGTTTCAATCGAAGATAATGAAAAGATGAAAATAAGGAAAGAAAGAAAAAAGAGTGAGAGAAAGAGAAAGAGAAAGAGAGAGAGAGAGAGAAGAGAAAGAGAGAGAGAAATCAAGATAATTATACTTTTTACATATTGAACTAATTGTAATAGCTTTAAAGTGAATATATCAAACGTTGTAATAGTTCAATTATCATACTGTAGTATATCCACAGATCCTGCTAGGTTAAATTAATCTAAATGCTAAAAGATGTCTTGATTTGCAACGGTCTTGACTAACAGCGCCCCCAACCTGGAATCAATGAGTGATCTTGGTCAAGTTAGCAGTGTATTAATCCTGTGTTGTTTTTTCTATAAATGTATTGAGAATAAATTGCTGTGCTGTACAAGAAGTTACGAGTTTATTGGCTTTGGTTTTCCAATTGAAACAAAGTAAATACAGGTGTACACACACTTGATTGATAAACACTTGACCTTGTTTATCTAGAATTTAATGCTTTGATCAGCGGTTACCTAACACAATTTGCGCACAGATGGCTGAAAGATTTCTGGGAGTACATTTTTCTATAGTCGTGCCAGTGCAATTGTATGGCTGCATCACTTCTAACGAAACACTTAGAGAAAAGACTAGTTGGGAATTACCCAAGGTTGTTGCGTGCTGTCTTGAACAAATCTTGGAAGCAGCGTCCAACAAAGAAGCAGCTGTACGTCCACTTGCGTCCTATCACACAAACCATCCAAGTAAGACGAACAAGACATGCTGAACACTGCTGGAGAAGCAACGACATACTCATGAATAACTCATAAGCTTACACATGGATACACCAGTGAAGGCCCTCTAGCAAAACCCTACATTAATCATCCCTGTGCGGCTTCTGTGTGCTGCGCGGAGGACCTGTCGGAGGGTGATAACCGATAGGGTCGATTGACGAAAGATAGTCCTGGTTCAGGGCTGACTACGTGACATGATGATGATGATGATGATGATGATTGAAAGAAAAATTATGAGTTTGCAATGAAGCGATAGTTAAAAAAAGACCGTCTCCCATACCACTAATTTCTTGCCAGCTCTACTATATTGGCCTTAGACCAGACTAAGCTAAATTTAGAAAGTGCATCATCGTGCAACAGTAATTAATAAGATAATCTCGCAGACAAGGGATTGTGCGTCCCTGACACTTATGACCTCGTGTCAAAATGATCTGAACACAGAAAGGCAATCGGGTGTACTCGCAAGCCATTCATAGTGCATCCCCAATGAACCCATAAAGATTGCTGCATACATGTGTTGGATTGTCTTCCCTCTGAATGGAGGAGTTATCTTCCCTCTGGATTCTCGTTTCTAATTACCAGGTGTTTTGCTATTTAAGCAGGCAGGCGCCAGATTCGAATCGTCTTTCTTCTCAGGACCTCACGCACATGGGTTAGACATTTATATCTACACACTCCTTGTGTGGGGGCTTCACCCACCCCCCAACGCACAGTCACTAGTAAGTGACTTTAGCCTATGAACTCTCCATAACTATCCATATCTTTTGTATCTTATCCCTTTTCTATGTACGTATATTATCCACTATGTATCTTGTCTCATGTATATGTATTTCATGTCTTAAATGTTTCTCCATGTGCTTATATTAAAGTCCATGTTATGTTTAACACCCTTTTCGGAGTTGTTTGTTTCAACCAATTATAATTTATATTATAACCTTGAATCTAGCACATGTAACCTTATCCCAAATTTAACTATCCTAAGGTGATGCTTTGGCCCTTACTTAGGCTAGATGGGCGGTCGGAGAAGCTGCCTCCGATCAACCGGCTGGTCACGTCATGCTCTAGCACCAATATAACTGTCCCAACCCTATTGCGCTTATGACAATCCAAACTCTTTTTATCATATATGTGCTTGACGGCGGAGGCTGAGGGTCTTAGTGAATTGGATATGACGTTAAATTGCATATAATGGAGAAGTTCCAGTTCTGAAGTTCGGGGGAATGGGGAGAACTCCTTCATCACCATTACTCCCAGGTCCAATTTGACCAACTGTGATGGTACCTGTTCGGGTCCCATCTATGGGTTCAATAGAAGGAAGATAATTTTTTTTTAAATGTGTTTAAAAAAATGAGTTCGAAAAAAGATTGAGTACCTATCAAGAATGAATAAAACAAAATATCTTCGGCATAAAATGATCCAACTGGGGCTGACATGTCGAAAAATCCAACCTACAAACCAATATAAGTGGGTGGGATATGATAAATTTACGTTTTTAACAGATCAACTCGTACGTGAGATTATGACCAAAAGTTGCCGAGTTCTTTCGGTATTTTCCTTTTGGGATACTTAAAGCAACAGGAATTGGCCCTGACCCTAACCCTCTAGATAAAGGGTAGGAGTACAACCTGGGAATGAAGATGTCGTGGAATTGGACGATGAAATATAAAGACACAGATCCAAGGATCTGAGCAAAGATTTTTTAAATACTAAAAGTGAGTTTGATATATACTAAGTAAAGTAAAGTCGTCGGGGTGGCCTAAAGTCGGTATCAGCCAATCAGCGAGGGAGTCTATACTAGCGCTAGACCAAAGAGATTGTTTTTTGCGTCTGAGGTGGAGCGCCACACCTACCACCAGCTCCTTACTTTACCGCACAGATCCCTGTGCTATTCATACGCTGAGTTGGCGAGGGCCGGTATCGAACTAGGAACCTTGTGGTATCTATCTGAACGCTCTACCGGCTGAGCTAACCCGGTCCTGATTAATGGCCCTGTACCAGACTAATTTTAAAGAATAACACTTGTTTTTCGCATGATTCATAAAAATGCTATATTCCTCTTGTGATACTAATATCTATCACTTGAAACTAATCCGAACAACGGTCAAACTATTTTCCCAGGCTTCAATCTGGGATTCACACACACACCCCACACACACAAACACACTCAACCGTGTTCTTAAATAGGGATGCAGAAAAAAATGTAAGCTAGCCTGGTCTTCAGAGATCCCAACCCTACCACCACACCTCCTCCCATTGCACCAAAGAGGGATGATCGGAGTAGTCGGACGCCTGCGTGACATTTGTTGCAGCGAGGACTATATTTTTGGCATCTCCCATATATATGTATATCAGTATCGCTCAGCTAACCATAGTTATTTGGTTTTTGGTTTTGCTTATTTGTTTTTTTAGTTTTCATGGCATATCAACCTTCGTGGATTATTTAATGCCAAAGTCATCATTGTAGAAGAACAGTAGGGATACTATTTTACCTATAGTAAGGAGGATGAGTGGTTACATACTTTTCCGAAGGGTATTAGTCCGAAAGTGAACGCATTAGCGCGACTGCAGATCGAACTCGCTTACTACGACCTTGTAGTCCAGCACATTAGCTACTACTTTTCAACTGACCATGTGTCGCATATTGCAGCCGTGAAGATGTAGTTAGATAGGGTCTCTCAAAAACTAATTATAAAATACTATACAATTATTCGAATCTTTAATTCTATGTTAACACAAGATATTATTCTTTTCCTACTACAACTTCTGCAGATCGAACTCGCTTACTACGACCTTGTAGTCCAGCACATTAGCCACTACTTCTCAACTGACCATGTGTCGCATATTGCAGCCGTGAAGATGTAGTTAGATAGGGTCTCTCAAAAACTAATTATAAAATAGTATACAATTATTCGAATCTTTAATTCTATGTTAACACAAGATATTATTCTTTTCCTACTACAACTTAAAATAGGGGGAACCAATTTTTAGTAATTAGCCATATTCATATTAAAAGAAAATAACAGCTATGCACATTATTCCTATTTTAGTTACTCAATATATACATAGTTTAAAATAAAAACAAGGAAACTACTCATCTTTGTGCTTCATCCTCCATAAGCTAGATATTATTGGAAATGCTTTTTTTTAGACATTTTTTTAACTATACTACAAAATACCAAAATATCACATTCAGTACATGGAGACATATTCTCAGAAAATGCAACATAATGTCATAACCTGTCACTATTATTCGCTACCGAAAGTACTCTAAAACCTCAAGCCGCTAAAAACTACGGGTTGTGGGAGTCTACAGGAAGTTAACGTTTCAAAGGCTAAAAGTCATCTAACAAACGTTCGTTTGTGCGCAAGAGGCTCGACGCACCCTTTCCGGTCCCGCTTGGTAAATTAATTGTATTATTTAACCAATAATTCCCGCTTAAAGTAAAAGACTTCGGATCGGATCCACTTAGGCCCACGTTGCGGTTATAAATAAAGCCAAAATTTGTTTATCAAACACTCTAGGTTTTCACTATGGTTCATCAACGTCCGCACAGCTGGCACACTAGCTTGACCACATACCTAGCCAATTCTTTTGTCTGCATCGACCAAAAACTCACTTTTGAAAGCAGATAAGTTGGAGACGACTTTTGCACGCAAGAACTTCAATCTATTGCCTTTTTGAAATTACTACTAGTTTACCAACACATATACAAGGGAAATGTTCACTTTTAGTTGTTAAAATTTAAAATTCCATAAAATTGTGCGTGCGCATTATCTGAAATGAACTTAATTGTTATTAAGAACACCTTTTATGATATTTTTGTGTTAAAGCATGCAGTTGTATTGTTTTCGAATCGATTCTAAGATTTGTATATTTCGCACGGACACATTTCAAAATGGCTACCGGCTTAGTTCAAAGTGAAAGTCAAGGGAGGTTACTTTAATTGCCTTATTTGCTAAGAATTTTAACAACTAAAGGTGAAAATTAGCTATATAAGGACCTTGTGTCACACCCAACTTTTACTAATACACATATACACACTCAAGAACTTCATCCTCTTGTTTTTTGTTGTTGATTTGTTTTTACATAGATTGTTATTGCCTAATAAACTTGGTGATTTTTACCTTTGTTTTGTCCTTTTTGCCTTAGCTGTTGTCATTTATTTCAAGCGTTTTTGAGCTCGACATAATTCATTGACCCCACAACAATAACTCTAGAACTAAGCCAGTACTAACGAAGACCTAAAACTCGGGAAATTACCGTCCTTTTTATTGCAAGCTCACAATGTTTACAACTAGTTCTGTGCATACTGCTAGTGAAGCGACCTTGTTTACACTGTAAAGACAGCAAGCAAAATGGCGCGATCGGGCTCAAACTTTGATCACGTGACCACAATAATACCAACTATAAGCACAGATATGTTATGGCGAAAGTGCGGATATTTTTTTACTCTCCCTCGTAGAATATTTACCTATTTCGTTTGGCTGTCACAAAACTACAAAAAATATATCATCTTCTCAGACTCGCTCTCCGTCCTACTATCATTAAGAAATAAAAAACTGGAAGATCCTCTCATCACTAAGCTCTTGAATAGATTAGACTTGATGTCTAACTCTAATGGGATTATGATATGCTGGATCCCAAGCCACATAGGAGTAAGGGGGAATGAAAAAGCTGACTCTGCAGCTAAATCGGCTCTAGATTTGATCCCCGACAAGTTCAAGATACCATATACTGACTTGAAACCTAAAATTGATAGATTCCTTCATACAAAATGGCAACAACACTGGAATAACAACACCCACAATAAACTCTTCCTAATCAAACTCATCTTGGGAGGCTGGAGACCAACTTTAAGGAAGTCTAGAAAGGAACAAGTCATTGTGTCCTGATTATGCATTGGTCATACAAAACTAACGCACTCCTATATACCCAAGCAAGAACAACAACCACAGTGTGAAACATGTCAAACACCTTTGACAGTTAAACACTTATTCATGGAATGCAGGTTTTTTGTTCACTTCAGCAACCATTATTTTAAAGCAAACAATATGAAAGATCTGTTTGAAAAATTCTACATGGGGGATTTTCTCTCCTTTTTGAGGGAAATAAAAATATACCATAGAATATAGACATGAAACAAACCAATACCATACAACATAACCCCCAATAATGTTAACACATTGTTAAAACCAATTACTAAAAGTATATATATAAATACACAATATGTATTACCTCCTAACCGGTAGGCATGACATAACCCCAGACGGGTTGATATGCCGTTAAAATCAATAAACAAACAAACAAACAAAGACACTTGCAGCATTGTAGCTAAAAACACGCGGGGTAAAGATTCTCATCTTCAAAATAAAACTAGACGTAATTTATCTCCTTCACACTGACAGGTTTGTTTCGTCTTTCTTCCTGTTCTTTTCTTCTTTTTTTTTTACACGTGTTTATGTAAACAAGTAAGTCGACCTAGGCCCACAAACAGTTGTGCTACCGAAGCAACGAAAACTCGGTGACCCCTTTTCCTTCTTGCGGTGATATTTGACAGTGGCTGTATGTAATTTCCATATAAAAAGAATGGGATAGATATATAGTCATCCTACTGGGGGAAAAGGAGGATTTACAAATAGCGGACTACAGGTTCACCCTTGTGCAAATGAATTCAAACAAAACGAATGATTTCGTTATTATTATAATATCCGTGATCTCTCTGTAAGGTTTGTCAGTGTGTTCCTGTAGCGTTACAATTTTCGTACGCTTCCTTGGAGTAACGGCCATCGCAGACAATGGTCGTAGGACAACTAATCAACTGTCGAGACAATAGTATCCGGGTGTGATAAAAATCTGATGCAATCACAGATGACGTAGTTTTTTAAAAGCCAAACAAATTTCATCATACAACCCCGAAAATAGATTCATATTACTGCACACCACAGCAAATTACCTAATCTGAGGAAAAATAGAAATCTATTACACCCTCTCACTCCAGTGGGTCTTTAAAAAAATTGACCTAAGGCGAAAAAAAGGAAAATAAAGCAGTTATTTCAATTGATTTGCACAAAAGGGCCGGTCTAGCTCAGTCGGTAGAGTGTTCGGCTAGAAACTACAAGGTTCCTAGTTCGATACCGGTCCTCGCCAACTCAGCGTATGAGTAGCATAGGGATCTGTGCGGTAAAGTAAAGAGCTGATGGTAGGTGTGGCGCTCCACCTCAGACGCCAAAAAATCTCTTTGGTCTAGCGCTATTGGAAAGGGGATAGACTCCCTCGCTGACTGGCTGATACCGACTTTAGGCCGCCCCGACGACTTTACTTTACAATTTGTTCGCCATTGGTAGGATGTGACATGAGGTCACAAGTATAGGGCATGCAGCGAGGATTGAATTCGTTTTTCAGTAGTAAGGGATCTGCGAGACTAGCTTGCTAACAATTACACCGTGATGGGACTATATGTACGTATGGGATGAGCTTAGAATCTCATAGCGTATTTTGGTGACTGTAGTTTGAAAGATTTTTTAATATTTTCGATGTTATGGGGAAAGGAATAAATACAATTTGTTTGGGTCATTGAATGGAACTAGTTAAGTTAAAAATAGAATAGTGAAGACGACGAGTTCACATCACCCCAATTTTCAGGTCGAATTTTTTTTAGATGTTAGCCTATCATCTATCCTCCCTTGGGTAGGTAGCAGCTATAGTAGTAGTAGTAGCCATAGTAGTAGTAGTAGTAGTAAAGTCGACAAAGTGGCCTATTGTCGGTACCAGTCGAACAGCGAGGGAATCTATCTCCTTTTTGCTAGGACTAGATCAAGGAGATTGTTTTTGCTGTGGTGAAGCGCCTCATCTACCGTCAGTTACCTATTTCACCACACAGATCAGATTAACCAATCTGTGCTACTAATGCACTGAGTTGGTGACGATCGATAACGTACACAGAACCTTGCGATACCTAGGCGAATGCTCTCCCGACTGAGCTATATCGGTATTGTGTCGTAAGGGTTCATGCGGTGATGCTAGGTACGCGAACTTTATATATTATATATAAAGTAAACTCAATACACATATAAATAAATATATGTAGCATTTTTAATGCAGGTAGATCATTTTAGACCTGGTCATTTTAAATCTTTGTCTACTTTAAGCCGCTCATAGCGGCTTGCACAAAGCAAAGTACAAAAGCTGATGATTAATTCATTATAATTGAGCAGAAGGACTCAGATTACAATACTAATATGACTTTATTTGAATAGAATGAGTTCTTAGGTGAATAGTAAACTTTGAAATATCCCATCAAACAGGTAAAAAATACCAAGAAAATTTGGTACAGACGTGGGAGAAATTTGGTTGGCAAAGAGTTAAAAGTAGCTCGCAAGCCGACAAAAATTGGATACCCCTGCTCTGGGATAGAGACAGAAATGCGCAAGGGAGGTATGGAGAGGTCTAGTTATTGTTAAAAATGATTCAAGCTGTAGAAGATAATATGGGTTATCTCCAGGAACGAAGCGCGTTCGCTTATGTTTGGTGTGCAGGAGGAATTAAAATCTCAAAAAGAGGAATATGCCCAATCCATAGCCATGAAATCAAAAGACACGATTTCGGAGCCAAGAGAATTGGCAAAACTAGAATTTTGGCGTATGCAATTTTCTCTGAGATCAGCCACACAGTAAAAGAAAGCCCGAGTGACAGAGCAAGTAGGTGTTTTTGGAATTCGGCATTGTGAAAGACTGCTGTACTATTGATGCAGATTGCTGTGACGGATCTTTGTCGTCAGACTAGAACTCAATATATTATAAACTTAAAATTGATTTCCTGGGTCTGTTTAACACCACCAGTAAAAATCAATTTGTATTGCAGAAAAATATCTACCTTTAACTTTTTTTTTGCCTTTATTTACGTTATAAAAGAAATGGTTTTTATTCCAATCACACGAATTCATAAAATGATACCATAGTAGAGTTGGGGTAATCGATTTTATTAAACTCTTACGCACTCACTCTCTTTCAACAAATAAAAGAAATCCTAACACTTATGATTTATTAAATCAATATAGAATAATTGTTGTCATAGAATAAGTTCGCTGATTTATTGCCTATTTACTTATTGGCGACAACTTTATCACGTGATGCTTAGAAGCGCCATTTAAAGAAAGAAAGATGCAAGATTTAAAAAAAAGTCACTCAGCAAAGGGTTGAAATTTTTGTCGTTATTTACTTAGCTTAGTGTGTATACAAGGTGTGTCAAAAAAGTATTGAGATTTTTGGTACTTTTCACACACCTTGTATTCTGAAAAAAAAATAACGTTCCATTCATTAATTTTTTTTCGGAATATAAGGTGTGTCAAAAAAGTACCAAGTTTAAAGCTGTATTTACCAAGATAGAAATGAAGAATGAATAGGACGTTTTCTTTTTATTTTCAGAATACAAAGTGTGTCAAAAAGTACAAAAAATCTCGATCATTTTTCGACACACCTTGTATTTACCGAACCCATTCGACACGGAAAGGGCGTGACACAAGGTCGAAGATATGGCACCTCTAGCGAGTATCGAACTCACTATTCAATATTAATCGATCTGCGAGACTACATTGCAAACCATTACACAGTGATGGGACGCCCTTTTTACCCAAACTTTTCGATAAGGATAGGATGTGACACAAGGTAGCAAATCTGACACATCCAGCGTGGATCGAACTCGTTATTGAGTAGTAATGGATCTGCGAGTCTAGCTTAATAACCATTACACTAGGATGGAACGCCTAAAGTATTTATCTAACCCTTACCTGGCCAGTTTGCCACGGATATGATGTGACACGATGTCGTAATCTGGAGTATCCACCGAGGATCGAACTCGCTATTCAGTAGTAATTGATCTACGAGACTAGTTTACGAAAAATTACACCACGATAGGACGCACTTTTTACCCAGCCCGTTCGTCAAGGAAAGAATATGACACATGGTCGCAAGTATGGTAGATCCAGCGAGTATCGAACTTGCCATTCAGTAGTAATCGATCAGTGAGTCTAGCTTGTTAACCATTACACTAGGATGAGACGCTCTTTTTACCCAACCCGTTCGCCACGGATACGATGTAACAAGTCACAAGTCTAGTATAACAAGCAAGGATCGAACTCGCTATTTAGTAGTAATGGATCTGCGAAACGAGCTTGCTAACCATTACACAATGATTGGACGCACTATTTACACAACTTGTTGGCTACGGTTAGGATGTAACACAAGGTCGAAAGTATGGGGGCATCCAGCGAGGATTGAACTCGCTACTTAGTAGTAACGGATCTGCGAAACAAGCTTCATAACCATTGCACCACGATGGGACGCCCTATTTACCAAATCCGTTTGCCACGGGTAGGTTGTGACACAAGGTCGCAAGTATGGCGTATCCAGCGAAGATTGAATTCTCTATTTAGTAGTAATGTATCTGTGAAACTAACTTGCTAACCGTTACATTACGATGGGACGCCCTATTTACTTAGTATGGCACACAGGTTATTTAGCTCCAGCTGTTACTAAGTGGAGAAATATTTGAATTATATTTATTGAATATTTTCGAATTTACTTCCTGGTTATTTTATTTTATCTTTCATGTGTTTCCTCGGGTATATTTGTGCTCCAGATGCGCGACTGGCCTGACGTTGCACGAAATAGAGTTAGCTCCGACTCGAATATGATCTATAACTTTACTAGACTTTTTAAAAAATCCTCCAAGCGGTGTAAAATTAGTTTTTGAAAGATATTGTCTGAGGGGGTGGGAGTTGAAAATTTCTTGTTTGTAAATAATTTTCTCTAAAAGATCTATACGTTAGATAACTTTAAATATATATATCAAAATAAAACTATCTATATATAAATATATAATACCGGGCATGTATTTATGAAAATTTGTTTTAAAAAAAACAATAAGGACCGTCAATTTTGTGCGTATATAATACAAGGTTGTTATTTATCCTATGTATTGACAATTTTGGGTAATGTGACGTAAGCAGTGACGTAGTTTCGGTTACGGACAAATAGAAGACGAATCTCAACCGTTTTATCATATATGTGCTACAAGTCGGTGACTGAGGGTCTTAGTATCTTGGGTATGACGTTAAACTGCAATAACAGATACTACCACTCCGAATCAGAATGGACCTGGGAGTAATGGCAATGCAGAGATAACGCGCTCTTCCCAGAGCACCAAATACAATTTAGTGCCCTACCTGAACACCCCCCAAAAAGAGGTATCTAACATCTCTGCAGGGAATCCAGTCATTGTATTCTAAGCCCTGTCAACATGGCGTACATACGACTTTAGTGAGTTCGGCCTTTACGAGGATGGTTTGGTTTTGTTTAATTTCTTAGACCATATGACCTTTAGGCACCCCTTTTGCGATCTCTATTTGTGAGGACATTTTTTCCATTTACACCGTCAAAATCCGGTTAATTGTTAACAGACGATTTTTAGAGTTTTTTTTAATTATAAAACTAACCTTTAACCCTAACCCCTAACCCTAACCCCTAACCCCTAATCCTAACCCCTAACAAACAACCGGATTTTGACGGTGTAAATGAGAAAAGTGTCCCCACGAATAGAGATGGTCCAATTTTTTTGTTTAATGGCATATCAACCTTATTATTTAATACCAAAGCCATCCTTGCAGAAGAACAGTAGTGATACTATTTAACTCAGTGGTTCTCTTCCTTTTTTTACCCATGGACCCCTTTGATTCCTATTTTACTCCGGTGAACCCACCATGTGTAAAATCCTATTGTATTTCTATAAATATTTGTTGCTTGCCTGGACCCCAGTAATGTTATATGGTCCCCGGAGATCCATGTGGGCCCTTGTTGGGAACCACTGGTTGAACCTAAAGCTGAAGGGATGAGGGGATTCATACTTTTCCTTGTTCGAAAGTGAATGTAATAGCGCGACTAGAGTTCGAACTCGCTTACTAGGATGTTGTAATCCAGTACATAAGCCGCTACATCACAGGAACTTCCCCTCCCCACATACGAAAATCCCTAATACCGTGGTCTAAGCTAAGCTATGATAAAAATCTGGCTTTAAAGTTTTTCGGGTTTTAGTCAGGTGTATAGTCCCTTTTTGTCTAATATGAAACCGGTACTAATGAAGAATAGCGCGCAAGAGATAATATCATTAGATTACGTATAAAAAGCATTACATTTCATTACGTTTCACGGAAATACCCGAAACTTTGAGACGCTAGGTTTACGGTTAGAGTAATGGTTAGGGTTAGTTTTATGGTTAGATTTATGGTTAGGGTTAGTGTTAGGGTCAGTGTTAGGGTTAGTTTTAGAGTTAGGGTTAGGGTTAGGCTGCTTCGGAAGTTTCCGTAATCTAATGCTATTTATATGTAAAATGCGATTCTAATGATATTATCTCTTGCGCGCTATTCTGCATTTGTACTATGAAACCAGTTTCCTATATTCCTACACCGGAAAACAGAGTAAAGCTATTAATATGAATCGGATCTGCTATATAATAGGTGAATATCTCAACAATTTGGCCTTGAACAGGAAATTCCAGGCCTCACAACCAGCAGACCTCCAATCAAACGACTGGGCCCGATTGGACAAAAGCGCGGACATATGTAACGTTGTTTGCAAATGACGAGAAACAAATTTCATACCTGATTTCCACATCCATGGGATTTTCTCTCTTCTCTAGGGAGCCAAGTAAATATTGAAATCGTTTCGTCCGGTGGATTTTCTTCTTCTTTCTTTTCTTTTTCTTTTCTTTTTTTTTTTTTTTTTTTTTTTTTTTTTCTCTCTCTTATTCAGATTAGACAGATGAGAATGAATTATGGTGTAAATAAAACATTTGCTTTGCTTCTCGTTTCTCACTGATTTCGTCGCGTCCTGGAAAATGGAAGAGACGCGGCGTCCTTTGTTCAGAACAACTCCTTCTCGATAATCTATTTATGGAAGCTGTTATTAGACCAAAAGAGAGAGGGGACACAGTGAGAGAGAGAGGGGGGAGAGAGAAAGAGAGAGAGAAAGAATGTGTGTGTGTATGTGTTTGCGCGTGTGTGCGCATGTGTATGTATGAGAGGATGTGTGAGAGTGAGCAAGCGTGTGTAAAAGCAAAGTATGTATTACTGAGAGAACTGAGTTGGAGAGACGCATAATAAAGAGCACGACAAAAAAGAAAATCTCTGTGTGTCTGTGTGTCTGTGTGTGTGTGTGTGTGTGTGTGTGTGTGTGTGTGTGTTATCATTTACAAGGAAGCGTTGAAAAGTTCTCGGCTTGACAAAGACCAGTATTTTGCGACTTTCTGTTTGTCCAGTGTGTAATTACCAAATCCTCCGCACGACCAGGATGTGACGCAAGATCAATTTTTAAGTTGAGTTTAACAGGTTTGAATTCACAGTTTTCCTTCTCCTAGACCGGTTACCACACCAAGGTTAAAGATCCCAGTCTTTCCTACTATTCCTCCATAGCTAGAGGGAGAATAGTCGAAGTCATACCTTTCCCAATGGTGTTAGCGTTATGTAAAATGCAACCAGCCTGGTCCCGGATTTGAACTAGTGTCACCGTGTCCATTTGCTACGACGATAGCCATTATACAACTGACGCCTTTTTGTCTTGTACGCCTTTGATGTCGAAGTCACCAGCACCTTCTTAAATCTTCTGTAGTGGTTGGTTGGATGGTTGGTTGGATTTTACGGTATGTCAACCCTTGTTGGTTTATTTTATGCCGAAGACGTTTTGTTTAATTCATTCTTGATGGGTACTGATTTTTAACTCATTTTTTTTCTATTTAATCCATAGATGGGACCTTAACAGGTACTACCAATCCGACTCAGAATGAACCTTGAAGTAATGGTGAGGAGATATACTCCACATTCCCCAGAGTTCCAGAATTAAAACTTCACCATCAGATAAAATCTAACGTCATACCAAGGACATTAAGACACTCAGTCACAGCCTTCTAGCACATATATGATAAAAAGGAAGCATGTGGTGTAATGGTTAAAGTCATGGGATATGGACTCGTCGCCCCGAGTTCAAATCCTGGATGTGGTAATTGCATTTCACTTAACGCTAATACCCATGGGAAAGGTATGAATCCTACTCTCCTTCCAGCTATGGATAAATAGTAGGATAGACTGGGCTCTTTAACCTTGATTAGGCAACCGGTCTAGGAGAAGGAAAACCCTGAATTCAAACCTGTTGAACTCCGCTTAAGAAATTGACCTTGTGTCGCATCCTATTCGTGTGAAGGGGTTGGTAAATATATATATGATAAAAAGTGTTGGGGTTGCCATACGGGCAATAAGGGTTGGGACAATCATATAGGTGTTAGGGCTTGACGTGACCAGCCGATTGATCTTATATAGTGATATTCAAAGGCCGGTGAAATTCAATTTGAAAGTTATTTCTATAGATTTTTATTATGGTGGAAATTTACTGTCTGCCGGATTTAGAAAATACTAACTGTATCCCTGCAGAAGAGTAAGACTCTCTGTTGTATAGCCCCTTATTTCGTGTCACCATATTATCATATTGTACTTATCTGCTCCTATGGATCGGGTCGTCTTTTCTGTCTGGCTGCACTGTCGGCTGGGGCGTTAGAATGCACCGACTGCACCTCTGCAGAGGGGTAAGACTCCCCCAATGGGGCCACCTGTTGACCGTGGATGGCGACCCCTGATGCTTAAGGATAGAACCCAGGTTGATGAGCAGTTCATGACATGCAATACTCCACTTTGGCCCTATCTTTGGCTAGACGGGCGGTCGGAGAGACCCCCTCCGATCAATCGGCTGGTCACGTCAAGCCCTAGCACCTATATGATTTTCCCAACCCTATTGCCTTTATGGCAAGCCCCAGCCCCTTTTTTATCATATGGGTGCTAGAAGGCGGTGATTGAGGGTCTACATGTCCTGGAAATGACGTTAAACTCTATCTGATGGTGAGGTTCCAGTTTTGGAGGTTTGGGGAATGTGGAGCACCCCTTCATCACCATTGCTCCCTTGACCACTCTGACCCGGAGTGGTAGTACCTGTTAGGGTCTCATCTATGGGTTAATAGAAAAATGTATTTATAAAAAATTGTATTATCCATTAAGAATTGATTTATTTCAAAACTTTATCGGCATTAAATGACCCACTGAGGTTGATATGCCGTAAAACAAAACAAGACCAAATCAAACTTTTCTGTCTGGGTGTCTGAATTGTTTCTCTGTTCTTCTGGTCTGTTCTCTCGGGACTTCTTGGGGCTTCTCAATCCGTGTTCTTTGTTGTTTTTTTAGTAACGAACACGAAAGATTAACGAAAGACTCGGATATTTTTCAGACGTCTTTTATTTAGCCCAAGTTAATCCTTACGTGCGGAAAATATAGCCACCTTTTAGAGACGCATATCTCCGTCAAAACCTGAGCTAGAACTCAATTCCTTAGATTATCTTTTTAAATTACTATTAGATTATTATTATTATGAGAAATAATAAAATCATGATCTCTAGGTGTTTCGTTATAACGTGAGTTATTTTCCAGGAGCGTATATTCTATAGGGACCGGTTTAGCTCAGTCGGTAGAGTACTCGCCTCGGAATTCCAAGGTTCTGGGTTCGATACCGGTCACCGCCAACTCAGCGAATGAGTAGCAGTGGGGAGCTGACGGTAGGTGTTGCGCTCCACCTCAGCAAAAAATACTCCCTCTGATCTAGCGCTAGCGAAAAGGGATAGACTCCCTCGCTGCCCGGCTGATACCGACAATAGGCCACTCCGCCAACTTTACTTACTTACTTTATATATATATATATATAATATTATATATATATATATATATATATATATTCACAAAATAATGTAATGATGGATCATGATGAAAAACTAATCTACCTGTTATTAAATACTTTAGCAGTTCTTCTAAGCTAGTAATGATCCCAGCTAATTGTATCAAGATATGTTTGTATATTTTACCCCCCCCCCTATAAACAGCAGGTACCATAAGTATGGATATTAGCACAACCCTTCCGCACAAGCAGGATGTGACAAGATGAATTTTTAAGCGGATTTTAACAGGTTTGAATTCCTTCTCCTAGACTAGTTGCCTAACCAAGGTTAAAGAGCCCAGTCTGTCCTACTACTTATCAATAGCTGGAGGGAGAGTTGTTGAATGCATACCTTTCCCAAGGGTTTTAGTGCTATGTGAAATGCAGACAGCATCGTCCAGGATTTAAACTCACGTCGATGAGTCCATTTCCTAAGACCCTTATCATTACACCACGCGCCTCCATATACTTATCAAGTAAAGTAAGGAGCTGGTTGTAGGTGTGGCGATCCACCTCAGACACCAAAACAATCTCCTTTGTCTAGCGCTAGTGAAAAGGGGATAGTCTCCCTCGCTGATTGGCTGATACTGACTTTAGGTCACCCCGGCGACTTTACGTTACTTATGTCGAGTTCTGGGTAAATAGTAAAGCAGACTGAGTTATTTAGCCTAGGGAAAGAAGACACTGAATTCAAACAGCTTTACTCTGCTTAAAAACTGACCTTGTCTCAGATCCTATCCGTGGCGGAGGGGTTGGGTAAATACATACATTCGAGGTGAGTTGCGTTATTGTGCTTTCCTCTCCCCATCAGATCATCAGCCATTACCGACATAGTAGTCGTATGTGACTAAGCTATACTTACTGCATTTCTACAGACATAATACAAAAACAAATCTCACAAAATGTTGGAGGGGTTCCTCAATGGACTGAGTCCTTCCTGGGCCCCAAATCGAATACGCCACTGTATTTATGCATAAAGTTGGCAAAGTGACCAATTGTCGGTATCAGTCGAACAGCGAGGGAGTATATCTCCTTTTCACTGGCGCTAGACTAGGGAGATCGGTTTTGCTGAGGTTGAGTTCCCCACCTACCGTCAACTTCCTACTTTACCGCACAGATCCGATTACCCAAGCTGTGTTGGAACGAGGAACGGTATTGAACCTGGAACCTTGCGATTCCTAGGCGAATGCCCTATTTTTGCATATGTCACCTTATATTTATCCCTGTCAAGATTAAATCAACAAACCAATACTTCAAAACAGCCTGAATAAGAAAAGGGAAGAAAGGAAAAAGAAAAGGAAGAATGATATTTATATTGCAACAAAGTTTATTGCAAAGATGGCAGAAAAAGAAATTCCTATCAGGCAGTTATATTTTATTACTGTGCTAACCAAACATGCAAAAATGAATGCAAAAAAGAACGGTATATAAAAATGAAAAGGTAGGTGTGTGTGTGTGTGTGTGTGTATTCAAAAGTTAATATATATATATATTATATATATATATATAGAGAGAGAGAAGAGAGAGAGGAGAGAGAGAGAGAGGGAGATAGAGAGAAATGAATGAATAAATAAAAGTTTTAGATTTTTTTATTATCATTGGAACAATTATTGCCACCGTTCGGTTTCTTGCTCTGTGGCAGTCGTCAGGCAAACGAAATTGTTTTTGAAAATGATACAAATGATATAAATATGGTTAAACGACTGCCAGAGAACAAGAAACCGAATGGTGGCAATAATTGTTCCAATGATAATTTAAAAAAAAACTAAACCTTTTATTCATTCAGATATTGAGCACTCTTCTAATAACACTGTACGTTGGATCACTACCGCTTTTTCAAGTATAATAGTGCCAACCACACACACACACACACACACACACACACACATATACACACACATATATATCTGTGGATGGCTATATATATATATATATATATATATATATGTGTGTGTGTGTGTGTGTGTATATATAGCCATCCACAGACGACGCCGTGTTTCGACGTATCACGTCTCTTCGGTGTGGCTTGACATTTGCAGGCGGGATGGAAACCCGATCGATTCATCAGTAGCCAGGCTCCTTAACCACTCGGCTATTTAAATTGATAAATAAATATATCTGTGTATATATATAAAGACTGCCAGAGAGTTCTCCGCCCCTTTTGTAGGAGAGCGTTGCCTTTTAAAGCTTAGTTGGCGGTCGTCAGCGAAATCCCCTTCAAAGTGCTCAACTACGGGATGGGGAGCATATATAGTAATCCACAGACACCGTGTTTCGACGTATCCCGTCTCTTCAATGTGGCTAGACATTTTCAGACTGCCTCCAGATGGAAATATATATATATAAGTTAGGGTAGCGAAGGCATGAATTGAACGGCGCTTGGTAACTGACAGTTTTTCGACAATGCCTATATGATTTTCAAACCAAGAGTCGTTGACTTCATGTCTTCTCTGATATATATATATATATATATATATATATATATATATTCAATTAATTTATTTTGGGTAAATGGAAATTAGATCTGGTTTTGTTTACTTGAGTTTGGTTTGTTTTTTGTTTAATGGCATATCAGCACTTGTGGGTTATTTAATGCTAACTTCTTAATGTTGTGTATGTGATTTATAAGCGAATAGTTTTTAGGTAAATATTTTTTGTATAAGATGATTTTTTTAGAGCGTGGAACAAACATTTTTGTTGTTTGGTTGGTTATTTTGTTTAATGACATATCAACCTTTGAGGGCTACTTAATGCCAAATCTTGTTTGTGTATGATTTGTATGTGAATAGTTTGCAGGTAAATATTTTTGTTTAGTTTGGTTTGTTCTATAAACTGGTAGAAATAATTTCAATTAAACTTCATGTGTATTAATAAATTGGTAGAAATCATTTTATGTTAGATCTTCCATTAACTTCACTAGTAAAAAATAAAAAAAGATAGATTTTTGAAACATATTGCCTGAGGGGTGGGAGTAAAAAATTCAATGTCAGCGAGTTTGTACACTAAGTAAGTAAAATCATCAAATTCATTAAAGGATTAAAAAATAAAACAATTTGAAATGTAAACTTTAAATATGTATTAAAATAAAACAAGCTATATACAGATATATAATACCAGTCATGTATTTATTAAAACTTGTTTTAAAAAAAACAATGAGGACTGTCTAATGTTGCATGTTCAAATTTTGAGTGTATTTATTCTATGTTATGACGATTTGGGGTAATGTGACGTAAGCAGTGACGTAATTTTTGTTACAGTCAAAAACCGGAAGCGAATCTCCATTATTAATAGAAGATGTGTATCAATATATTAGTAGAAATGATTTTGAATAATTTGCTATGCATTAATAAACTAGTGGTCGACCCTCAGCCACCGCCCACAACCAACAGATGACTCCATTGGAGATGTGGGGTCTTACTCCTCGGCAGAGGTGCAGTTTGCGTATTCTACAGTTGCCAGCGGATTCAATTTGGTGACAAGAGGGGCATCAAGTAAAGAGAAGCTCTGCTGTTGTGAATGAGGTAAGATGCTATGGTGGTTACATGTAGAGGTAGGTATTGTTCCAGTGCGTAGCCATGACATAGAGGTTGCTGTTGGCGTCTTATGAGAAAAAAGGTTTTAAAAAGAAGAACACTTTCATCTGCACAGCGAGAAATATTTTTTCTTTTCATTATTATACATAAGATCGTATTAGTATTGTATTTCAGTTGAAAAGGTTATGTTGAATTCCTGGGTCGAATGAATGAGAAAAACATGATTTACTAAATCTGATAGCAAACATTGGCTTCAAAGTGAATATAATACAATGCGGAGGAAGTTGCAAGGCATATATATATATATATATATATATATATATATATATATATATATATATATATATATAGGGGGGTGTAAGTTGAAAAATAGAAGTGAATCCGATTATATATCTTTCAATATATATATATGTGTGTGTGTTGTGTCTGTGTGTGTGTGTGTGTGTGTGTGTGTGTGTGTGTAAGTATATATATATATATATATATATTATATATATATATATATAAGTTGTGTCAAAAAAGTATCGAGATTTTTAACTTTTTGACACACCTTGTATTCGGAAAAAATAATGTTCCATTCATTTTTTTTTCAGAATACAAGGTGTGTCAAAAACTACCAAGTTTAAAGCTGTATTTACCAAGACAGAAATGAAGAATATATATATATATTATATATATATATATATATATATATATTTTCTGGACCAGTTCACATTCATCGGTAGCAATATCTCATCTACAGAAAGCGATGTCAAATATACGCACGGGAAAGGCATGAACTGCTATTAACTGGTTATCGATCATATGGAAATATCTGATGAAATAAAACAGGAATTCTTCCAAGCAGCTGCTGTATCTGTACTATTATATGGCTGCACCACTTTGACGCTAACGAAACCTAACGAGAAAATGCTAGATGGGAACTACACAAGGATGCTGTGATCTGTTTTGAAGCAGCATCCCACACAAAAAAGCAGCACTCCACTAAAAAGCAACAATACGACCAATTATTTTCCATCTCACAAAAAATCAAAGATGAACAAGACATGCAATAATAATAATAATAATAATAATAATAATAATAATGTGATCCACTGGGAATTATGCAAAAAATTGAAATTTGACCATACAACAAAATGGTATATCCATAAACCAGAATCTGTTCTTGAGAACGAAACGCATAAAATTCTCTGGGATTTTGAAATAAAAACGGATCATCTTATCCCAGCAAGAAGACCAGACCTAGTGTTGATTAACAAAAAGAAAGAACTTGCCAACTGGTGGATTTTGCAGTGCCAGCAGATCACAGGGTGAAGCTAAAGGAATATGAAAAATGGACAAAATATCTGGACCTTGCCAGGTACTTATCTGCTCCTATGGATCGGTCGTCTTTTCTGTCTGGCTGCACTGTCGCTGGGGCGTTAGAATGCAACCGACTGCACCTCTGCAGAGGGTAAGACCCCCAATGGGGCCACCTGTTGACCGTGGATGGCGACCCCTGATGCTTAAGGATAGAACCCAGGTTGATGAGCAGTTCATGACATGCAATACTCCACTTTGGCCTATCTTTGGCTAGACGGGCGGTCGGAGAGACCCCTCCGATCAATCGGCGGTCACGTCAAGCCCTAGCACCTATATGATTTTCCCAACCCTATTGCCTTTATGGCAAGCCCCAGCCCCTTTTTATCATATGGGTGCTAGAAGGCGGTGATTGAGGGTCTACATGTCCTGGAAATGACGTTAAACTCTATCTGATGGTGAGGTTCCAGTTTTGGAGGTTGGGAATGTGGAGCACCCCTTCATCACCATGCTCCCTTGACCACTCTGACCCGGAGTGGTAGTACCTGTTAGGGTCTCATCTATGGGTTAATAGAAAAATGTATTTATATAAAAATTGTATATCCATTAGAATTGATTTATTCAAAACTTATATCGGCATTTAAATGACCCACTGAGGTTGATATGCCGTAAAACAAAACAAGACCAAATCAAACTTTTCTGTCTGGGTGTCTGATTGTTTCTCTGTTCTTCTGGTCTGTTCTCTCGGGACTTCTGTGGCTTCTCATCCGTGTTCTTATTGTTTTTTAGTAACGAACACGAAAAGATTAACGAAAGACTCGGATATTTTTCAGACGTCTTTTTATTAGCCCAAGTTATCCTTACGTGCGGAAAATATAGCCACCTTTTAGAGACGCATATCTCCGTCAAAACCTGAGCTAGAACTCAATTCCTTAGATTATCTTTTTTAAATTACTATTAGATTATTATTATTATGAGAAATAATAAAATCATGATCTCTAGGTGTTTCGTTATAACGTGAGTTTATTTCCAGGAGCGTATATTCTATAGGGACCGGTTTAGCTCAGTCGGTAGAGTACTCGCCTCGGAATTCCAAGGTTCTGGGTTCGATACCGGTCACCGCCAACTCAGCGAATGAGTAGCAGTGGGGAGCTGACGGTAGGTGTTGCGCTCCACCTCAGCAAAAATACTCCCTCTGATCTAGCGCAGCGAAAAGGGGATAGACTCCCTCGCTGCCCGGCTGATACCGACAATAGGCCACTCCGCCAACTTTACTTACTTACTTTATATATATATATATATATATATATATATATATATTATATATATATCACAAAATAATGTAATGATGGATCATGATGAAAAACTAATCTACCTGTTATTAAATACTTTAGCAGTTCTTCTAAGCTAGTAATGATCCCAGCTAATTGTATCAAGATATGTTTGTATATTTACCCCCCCCCCTATAAACAGCAGGTACCATAAGTATGGATATTAGCACAACCCTTCCGCACAAGCAGGATGTGACAAGATGAATTTTTAAGCGGATTTTAACAGGTTTGAATTCCTTCTCCTAGACTAGTTGCCTAACCAAGGTTAAAGAGCCCAGTCTGTCCTACTACTTATCAATAGCTGGAGGAGAGTTGTTGAATGCATACCTTTCCAAGGGTTTTAGTGCTATGTGAAATGCAGACAGCATCGTCCAGGATTTAAACTCACGTCGATGAGTCCATTTCCTAAGACCCTTATCATTACACCACGCGCCTCCATATACTTATCAAGTAAAGTAAGGAGCTGGTTGTAGGTGTGGCGATCCACCTCAGACACCAAAACAATCTCCTTTGTCTAGCGCTAGTGAAAAGGGGATAGTCTCCCTCGCTGATTGGCTGATACTGACTTTAGGTCACCCGGCGACTTTACGTTACTTATGTCGAGTTCTGGGTAAATAGTAAAGCAGACTGAGTTATTTAGCCTAGGGAAAGAAGACACTGAATTCAAACAGCTTTACTCTGCTTAAAAACTGACCTTGTCTCAGATCCTATCCGTGGCGGAGGGGTTGGGTAAATAACATACATTCGAGGTGAGTTGCGTTATTGTGCTTTCTCTCCCCATCAGATCATCAGCCATTACCGACATAGTAGTCGTATGTGACTAAGCTATACTTACTGCATTTCTACAGACATAATACAAAAACAAATCTCACAAAATGTTGGAGGGGTTCCTCAATGGACTGAGTCCTTCCTGGGCCCAAATCGAATACGCCACTGTATTTATGCATAAAGTTGGCAAAGTGACCAATTGTCGGTATCAGTCGAACAGCGAGGGAGTATATCTCCTTTTCACTGGCGCTAGACTAGGGAGATCGGTTTTGCTGAGGTTGAGTTCCCCACCTACCGTCAACTTCCTACTTTACCGCACAGATCGATTACCAAGCTGTGTTGGAACGAGGAACGGTATTGAACCTGGACCTTGCGATTCCTAGGCGAATGCCCTATTTTTGCATATGTCACCTTATATTTATCCCTGTCAAGATTAAATCAACAAACCAATACTTCAAAACAGCCTGAATAAGAAAAGGGAAGAAAGGAAAAAGAAAAGGAAGAATGATATTTATATTGCAACAAAGTTTATTGCAAAGATGGCAGAAAAAGAAATTCCTATCAGGCAGTTATATTTTATTACTGTGCTAACCAAACATGCAAAAATGAATGCAAAAAAGAACGGTATATAAAAATGAAAAGGTAGTGTGTGTGTGTGGTGTGTGGTATTCAAAAGTTAATATATATATATATATATATATATAATATAGAGAGAGAGAGAGAGAGAGAGAGAGAGAGAAGAGAGGGAGATAGAGAGAAATGAATGAATAAATAAAAGTTTTAGATTTTTTTATTATCATTGGAACAATTATTGCCACCGTTCGGTTTCTTGCTCTGTGGCAGTCGTCAGGCAAACGAAATTGTTTTTGAAAATGATACAAATGATATAAATATGGTTAAACGACTGCCAGAGAACAAGAAACCGAATGGTGGCAATAATTGTTCCAATGATAATTTAAAAAAAACTAACCCTTTTATTCATTCAGAATTGAGCACTCTTCTAATAACACTGTACGTTGGATCACTACCGCTTTTTCAAGTATAATAGTGCCAACCACAACACACACACACACACACACACACACATACACACACATATATATCTGTGGATGGCTATATATATATATATATATAATTATATATGTGTGTTGTGTGTGTGTTATATATAGCCATCCACAGACGACGCCGTGTTTCGACGTATCACGTCTCTTCGGTGTGGCTTGACATTTGCAGGCGGGATGGAAACCCGATCGATTCATCAGTAGCCAGGCTCCTTAACCACTCGGCTATTTAAATTGATAAATAAATATATCTGTGTATATATTAAAGACTGCCAGAGAGTCTCCGCCCCTTTTGTAGGAGAGCGTTGCCTTTTAAGCTTAGTTGGCGGTCGTCAGCGAAATCCCCTTCAAAGTGCTCAACTACGGGATGGGGAGCATATATAGTAATCCACAGACACCGTGTTTCGACGTATCCCGTCTCTTCAATGTGGCTAGACATTTTCAGACTGCCTCCAGATGGAAATATATATATATAAGTTAGGGTAGCGAAGCATGAATTGAACGGCGCTTGGTAACTGACAGTTTTTTCTAAGCTAAGCTATGATGAAAATCTGGCTTTAAAGTTTTTCGGGTTTTAGTCAGGTGAATAGTCCCTTTTTGTCTAATATGAAACCGGTACTAATGAAGAATAGCGCGCAAGAGATAATATCATTAGATTACGTATAAAAAGCATTACATTTCATTACGTTTCACGGAAATACCCGAAACTTTGAGACGCTAGGTTTACGGTTAGAGTAATGGTTAGGGTTAGTTTTATGGTTAGATTTATGGTTAGGGTTAGTGTTAGGGTCAGTGTTAGGGTTAGTTTTAGAGTTAGGGTTAGGGTTAGGCTGCTTCGGAAGTTTCCGTAATCTAATGCTATTTATACGTAAAGTGCGATTCTAATGATATTATCTCTTGCGCTATTCTGCATTTGTACTATGAAACCAGTTTCCTATATTCCTACACCGGAAAACAGAGTAAAGCTATTAATATGAATCGGATCTGCTATATAATAGGTGAATATCTCAACAATTTGGCCTTGAACAGGAAATTCCAGGCCTCACAACCAGCAGACCTCCAATCAAACGACTGGGCCCGATTGGACAAAAGCGCGGACATATGTAACGTTGTTTGCAAATGACGAGAAACAAATTTCATACCTGATTTCCACATCCATGGGATTTTTCTCTTTCTCTAGGGAGCCAAGTAAATATTGAAATCGTTTCGTCCGGTGGTTTTCTTTTCTTTCTTTCTTTTTTCTTTTCTTTTTTTTTTTTTTTTTTTTTTTTTTTTTCTCTCTTATTCAGATTAGACAGATGAGAATGAATTATGGTGTAAATAAAACTTTGCTTTGCTTCTCGTTTCTCACTGATTTCGTCGCGTCCTGGAAAATGGAAGAGACGCGGCGTCCTTTGTTCAGAACAACTCCTTCTCGATAAATCTATTTATGGAAGCTGTTATTAGACCAAAAAGAGAGGGGGACACAGTGAGAGAGAGAGGGGGAGAGAGAAAGAGAGAGAGAAAGAATGTGTGTGTGCATGTGTTTTGCGCGTGTGCGCGCATGTGTATGTATGAGAGAGATGTGTGAGAGTGAGCAAGCGCGTGTGTAAAAGCAAAGTATGTATTACTGAGAGAACTGAGTTAGAGAGACGCATAATAAAGAGCACGACAAAAAGAAAATCTCTGTGTGTGTGTGTTGTGTGTGTGTGTGTGTGTGTGTGTGTGTGTGTGTGTGTGTTATCATTTACAAGGAAGCGCTGAAAAGTTCTCGGCTTGACAAAGACCAGTATTTTGGGACTTTCTGTTTTGTCCAGTGTGTAATTACCAAATCCTCCGCACGATCAGGATGTGACGCAAGATAAATTTTTAAGTAGAGTTTAACAGGTTTGAATTCACAGTTTTCCTTCTCCTAGACCGGTTACCACACCAAGGTTAAAGATCCCAGTCTTTCCTACTATTCCTCCATAGCTAGAGGGAGAATAGTCGAAGTCATACCCTTCCCAATGGTGTTAGCGTTAGGTAAAATGCAACCAGCCTGGTCCCGGATTTGAACTAGTGTCACCGTGTCCATTTGCTACGACGATAGCCATTACATAACTGACGCCTTTTTGTCCTGTACGCCTTTGATGTCGAAGTCACCAGCACCTTCTTAAATCTTCTGTAGTGGTTGGTTGGATGGTTGGTTGGATTTTACGGTATCTCAACCCTTGTTGGTTTATTTTATGCCGAAGACGTTTTGTTTAATTCATTCTTGATGGGTACTGATTTTTAACTCATTTTTTTCTATTTAATCCATAGATGGGACCTTAACAGGTACTACCAATCCGACTCAGAATGGACCTTGAAGTAATGGTGAGGAGATATACTCCACATTCCCCAGAGTTCCAGAATTAGAACTTCACCATCAGATAAAATCTAACGTCATACCAAGGACATTAAGACACTCAGTCACAGCCTTCTAGCACATATATGATAAAAAGGAAGCGTGTGGTGTAATGGTTAAAGTCATGGGAAATGGATTCGTCGCCCCGAGTTCAAATCCTGGATGTGGTAATTGCATTTCACTTAACGCTAATACCCATGGGAAAGGTATGAATCCTACTCTCCCTCCAGCTATGGATAAATAGTAACACAGACTGGGCTCTTTAACCTTGGTTAGACAACCGGTCTAGGAGAAGGAAAACTCTGAATTCAAACCTGTTAAACTCCGCTTAAAAATGACCTTGCGTCACATCCTACTCGTGCAGAGGGGTTGGTATATATATATATATATATATATGATAAAAAGTGTTGGGGGTTGCCATGAGGGCAATAAGGGTTGGGACAATCATATAGGTGTTAGGGCTTGATGTGACCAGCCGATTGATCTTATATAGTGATATTCAAAGGCCGGTGAAATTCAATTTGAAATTGTTTCGTTTCGATTTTTTTATTAAGTGGAAATTTACTGTCTGTCGGATTTAGAATATACTGGCTGTATCCCTGCAGAAGAGTAAGACTCTCTGTTGTATAGCCCCTTATTTCTTGTCACCATCTTATCATATTGTACTTATCTGATACTATGTTGGATCGGGTCGTCTTTTCTGTCTGGGTGTCTGGATTTTTTCTCTGTTCTTCTGGTCTGCTCTCTCGGGACTTCTTGTGACTTCTTCATCCGTGTTCGTTATTGTTTTTTAGTAACGAACACAAAAGATTAACGAAAGACTCGGATATTTTTCAGACGTCTTTTATTTAGCCCAAGTTAATCCTTACGTGCGGAAAATATAGCCACCTTTTAGAGACGCATATCTCCGTCAAAACCTGAGCTAGAACTCAATTCCTTAGATTATCTTTTTAAATTACTATTAGATTATTATTATTATGAGAAATAATAAAATCATGATCTCTAGGTGTTTCGTTGTAACGTGAGTTATTTTCCAGGAGCGTATATTCTATAGGGACCGGTTTAGCTCAGTCGGTAGAGTACTCGCCTCGGAATTCCAAGGTTCTGAGTTCGATACCGGTCACCGCCAACTCAGCGAATGAGTAGCAGTGGGGAGCTGACGGTAGGTGTTGCGCTCCACCTCAGCAAAAATACTCCCTCTGATCTAGCGCTAGCGAAAAGGGGATAGACTCCCTCGCTGCCCGGCTGATACCGACAATAGGCCACTCCGCCAACTTTACTTACTTACTTTATATATATATATATATATATATATATATATATATATATATATATATTCACAAAATAATGTAATGATGGATCATGATGAAAAACTAATCTACCTGTTATTAAATACTTTAGCAGTTCTTCTAAGCTAGTAATGATCCCAGCTAATTGTATCAAGATATGTTTGTATATTTACCCCCCCCCCTATAAACAGCAGGTACCATAAGTATGGATATTAGCACAACCCTTCCGCACAAGCAGGATGGGACAAGATGAATTTTTAAGCGGATTTTAACAGGTTTGAATTCCTTCTCCTAGACTAGTTGCCTAACCAAGGTTAAAGAGCCCAGTCTGTCCTACTACTTATCAATAGCTGGAGGGAGAGTTGTTGAATGCATACCTTTCCCAAGGGTTTTAGTGCTATGTGAAATGCAGACAGCATCGTCCAGGATTTAAACTCACGTCGATGAGTCCATTTCCTAAGACCCTTATCATTACACCACGCGCCTCCATATACTTATCAAGTAAAGTAAGGAGCTGGTTGTAGGTGTGGCGCTCCACCTCAGACACCAAAACAATCTCCTTTGTCTAGCGCTAGTGAAAAGGGGATAGTCTCCCTCGCTGATTGGCTGATACTGACTTTAGGTCACCCCGGCGACTTTACGTTACTTATGTCGAGTTCTGGGTAAATAGTAAAGCAGACTGAGTTATTTAGCCTAGGGAAAGAAGACACTGAATTCAAACAGCTTTACTCTGCTTAAAAACTGACCTTGTCTCAGATCCTATCCGTGGCGGAGGGGTTGGGTAAATACATACATTCGAGGTGAGTTGCGTTATTGTGCTTTCCTCTCCCCATCAGATCATCAGCCATTACCGACATAGTAGTCGTATGTGACTAAGCTATACTTACTGCATTTCTACAGACATAATACAATAACAAATCTCACAAAATGTTGGAGGGGTTCCTCAATGGACTGAGTCCTTCCCGGGCCCCAAATCGAATACGCCACTGTATTTATGCATAAAGTTGGCAAAGTGGTCAATTGTTGGTATCAGTCGAACAGTGAGGGAGTATATATCCTTTTCACTGGCGCTAGACTAGGGAGATCGTTTTTGCTGAGGTTGAGTTCCCCACCTATCGTCAACTTCCTACTTTACCGCACAGATCAGATTACACAAGCTGTGTTGGCGAGGAACGGTATTGAACCCGGAACATTGCGATTCCTAGGCGAATGCCCTATTTTTTGCATATGTCACCTTATATTTATCCCTGTCAAGATTAAATCAACAAACCAATACTTCAAAACACAGCCTGAATAAGAAAAGGGAAGAAAGGAAAAA
Source organism: Doryteuthis pealeii (assembly GCA_023376005.1). Lineage (NCBI taxonomy): Eukaryota > Metazoa > Mollusca > Cephalopoda > Myopsida > Loliginidae > Doryteuthis > Doryteuthis pealeii. Next base: position 87,278,359 of record CM042147.1, read on the forward strand.
GAAAAGGAAGAATGATATTTATATTGCAACAAAGTTTATTGCAAAGATGGCAGAAAAAGAAATTCCTATCAGGCAGTTATATTTTATTACTGTGCTAACCAAACATGCAAAAATGAATGCAAAAAAGAACGGGATATAAAAATGAAAAGGTAGTGTGTGTGTGTGTGTGTGTGTGTGTATTCAAAAGTTAATATATATTATTATATATATATATATAGAGAGAGAGAGAGAGAGAGAGAGAGAGAGAGAGAGAGAGGGAGATAGAGAGAAATGAATGAATAAATAAGTTTAGATTTTTTTTATTATCATTGGAACAATTATTGCCACCGTTCGGTTCTTGCTCTGTGGCAGTCGTCAGGCAAACGAAATTGTTTTTGAAAATGATACAAATGATATAAATATGGTTAAATGACTGCCAGAGAACAAGAAACCGAATGGTGGCAATAATTGTTCCAATGATAATTTTTTAAAAAACTAAACCTTTTATTCATTCAGATATTGAGCACTCTTCTAATAACACTGTACATTGGATCACTACCGCTTTTTCAAGTATAATAGTGCCAACCACACACACACACACACACACACACACACAGATATATATCTGTGGATGGCTATATATATATATATATAATATATATATATATTATATATATATATATATATAGCCATCCACAGACCCCGTGTTTCGACGTATCACGTCTCTTCGGTGTGGCTTGACATTTGCAGGCGGGATGGAAACCCGATCGATTCATCAGTAGCCAGGCTCCTTAACCACTCGGCTATCTAAATTGATAAATAAATATATCTGTATATATATAAAGACTGCCAGAGAGTTCTCCGCCCCTTTTGTAGGAGAGCGTTGCCTTTTTAAGCTTAGTTGGCGGTCGTCAGCGAAATCCCCTTCAAAGTGCTCAACTACGGGATGGGGAGCATATAGTAATCCACAGACACCGTGTTTCGACGTATCCCGTCTCTTCAATGTGGCTAGACATTTTCAGACTGCCTCCAGATGGAAATATATATATATAAGTTAGGGTAGCGAAGGCATGAATTGAACGGCGCTTGGTAACTGACAGTTTTTCGACAATGCCTATATGATTTTCAAACCAAGAGTCGTTGACTTCATGTCTTCTCTGATATATATATATATATATATATATATATATATATATATATATATATTCAATTAATTTATTTTGGGTAAATGGAAATTAGATCTGGTTTTGTTTACTTGAGTTTGGTTTGTTTATTGTTTAATGGCATATCAGCACTTGTGGGTTATTTAATGCTAACTTCTTAATGTTGTGTATGTGATTTATAAGCGAATAGTTTTTAGGTAAATATTTTTTGTATAAGATGATTTTTTAGAGCATGGAACAAACATTTTTGTTGTTTGGTTGGTTATTTTGTTTAATGACATATCAACCTTTGAGGGCTACTTAATGCTAAATCTTGTTTGTGTATGATTTGTATGTGAATAGTTTGCAGGTAAATATTTTTGTTTAGTTTGGTTTGTTCTTATAAACTGGTAGAAATAATTTCAATTAACTTCATGTGTATTAATAAATTGGTAGAAATCATTTTTATGTTAGATCTTCCATTAACTTCACTAGTAAAAAATAAAAAAGATAGATTTTTGAAACATATTGCCTGAGGGGTGGGAGTAAAAAATTCAATGTCAGCGAGTTTGTACACTAAGTAAGTAAAATCATCAAATTCATTAAAGGATTAAAAAAATAAAACAATTTGAAATGTAAACTTTAAATATGTATTAAAATAAAACAAGCTATATACAGATATATAATACCAGTCATGTATTTATTAAAACTTGTTTTAAAAAAAACAATGAGGACTGTCTAATGTTGCATGTTCAAATTTTGAGTGTATTTATTCTATGTTATGACGATTTGGGGTAATGTGACGTAAGCAGTGACATAATTTTTGTTACAGTCAAAAACCGGAAGCGAATCTCCATTATTAATAGAAGATGTGTATCAATATATTAGTAGAAATGATTTTTAATCATTTGCTATGCATTAATAAACTAGTGGTCGACCCTCAGCCACCGCCCACAACCAACAGATGACTCCATTGGAGATGTGGGGTCTTACTCCTCGGCAGAGGTGCAGTTTGCGTATTCTACAGTTGCCAGCGGATTCAATTTGGTGACAAGAGGGGCATCAAGTAAAGAGAAGCTCTGCTGTTGTGAATGAGGTAAGATGCTATGGTGGTTACATGTAGAGGTAGGTATTGTTCCAGTGCGTAGCCATGACATAGAGGTTGCTGTTGGCGTCTTATGAGAAAAAAGGTTTTAAAAAGAAGAACACTTTCATCTGCACAGCGAGAAATATTTTTTCTTTTCATTATTATACATAAGATCGTATTAGTATTGTATTTCAGTTGAAAAGGTTATGTTGAATTCCCGGGTCGAATGAATGAGAAAAACATGATTTACTAAATCTGATAGCAAACATTGGCTTCAAAGTGAATATAATACAATGCGGGGGAAGTTGCAAGGCATATATATATATATATATATATATATATATATATATATATAGGTAAGTTGAAAAATAGAAGTGAATCCGATTATATATCTTTTCAATATAATATATATATATATATGTGTGTGTGTGTGTGTGTGTGTGTATGTGTGTATATATATAATATATATATATATATATATATACAAGGTGTGTCAAAAAGTATCGAGATTTTTTGAAGTTTTGACACAACTTGTATTCTGAAAGAAATAATGTTCCATTCATTATTTTTTTTTTTTTCAGAATACAAGATGTGTCAAAAAACTACCAAGTTTAAAGCTGTATTTACCAAGATAGAAATGAAGAATATATATATATATATATATATATATATATATATATATATATATATATTCTGGACCAGTTCACATTCATCGGTAGCCATATCTCATCTACAGAAAGCGATGTCAATATACGCACGGGAAAGGCATGAACTGCTATTGACAGGTTATCGATCATATGGAAATATCTGATAAAATAAAACAGGAATTCTTCCAAGCAGCTGCTGTATCTGTACTATTATATGGCTGCACCACTTGGACGCTAACGAAATGTGTGGATAAAAGGCTAGATGGGAACTACACAAGAATGCTGTGGTATGTTTTGAAGACAAACAAACAAAAAAGCAGCACTCCACTAAAAAGCAACTATACGACCAATTATTTTCCATCTCACAAAAAATCAAAGATGAACAAGACATGCAATAATAATAATAATAATAATAATAATAATAATACATGCACAAGGCTCTCCACCCTAGAGATGATAGAGATAGATTATATGTGTTAAGAAAGGAAGGGGGAAGAGGTCTTGCCAACATAGAGGACTGCGTAGAAACCACTATCCAACAACTTGAGGATTATACAAGAAAGAGCAAAGACAAATTACTTATGACATCCAACAATAGTAGAAGTGACAGATGGACAAACAGAAAAACAACAAAGACTAGAAAACAAAAATGGGAAGAAAAACAATTATATGGACACTTCAAACGACAAATCGAAGAGGTTGCACATGGAAAGACTTAGACATGGTTAAGAAAAGAAAACCTCAAAAGAGAAACAGAATCATTAATAATTGCAGCAAAAAATAATGCCATAAAGACAAACTATATAAAAGCAAAAATTGATAAGACCCAACAAAATAGTAAATGCAGACTTTGTGGTAATAGAGATGAGACTGTAAACCATATACTCTGCGAATGTAGCAAACTAGCTCAACGAGAATACAAAACTAGACACGACTGGGCTGGGAAGGTGATCCACTGGGAATTATGCAAAAAATTAAATTTTGACCATACAACAAAATGGTATATCCATAAACCAGAATCTGTTCTTGAGAACGAAAAACATAACATTCTCTGGGACTTTGAAATAAAAATGGATCACCTTATCCCAGCAAAAAGACCAGACCTAGTGTTGATAAACAAAAAAGAAAGAACTTGTCAACTGATGGATCATGCTGTTCCAGCAAAGCTGAGGGAAAATGAAAAAATGGACAAATATCTGGACCTTGCCAGAGAACTGAAAAATATGAAAGTGAAAGTGATACCAATTGTAGTTGGTGCACTTGGAACGGTCCCAAAAGGATTGGAAAAGGGTTTGGAAAGTTTGGAAATCAGAGGAAGGATTGAAACCATTCAGAACACTGCACTGCTGCAATCTGCCAGAATACTCAGAAGAGTCCTGGAGATCTGAGGAGACTTGCTGTCACTCAAACTTCAGTGAAAGACCATCAGCTAATGCTGATGTGAAAATTCAAAAGGAGTAAATAATAATTATAATGATAATAATTAATATTATTGTTGTTGTTGTTGTTTTTGTTGTTGCTGGCTAAACTCAGAGGAATGTCTCAAGTGCACCTTCTTCTTATTTATTTGTTAAGTTTTATTGACATGATAGAACATATAAGTTACTTCCCTTTGTTAATAGAATGCTTGTATAAAGCTTTAGTTCTTTTTACTTCCCAACTCTCTCTCTCTCTCTCTCTCTTCTCTCTCTCTCTCTCTCTCTCTCTCTCTCTCTCTCTCTCTCTCTCTCTCTCTCTCTGTATATGTATGTATATGTATATATATAAGTCGTTGGGGTAGCCTAAAGTCGCTATCAGTCAGACAGCGAGGGAGTCTATCCCCTTTTCACTAGGGCTAGACCAAGGAGATTGCTGGAGTAGTAAGGACGAATTCATCAACGACCTCCTCCTACGGACTCCTACAGATGGATAAACCTGTGTTGACAACTGGCAAAAACTTATCTTCATCTTCTCTCTACGAACACCGAGTGCCGTGTAGAGGACCTACCACAAGCGATGGTCTATTATATATATATATATATATATAGAGAGAGAGAGAGAGAGAGAGAGAGAGAGAGGGGAGTTAAGAGATTCCGCATTACTTGATGATGATGACATATATCAAAATTTGAGGTGTTTTTGGTATAATGGTTACCGTCATAGAAAATGGACAAATTCTGGACGAGGCTGTTTGCATTTCACATAGTGCTAATACTCTTGGGAAAGGTATGCACCCAACTATTCTCCCTCTAGCTATGGATAGTAAATAGTACAAACGGAACACCCAATCCAGCGTGGCTACCTGTGATGCTTAAGGATGGAATCCAGGTGGTTGAGCAGTCCACGACTTGCAATACTCCACTTTGGCCCTTACTTAGGCTAGACGGACGGTCGGAGAGGCCCCCTCCGATCAATCGGCTAGGCATTTCAAGCCCTAGCACCTATATGATTGTCCCAACCCTATTGCCCTTATGGCAAGCCCCAACCCTTTTTATCATATGGATGCTAGAAGGCGGTGGCTGAGGGTCTACATGTCCTGGGAATGGCGTTAAACTCTATCTGATGGTGAGGTTCCAGTTCTGGAGATCTGGGGAATGTGGAGCACCCTTTTATCACCATTGCTCCCTGGTCCACTCTGACCCGGAGTAGTAGTACCTGTTAGGGTCCCAACTATGGGTTAAATAGTAAAACATGTTTATAAACAAAATTGATTATCTAGTAAGAAGGAATTTATTTCAAAACTTTATCGGCATTAAATGACCCACTGAGGTTGATATGCCGTAAAACAAAACAACCAACCAACCCAATCCAGTCCAGAAGACCAGACCCAACGTTAATTAATTAGAAGAAAATAACATTTCAAGAAGTAGATTCTGTAAACCACTGAGTGAAAATAGAATAAAGCTAAAAAAAAGAAAACTGGATAAATTACGCTAAATTGCATCAAGTGGTGAGGCTCCATTTCCAGATCTTAAGAGTGTGGATTAACTCTATGATTAACCTCATCTATGGATAAATTAGATCAGTTTGAAAATTATTTAGTATCATATAGAACTTAGAACTTCAAAACAGTGTAAACATTATTTGTATCAAACTTTGGCCTTAAATAACTCTAAATAAATAATCATTTTGTGTTAGAGATCTCTAATATTATTGTTTTATTCTCCAATGTATTAAGATCAATCCAAGGAATGATTTTATATGGAAACCAATTAAAATATAATTAAAATAAGTGTAATCTTTTTATATGCAAACTTATTTAATATTGTTAGTCTTTCAAAATTCAATATATTTCATAACATTAAAACTTAAACACCCGGAGGGTAAATATTCTTGCTAGTTAAAGAAATAAATGAAAGGTAAATACAGCAAAGATTATTGAAAAGTGATCTCTTATAAGTGTTGTGAGGTTTTAAGGGGTCAAATAAGAACAAAACGACGGGTAACAAATGTAGAAAAATGTATTAACAGAAAGTAGACAAATACAATAGAGAGATGTGGAAATTACGTCCGACGAACAGAGTTATTGGCACTCGCATTGGCTTACTGCTAAGCCACAATTATCCCTGTAATTTATAGTAACCTGTTGGCGCATTCCATTAGTCTTATAGGGTGTATCACCTATAACAATAAGTAAAAAAAAAAAGGTTTTGGAGGTGTGTGGTGTAATGATTAGCTGTCAGCAAAGTCACTCTATGCAGATTTTTTTCCCATTAAGAAGTTATAAATGTAAATATGTCTGATGACAAGGGATAGGTCAAAGAAGCTCATGATATATATGTAGATACTGTCATAGAAAATGGACACGGAGAACCAAGTTCAAATCCTGGACGAGGCTGCTTGCATTTCACATAGCGCTAATACCCTTGGCAAAAGTATGAATCCAACTATTCTCCATTCAGCTGTGAGTAAATAATAGGTCAGATTTGGGATCTTTAAACTTGATTTGGCAACCAATCTAGGAGAAGGAAAACTCTGAATTCAAACCTGTTAAATGCTTTAAAAATTGCCCTTGTGTCGCTTCAAGCTCGTGTGGAGGGGCTAGTAAATACATACATATCAAAATTCTCAGAATTACAAAGGTTTATACACTCTGTTGTTTATTATGATTCCTGGAAATACTTTAATAATTTGCCGAGTACTCCATCTGCTGACAAATTATAACCACTGCTGTACACGATGTTCAACTATGCGTAAAGTTAATAAACAGACGTTGTGGTCTGGTGCACGCGACATAGTACAAAAAATGTGTTTCCCTTCAACTGAATAAATAAATAAAAGTAGGGAATTTGGATTAGAAGAGAGGCTGAATGAAAGAACACAAGGGAGAAGAACAGGGGTGAGAAAAAGAAAGAGGACGGTGAAGAAAGAAAGAGGAAGGTGAAGAAGAAAGAAAGAAAGAAAGAAAGAAAGAAAGAAAGAAAATATACTTGCCAAAGTTTGATGGTGATAAGAAAAAGAAAGTAAATATACACAGGAAAATATGGTAGAAAAAAAAGAAAGAAAAGAAAGAAGAGAAAGAAAGAAAGAAGAAAGAAAGAAAGAAAGAAAATATACTTGCCAAAGATTGGTGGGGATAAAAAAAAAGAAAGAAAATATACACAGGAAAATATGGTAGAAAAAAAAGAAAAGAAAGAAAGAAAAAAAAGAAAGAAAGGAAGAAAGAAGAAAGAAAGAAAGAAAGAAAGAAAGAAAGAAAGAAAGAAATATACTTGCCCAAGTTTGATGGCGATAAAGAAAAAGAAAGTAAATATACACAGGAAAATATGGTAGAAAAAAGAAAGAAAGAACAGAGAGAAAGAAAGAAAGAAAGAAAGAAAGAAAGAAAGAAAGAAAGAAAGAAAGAAAGAAAACACGAGAGCGATAAACACTGGGTGTCAATATTTTTGCGCATTCATCTAAAGTAAATGTTATTATTGTCATGCATGAATTCCTATTGACCTCAGATCAGGTTGGGTTGTCTTTCTGTTTTTTAGGATTTTTTTTTTTTTTTGGGGGGGGGTCAGAGACATTGCTCTCTCTCTCTCTCTCTCTCTCTCTCTCTCTCTCTCTCTCTCTCTCTCTCTATCTCTCTCTCATCATGTGGTTGTTTCAGCTTCTGAGTGGACATCAAGTTCTTCAACAAATTTATTTTTTTATTTTATTTTATGTAATTCTATGGTATACCTCGTACTTTTTGCGAATAAACAAACAAGAAATACTCTGAATGTGCCTAGTACAGTAATTATGCGTATGTGCAAATTAATATTTCAATAGACCACAGCAGGGGTGGGCAATAATTTCTGTTTGCTGGCAACATTGAAATTTGTTAAAATATCTCGCGGGCTGCACTGAACTTATATAACCAAAATTACTCTTCATAATTTTGATTTTTTTCGAGCTGTTGTCCTCATCTTCATTCAGCCGCTCTATCCTCCGGCTTTCTTCGGATGTTCCCTGTCTATCCGAGAATAGCAATGACCCAACCTGCGAAATCATTTTGAATAGTTTGATTTCCCAGGTTGGGTCATTGCTATGCTAGGGAACACCTGAAGAATGCCAGCAACCGAAACGTTGTGTTTTTACTTACCACAATAAAGACGAGGACAATAGCCCGAAAAATCAAAATTATAGACATCAAGGCACATATAAAAAATTCAGACAAATAATACTAGTAGTTTGTTTGTTTATTTGTTTGTTTGTTTGTTTCAGGTTTTTTTTTGGGGGGGGCGGTTGTCAATTTCAATTTTTTTTATATGTACGGTAATGTCAAAGATTATGCAGCTATATAAACTTAGAAAATAATTTCCACAATAAGACACACCATATATCACCCTGTCGGCTTGGCCAGTAGAAGAAGCCGACTGCACCTCTGCAGAGGCATAAGACCCCTCCCTGTGAGTGGCGACACCTGATGCTTGAGGACGGCATCCGGGTGGCCTGACATGCAACACTCCACTTTGGCCCTTACTTAGGCTAGACGGGCAATCCAAGAGACCTCGTCCAATCAATCGACTAATCACGTCAAGTCTTAGCCCCTATATGATTGTCCCGATCCTATTGTCCTTATGGCAAACTTCCAGTCCTATTTATTGTATACGTGCAAGAAGGCAGTGGCTGTGGGTATTGGTGTCCTGGGTATGACGTTAAACTGTATCTAATGACGAGGTTCCAATTTGGAGCTTTGTGGAATGTGGAGTACACCTTCATTGTTATTACTCCTAGGTCCACCCAGAACTGGAGTGGTAGTACCTCTTAGGGTCCCATCTTAGGGTTTAAATAGATCAAAAATTAGTTTACAAAAATATGTTTAAAAAATCAGTTTGAAAAAACAATTGAATACCCAACAAGAATAAATAAAACAAAACGTCTTCGGCATAAAATAATCCAACAAGGGTTGACATGCTGTAAAAACCAACCAACCAACCAACCAACACACCATATGTATCAACTGAATAAAATCAAAGTTTTAATGTTTTATGAAACTGCAATGAAAGGTTTTTTAGTTTTTGGAACAATTTCATATGTCAGTCTTTGAAGTTCTATATTTAAACAAAAGAATTTGCAATTTCTAACAAAAAATGTAATAGTTTCACAATAAGCACATTGAACGATAGATACTGCTATCCAATGGTGAGATATATGAGATTTAAAGGTGTATACATAGTATAAACCTTTTAAGTCTCACATTCATCACGGATAGATGAATACTATATAACCCGGACAAAGCCGAGTACATACAGCTAGTCTTTTTTTATAAATTTATACGACAGTGGATCGATAAAATGAAATTTGATTTGAAATATTTACCGTGTAATGTTCGATTTGTGTGAGAAACGTTGGAGTAATGTATTATCAAATTCTGCTTGTGTTACGTAAAATGAATGTTTTTTTCATTAAGTTGCGAATTTATTGATGTATCGACTTATGCACAGATGTGTGCGCATATGCATACCTATGAATATAATCAAGATTAGGGTGCGTGGTATGATGCTTATCGTAGTAGGAAATGGACTTGGCGCCCAGAGTTCAAATCCTGTACAAAGTTGTTTACCTTTCCCAAGGGTATCCTTGGGAAAGATATGCATCCAATTATTCTCCCTCCAGCTACGGGTACATAGTGGGACAGACTGAGTTATTTAACCTTAGGCAACCAGTCTAGGAGAAGGAAACTCTGAATTCAAACCTGTTAAATTCCGTTTAAGAAATTGGCTTTGTGTCGCTTCCTGCTTGTCCAGGTGGGTTGGTATCTATCTATCTAGCTATCTATCTCTCTCTCTCTCTATATATATATATATATATATATATATATATATATATATATATAATCAACACTTACATACAAGAGAGCACATTTCTTGTCTGTGATCTTAAGCTGGGTGCTTGTTGGGAGACAGCCACCTCCTCATCTTATCACCCCGAACAAATCCCAGTCTGTTGATCTTTCTCCCTCTACTTTCCATGATAGATGTCCTCTGACCAACTAAATCCTCACAAACCATTCCTTTCCATCCTGAATTACTCCCCAAACTCTCCCCCACCCACCCACTTTCTCTTCTATAAATACAATGTATGTACAATGCTTTAATAAACTGACTGAAGAAGTACTGTTTAACGCGGAACAACATATATCTTCATCTATTTGTTTTGAGTTATTCCTTTTTGTCCATTTTTCCTTTATCCTTACCATATATATATATATATATATATATATATATATATATATTATATATATATATATAGTTTGCTAATGTCTAGCTACACTGAATTGAGGATACGTCAAAACACGGTGTCTTTGGATGACTATATATGGTTTTGAGTTGTTCATTTCTTGCTCACTTTTCCTATTATCTACCTCATATATATATATATATATATATATATATATATATATATATATATATATATATATATAACCCACAGCGACAGCTATTTTTTATTATCTTTCTTGACAAAGACGTTTCTCAATTCTTTCCATTGATGACCTTGATGGTGCTAGCCTCTATGTCTTACCAGCAACTCTTCGGTATATCATATCTCCATCTTCTGTCAGGTGATTTCCTAGTAAGTGTAATGTATACAATTATTGAATGATACCAGCTATAACGTATGGTTGCGTGGAAATTAATTAAATCTCACGAAAACTCATCAATGGAAAGGACAATACTAGAATGAAAGATAAGATTAACGTAAGAGAATACAAAAAGTATTAAAAAAAAACGAAAATAAAGAAGCAATGACAAGTAGCTAGAAAGGAAGATGACAGATAGATCAAAATATTAATGGGTCATAGTTCAGCAAAATGATCTCCGCTGGAGAGTGCTCTTGCTCTTGTATAAGGATGGCCACAAAAAATCGTAACAAAAATCGTAATAAAAAAAAACTGGAAGACCCTCTCATCATTAAGCTCCTGAATAGATTAGACTCATTGTCTAACTCTAAGAAGATTATGATATGCTGGATCCCAAGCCATATAGGAGTGAGGGGGAATGAAAGAGCTGACTCTGCGGCGAAATCGGCTCTAGATTTGATCCCCGACAAGTTCAGGATACCATATACTTATTTGAAGCCTAAAATTAATAGATTCCTTCATACAAAATTGCAACAACACTGGAATAACAACTCCACAATAAACTCTTCAGCTTTGGGAGGATGGAGACTAACTTTAAGGAAGTCTAGAAAGGAACAAGTCATTGTGTCTCGATTACGCATTGGTCATACAAGACTAACGTACTTATATATACTCAAACAAGAACAACAAACACAATGTGAAACATGTCAAACACATTTGACAGTTAAACACTTATGGAATGCAGGCTTTTTGCTCACATCAGAAACCTTATTTTAAAAGCAAACAATATGAAAGATCCATTTGAAAATGTCAACATAGAAGATATTCTCTCCTTTTTTAGGGAAATAAAAGTATACCATAGAATATAGACACGAAACTAATCAATACCATACAACATGATCCCCAATAATGCTAACACATTGTTAAAACCAATTACTAAAATGTATAAATATAAATACACGATATGTATTACTTCCTAGCCGTTAGGCATGACATAACCCCAGACGGGTTGATATGCCGTTAAAATCAACAAACCAACCAACCAACCAAAAATCGTAATAGTCTATGTGTGCACAGTGAACTAAATTGGCCATTTTGTGGCCATTTGCAAATTTGTCAAAGAATATAATAAACCATATGATGGACACATGTTTATGGGCCAGAATTTCACCGGGAATCCATTTATGACCTCTCTTATATTGGAAAGAATTTAATATCGTTTAGACTTTTGACATTTTTTTTTAAATTACAGCCCAAGTACAATTGACAATATATATCGCACATCACTCACGTTCAACACGTAACATAAACCAAAACCCCAGAGATATGAGACCTCTTTCATCTTATTTAACGATTATTTTGATAATTTATGATCTTGTTTTGATGCCATGAATTTTATCTGAAAAATCTAAAGAAAATTTTGATTACGGATGTTTTCCAAATAGCTGACACAGAACTCAATGAAATCTCCGGTTTAAAATTGCCACCTTTGAACAGCAGCAGCCATGCTACTTTAATTATCATTTCAGCCGGTCAGATTCAGGAAAAAAGTTTCTAGTGTATTTAAGTATGTATTGTTGAAAACAATCTAGCTGTGCATTACACAAGCAGAAACATAGCTGTATAAAAGCAATTTGGCAGTACATGCAAGCAATAAGCATACACAATAAGCTGATACACAATAAGCTGGGTTAGTGAGCATCATAGATCATTAGCCTAGGCCTACGTGAGGTCTCAAACTTCACCTACGATGTATAAGACGCAGGGTAATTTTTTTGAGTGCGTTCTATATGCCATCAAATACGGTAATTAGGTATTGAACAGATTCATCGCTGCTTAACTTCGAGGTCTAGATCTTTCAGTGTGAGTTGACCGCAATTTGAGATTTTTTGTCTGTTTGTGGAATTTCATTCAAAACTGTATGATTCATTGGTATTATGATGTAAATATATTCTTTGAGGAAAAAGAAATTAATAATCTTGCGGGACAAAGAGAAATTACACGTTTTCTGTTATTCTTTTTTTTTCTTTTTTTTTTTTACTGCTTTAGATAACTAATATTCAACAGGAAGGGCGGATATAGACAACAAAATACCACAAGGATAACAATTACTTTTCAATATGTCTATTGTAGCGCAAATTAGATGAACAGTTGAAGAAAACACAATGAAGTATACGTACTCAGACACACACGTATATATATATACAAACCTATACAGGCATTCATACAAGCATACGCATACACATATAAATACAGATACATATATACACAGACACATACAATCAGCTAGAAGGTTAGATAGATAGATAGAT
>CM042147.1:87296554-87304054 GCA_023376005.1 Doryteuthis pealeii
ATATATACCAATCTCTCCGCACGAACAGGATGTGACACAAGGTCAATTTCTTAAGCGGAGTTAAACAGATTTGAATTCAGATTGTTCTTTCTAGACCGGTTGCCTAACCAAGGTTAAAGAGCCCAATCTGTCCTGCTATTTATCCATAGCTGGAGGGAGAGTAGGATTCATACCTTTCACAAGGGTATTAGCGCTAAGTGAAATGCAATTATCACATCCAGGAATTGAACTCGGGTCGACGAGTCCATTCCCATGACTTTACCCATTACACACATATATATATATATATATATATATATATATATGTGTGTGTTCATATAAGAAAAGTTTTTGCAGAAAAAAGTGCTCAATACTATAAGTGCAGAGTAGGTATAAAAGCTAAAATATTCTAATTATGACCTCTTCAAGACTGTTATTTGAAGTTTTATGAGGAGCACACGATCATCAGATGAGAAAAAATACTGTCTGATGATTGTGTGCTCTACATGAAACTTCAAGTAAAGGAATTCAAGTGTTCATAATTCAAATGGAAAGGTATATAAACCAAACTATTGATTCAGTTAATAGTTCATCTTGATTTACTAAAAGACTTCATTAGAAGAATTTAATAATCTACAAACGATAAACAGTATATATATATATATATATATATATATATATATATATATATATATATGGGGGGTGTTGTGAAGGAGTTTATCAATAAACAACATTGAATCCGGAAAAAGTTTAACAAATAGGTTGATTGACTTTTGGTACAAGGGGATATAATAAATAGAATCAAACACACAATTCTTCAAACAAAAGCAAGGAATGCTCTGTTAGCAAGACTAGCTACTACTGATTAACCTCGTCTATTCTGTATCTTTTATGTTTTTCATTGGACAAGTCCGACTTTCTTGTAGGGGAAATATCCTCCTTTACAACAATATATATCATAGACTTATGGTTTGATTTGGTTTGGTGTCTTTGTTTAATGGTATATTAACTATCGCGGATTTCTGAATGCTAAAGCCATCCTTCTAGAAGAACAGGGGCGGTGCTATTTAACCCATTGCTGGGGAATGAGAGGGTTAATATCTTTTCCAAGGGTTTTAACTCAAAAGTGAATGTAATGGCAAACTGGACACTATAAGTTTCATGTATTTCATAAAATCTTTAGTTAAGAGTGTGGTAAATATGGTCTGAAGATTGTATGAATAAAAAATCAAAACCAAATAGTTTCATATTTTCATAATTATCAGCAATACTACATTATGAAGAACCATATGTAGGACTAAACGATGGTATATAGAAAGCATGGAATATGAGTATTATTGATTTTGACGATTAAGAATTATAGGTCATCCAGTGGGAATTAAACTCACTTGGAGCTATCTACTAAATTTAACTGAGTAACTCAGTATAGCATCTGACTAGGAATCGCAAAGTTCCAGGTTCGATACTGGTCCCCGCCAACTCAGCACATGAGTAGCACAGATTGGGTAATCTGATCTGAGCGGTAAAGTGGGTAGCTGACAGTAGGTGTGGCGCTCCACCTCAGCAAAGAAAACAACCTCCCTGGTCTAGTGATAGTGAAAAGGAGATAGACTTCCTCACTGTCTGGCTGATACTGGCAATAGGCCACCCCACCAACAACAACTTATGGCATAATCACAGATGTGTTGGCAGCCAGTGAGGCTTGAACTCACAAACAATGATATGCTAGCCAAACACATTAACAACTCTGATTCCATATATATGTTGCCATCCTTAAGGCTTTAAGCAAGAGCGCTTGTCCAGTGGAATTGGATCCTTGGTAATCCTCTGATAAAGACTCCTTTGGTTCTTCTGGTAAAGAGTCCTGAATATTGTAAGTCCCTCCTCAATGATTGCAAGTACAGCTGTGGCAAGTATCAGTGTTTAAGTAGTGTATCAGCCACGCATTATGGCTGGTGATTGGTGAAGAAATAAACCACGTGATCTTAGCTCGTCTATAAATCCAGGTGGGGAATTGTAGCACACCTTATATCCAAAATTATTCCAGCAATATTCTTTTTCCCATTTTTTTTTAGACATACCTGTAAATTAACCATTTAACATGGACAGTGTAGGGGAAACAACTATGTAGGGACCAATATCTGTTGGATATCCCATAAAGTAATACAACTCCCTTTTACCCCTGTGTGTGTGTTTTTATTTTATTTTATTACAATCATCATTTTTATTCTGTATTCTCTTTTTTCTCTCCCGTCTTTCTTTTCTTTTGTTCTTTCATATTTCTTTTAATCTCTCTTTAGTATGTTTACTCTCTCTCTCTCTCTCTCTCTCTCTCTCTCTCTCTCTCTCTCTCTCTCTCTCTCTTTCTTTTTTCTTTTGTTCTTTCTTTTAATCTCTCTTTTGTGTTTACTCTCTCTCTCTCTCTCTCTCTCTCTCTCTCTCTCTCTCTCTCTATCTATCTATCTCTGCTTATTTTTCCTTTTTTATTTTCGGTAAAGATTCCACAAGGCAACGTGACTTCCACCTAGTCTAGGAGTTGAAATTTTTGAGAGAATTTGTTCTATAAAGAATTGGTTTTAGTACTCCCTTGTTACTGGTTATGGCACGCAGGTAAATTTATTTTCCAACTTCCTGTGAAATTTCTGAAATTTGTAAGACCCCTTATTGTAAGTTATTAATTGATGTTTGAACCCCCTTTTATTCCAGTATTTCATTGGTGTTCAGAAATGCAATTAAAATGCTCTTCATTCAAACATCAGTCTAGTTTTGTGTCTTTATTTTCATCACCAGAAAAAGCATCAGAGGGATTGCATAAATACGTTTTTGCATGGACCAAAAAAATGAAACACAAAATTCTCAGGGATTTTGAGACAAACCAGATCATCCTCAATCGCAGCCAGAAGAGCAGACCTATTTTAGTCAAGAAGAAGAAATAAATGTGCCAACTCGTGGATTTTGCCATTCCACCCACTAGAATTAAAGGAAAGTGAAAAACTCAATAAATACCCAGATCTTACTAGAAAACAAGTGGAACATTAAGGTAACAGTGATATCAGTCACAGTTGGAGTACTCGGAACAATCGAAAAGTACCTGGAAAAAGAGACTAGAAACTAGAAATCCGGGGAAGAATTGAGACTGTTTAAGCTACAATGCTACTTAATCAGCTAGAATACTGAGAGGAGTCCTGGACCTCAGTGAAGATCCCTGGTTACTACAGCTGGGAAAAACTCACAAAATGTAAACTAATAATAATAATAATAATATTAAAAACAGCATCATAAATCAGAAACTGTTTTAGAAAATTTTTAAAAAGACCATTCAATTCATTCCCCTTTCTTTTCTTTTTTTTGGGGGGCATGGGAGTCCCCGTGGTGTTGTGGCTAACATGCTGAACTGCAACATCATAGTAAGCGAGTTCTAACTCCAGTTGTACTATTTCATTCACTTTCAAACTAATACCTTTGGGAAAGGTATGGACCCCCTCATCTCCCCAGATATATGTTAAATAGTATCACTACTGTTCTTCTACAAGGATAGCTTTGACATTAAATAATGGCTGAAGGTTGATATGCCATTAAAGAAAGAAAAGAAATCAAAACCAATCTTTTGGGGCCGAATGGTTAAATTTACAGACCACCTCTTACTGATTGATCTGAGTTATTCTTTTATTGGCCCTGTGTAAAGTGGTTTTGACCATTGGACCGGTAAGAGATATAATACCAGCTCAGGAAGCCATCGCCCCAAGGCAACACCTGCCTCCTCAATTTAAAGAGGCAGGGCTGGGTTTATTGTCCAGTGCCTGAGGTGCCTCAAAAAAGGAATGCTGAAGGGATGCATGCACAAAATTTTTAGCACTGGCCATGCATGAGCTTCAGTTTGTCTGTGTCTACCCACATTAATCGACCCTTGTCTTCAACTGACATAGTCGGATGTCAGTGAATAATTTCTTGGCAATAAGAATTTCCAAATAAACAGCATCACATGAATTCCTTGTTTAGTTTATCAATGTTTTTGACAGGTGTCATATCAGTTGTGGCTTGTTTTATCCAAGGACAAATTTTGAACACATATTTTTGATTTGTACTCTTTTTATCTTTTATCGAAAGCTTTTTATTTAGCAACAAGTCAAAGCAACATATCAATAATAAAATTGAAATTTCTCTCATAAAGAAAAACAAATATTCATAGGTTATTTCCTATAACTCCAACCTAAAAAAAAGGGGAACCACTCTGAATGTATTTTATAAATTATTTATTTATTTATTGATCTACTAGGAAAAAAGAAGACAGGGTTAGGGTTAGGGTTAGGGTTAGGTTAGGGTTTAGGGTTAGTTTAATGGGAAAATAATGGGTAGATTAATAAGCAGATAAAATTCATTCAGAGTGGTTCCCCTTTTTTAGGTTGGAGTTATAGGAAATAACCCATTTGTTACTTATTTTAAGAACTGATTTGTTGACTCCATGAGACTGCTGGTTGTGACATGAATAGTCTCAATATATTTATGTTCTGGTTGGTTTGTTGAATTGTACGGAATGTCAAACCTTGTTGGGTTATTCCATGCCAAAAACATTTTGTTCTATACATGCTTGATAGGTAATCAAAAAAATTTTTTTAAACTCAACTTTTTTTAAACACATTTTTTTAATACTCATTTTTTCTATTTAACCTGTAGATAGGACTCTAATAGGTACTACCACTCCAGTAGGTTGGTTGGATGGTGGTTGATTGTTGGTTGAATTTCATGGCATGTCAACCCTTGTTAGGTTATTTTATGCCTAAAATATTTTTTTATTCATGCTTGTTGGGTATTCAAAAAATGATTTTTAAACTCAATTCTTTTTAACACATTTTTTTAAATTCATTTTTTTTCTATTTACCCGATAGATTGGGCCCTAGCAGGTACTACCACTCCAGATCAGAGTGGACCTGGAGTAATGGTGATGAAGGGGTACTCCACACTCCCCCAGAACTCCAAAATTGGAACTTCACCATTAAAATAATAATAATAACAACATCCAGGAGTGAGGCTCAAGTTCCGGTGTTCAGGGTACTGTAAAGTTACTCCTTCATTGCCATTACTACCAGATCCACTCTGATTCAGAGTGGTAGTTAAGGTCCCATATGTGGTTCAAATATATATGTTTAATATATAGAATGATTTTGAATTAGATTAATACATTCAATCTTAAAATATTGATATTGTAACTAAGTATGAAGTAAGAAGTATTAACCTGTTTAAAACAATATTGAACTACACTTAATCGCTTGCATATTATTAGTATTAGATATGAATACTTGAAAGTATATATTTGTGTGCAAAAGGTGTATTAGATAAAAATAATTACTCAAAGCCACATAAAGGCCTGTAAATTATTAGTACTTAATTGGAATAGTTAAGTGAAAATAGCAAATTATTAGTAATAGTCATTAGGAAATTACTTGAAACCAAACAACTGTACAAATGATTATTAGATAGGAATAGTTACTTGAAATCATATAATTGCTTTAAAAAAAGACTGATTTCAACATTAAGTAACACAAGAGTTCACAAGCTATAAAACCAACCAACCAGCCAGCCAACTAACTTACCAAATTTATAGACTATGATATGAATAGTTACTATATATCATCTAATAAAATTGCAACTCCTTCATAATTGTTGTGGCCTGATTAGGGGCCAGAATAAAGACACAAAGACAGGTGATGAGTTAAACAAATATATTAACAAATAACAGTAGTACAACATATACCAAGAGTCGGTACATGCGAGGCTGTCTTATCAGCTGTCAGCTGAAATACTAACTCTCGCTTAAGTGCAGAACCTGCTACTATTTATACTTGGAAGAGTTCATGTGTGCATGGTAAATTACCATAACAGTAATAAAAACTCTCTAAAATTTTATAGATTCATATAAAAATATATTTCATAACTCCTACGTATTCATATCTTTGGTTAGACAGTTTAAATGCTGTAGAATTTGGTAATAAAATATACCTAATGATATTCGTTTTGATGATATAATGTTACATTAGAAATAATAAATTCCTGAGGTAATTTTCACCTTTAGTTGTCAAAATTCCTAGCAAATAAGGCAATTAGAGTAACCTCCCTTGACTTTCACTTTGAACCAAGCCGGTAGCTAGTTTGAAAGTCGCTGTGCAAAATAAACAAATCTTAGAAACTTTTTTGAAAACAATACAACTGCATGCTTTAACACAAAAATATAATAAAATGTGTTCTTAATAACAATTAAGTTCATTTCAGATATTTTTATGCAAGGAATTTAGCCAACTGACTTTCACATTGAAACAAGCTGGTAGCCATTTTGAAAGTGTCCGTGCAAAATATACAAATCTTAAAAACTTTTCGAAAACAATACAACAGCATGCTTTAGCACAAAAATATCATAAAAGGTGTTCTTAATAACAATTAAGTTAATTTCAGATAATGCGCACGCACAATTTTATGCTAGGAATTTTGACAACTAAAGGTGAAAATTACCATTCCTGATATCTTGAGTTGAGTAGAAAATGAAGATTTCTAAAAATTTTAGGGGTGGATTTATTGTTTCTTTGGTTCAGAATATTTCATAATGATATAATTCAGTGAATCCCAGCCCTTTATTGGGGGTGGACAACAATTTAGCACTTCCTTCATCAAATAAAGAATATTACTTCATGTCTTCCTGATTTGAGACCAATCCAGACAGAGATTGAAACACAGTAACAAAATGAGTGCTGTTCTTTCTGTGACCACGTGTCTGACTTTTTTTCTTTTTCTTTTCTTTTTTTTTTTTTTTTTTTTACTTGATGTGAACTCTTAGTCATTTTTTCATCTCGACTTTGTCTCTGACAGTTTTTGTCAAGACCTTGTAACACAAACACCTGAAAAAAATAATGAAATTGTTTGTTAGGATTTAATCCAATTATACAATTAACTGCAAAACTCTGTAATCAGGTTTTATTACCAAATCACAACCAACACAAATATTGCTAACCCTACTTATACTAATAATGTAATTAAAACAACTAGCAAGACTTGTTGATATACCATAGTATGATAATCTAATTATTACAACGTTCATATGTTTTACTTAAGAGCTACTTAAGAGTAAAATAGTTTAATATGTAAATTTTCTTTCCTTTCTTTCTTTATGATAAAAACAGAATGGTCCATTATTTAGCTGAGGTGACAAAACTCATACGAAATAAGAATTCAGTGGATAATCAATACCAGATAATCAGGATGTACATTTTGTGCATTTCGTCTTGGATGATTTGGATGGTCTCATTTTTAACCACATTGTGTTGCAAGATGATAATGGTCGTACTTTTAAGGAACACGAATATTAATATATACATTAGTGACGATTGATTGGAATATATCAGTAAACAAAGGGAGCCTACTCTCACTCTACTAATCGTTCCCAGCACCCTCATTTTTACATTGAGTGATTGATTGATTGATTGATTGATAGATTTTAACGGCATGTTAAACTGTCTAGGGTTATTTTATGCC
>CM042147.1:87309054-87324527 GCA_023376005.1 Doryteuthis pealeii
ATACATTTAAAACGATTTTTTCGGTCAATTTTGTTTGAATATAGCCGTAAATGCTGTTTAAAGATGGCATAAAATTTGTGTTTGCAAAATAAATTTAACATTCTTGATTGAAAAAAATTTAACAAAAATCAGGGAATCATTTGATTTTAATGAAATTTTCAGTATTGATTTATCAATGAATGAATTTTATAATGCATCAGTTATTTTACTTGAAAACTATAATTGTATTTCTGCTATGATAAATTAATATATAAAATTCATTTAAAATATGAGCAGCATGATGTTATGTTTAAAATGCCATATTATTAGATTCTATAAATATTTTTTTTTAAATAATTATTTTACTTTAGTATCAATCACCTATATTTTTTGGTCGAAAACTCAATTAGAAATTTAGTGCCCCCTCCCTCCAACTTTTAAACAGAACAAATATTGATGTATATTTTTTTCTTTTATAAGATAATAGCCAATTAAATAATTATTGAAATGAGTAAAAAAAAATCTCCAAAAATTATTTTTTTAGTTTTTAGTTTTATTTTCCGATTTTCGGTACTTATTTACTACCTGAGCAGATTCCTTCGATCTTTTGTCTTTTTATTTATGCAGAAAAAAGTATCAATCACATATAACTCCACCGATATTTTGCACCCCCAAAATAAGGGGTGTCAAAGTTAAGTGACCTGAAAAAAATCAGACTGTTTTGAAAAAAAATAACTGATGCATTATAAAATTCATTAATTGCTAAATCAATACTGAAATTTTCATTAAAATCGGATAATTCCCTGATTTTTGGTAAAAAAATTTCAAACGTGGGAAGGGGGTAAATTTGTTTTGTAAAAACACGGATATTTCGACAAATTGTGTATACCTAGTGTTGTGAGGTGTGGTTTTGTGTTCCTTGTTACAATAGTATTTATTCGTGCTTAGTCTTAGCACTGGGTTCGGCTTCTCGTAGCTGACCATTAGTCCCCTAAAGTGTCTCTATATATGTCCTGCAGTAATACACATATGTAAATGAGATAACACGCCATTGGCTATCTCACTACACCTCCCTGAAACGGAGAGGTTTTATTCCCCTCGTTGATCTATTGCTACTCCTAAATATCCTTGGGGGTGTTCTTCGTAATGGTGACCGCGGTCTCATTTCATCACTACTGGATCCCTGGTATGGCACCTCGGAATCCGACTCGCTTTCATCTATGGGTTCTATAACGTCTCCCCCATATTGGTTTATATCCTCGTTTCTTTCAGATTCCTCCACACTCATGTCTTCCTCATATCTATTCCTTAGCTGATCAGTGTGGGCCAGCACACTTCTCTCCTGTGTTGTTATTATAGCGGTGTTGTTCCCTTTCTGCATAATAAAATACGCTTTTTCAGGTTGCGCGTCCTTATTCTTTTTGTACCACATTTTTTCATTAGTCGAAAAAGACATGGTTATGGGGGATCTGATCTGTCTTCCCATCAAGGCAGAAGGACTTAGTGTTCTATCAGCATGAGGAATGGATCTGTAACTCATCAAGAGTTTAGGTAGAAAAGATTCTATGGTCTCACGTGACGGCTCAAATGCTTTTAATCCTAATTTAACCGTTCTAACCATCCTTTCCGCAGCCCCATTTGATTGTGGATGGTAGGGTGGAGTTTTATAGGGTTTACATCCTATCTTCCTCAACCAGGAACATAGACTTTCATCACAGAATTCGGACGAATTGTCCGATACCAGGGTTCTCGGTACGCCGATCCTTGAGAATACAGTTCTCAAAATTTGAATGACAGTTGCAGATTTTCTATCACGCACCTGAATAATCTCTGGCCACCCCGAGAACGAATCTACTAAAATCAATAGTAGTCCTACGCCTTTGGCATAGGCATGGTCCATGTGTACTCGACTCCATGGTTCTTGTTCCTTTGGCCACGAATGAGTCGATTTTTGTGGAAAGTCTTTGATTTCCATGCATTTGGGACATTTTTTTACATAATCTTCAATGTCACGCGAATATCCTGGCCACCAGCTCTCCAATTTGAGTCTTTTTTGTGTGGCTGCTATTCCACAATGTATATCGTCGTGTACACTTTTAATTATTTCTTTTCGCATTTTTTGCGGAGGTACAACCAAATCTCCGTTACATATAACCCCTCTGTCCATAGTTAGTTTATGTTTAACCTCTTTATAAGGCCTTTCAGCTTTAGAGCAGTCGTTCCATTTATTCCTCCTTATTCTATTTGATATTTTGCTCAGAATAGGGTCCAGAAGGGTTTCTTCTTGAAGCTGTTTAATCGGCATTACATCGGTTTCGACCCAATGTAATACATCTTCAGTGTCGCTTATTTCGTCGTCTTCTTTGTTAAATGCTAATCTGGATAACGCGTCGACATGCGGAATAGTGTTTCCTTTGACGTACATGATATCGAAATCAAAGGCCATCAGCAGTATGGCCCATCTCATTAACCTGGCGGATGTGACCTTGGGTAATTCTTTCCTTGGATTAAAAATGAATTCTAAGGGTCGATGGTCAGATTTTAGTAAAAATTTTCGACCCAATAGAAATTGTCGGGCGCGCTGTGTGCTCCATACTATGGCCAAAGCTTCCTTCTCTATATTTGAATAGTTTAATTCTGCCTTGGTTAGCTTTCGCGACAGGTACATAATCGGATGATCGTCCTGTGACAATATAGCAGACACAGCATATTCACTGGCATCCGTAGTTAAGGTTATTTCTTTTCTGGGATCAAAAACTTTAATAACAGGTTTTTCCATAAGTACTTTTTTTATTTTGTTAAAAGCCGTTTCTTGTTTTTGTGTCCACACAAACTCACTATTCTTTCTTCGTAATTCTGCAAATGCTTCAGTTAAATCGGAATATTTCGGCACATATCTGCTATAAAAATTAGCCAATCCTAAAAACGATTCTAATTCTTTTTTGTTGGCTGGGGATGCCACCTGCGATATTTTAATTAATAAATTTGGGTCAGGCGAAATGCCTTCTTTGGATATTTGAAATCCCAAATAATTTATCTTCTCGCAATTAAATTTGCATTTATCGTAGTTTATGCTCATTCCGGCTTCTTTTAATTTGTTCATAACTCGCTGCGTTTTTTGTTGCAATTCATTTATACTGGTGGCCCCTATTAAAATATCGTCCTGATAAATTATCATATTTTCTACTACTCCTTTTAAGACATTTTCGATTGCTCGTTGAAATATGGCCGACGCTGTCTTTATTCCGTATGGCATTTTCGTCCATCTCATCAATCCCAGGGGTGTGTTAATAGTGGTTATCTCTTGAAATTTATCGTCAATTTGTATTTGATTGTAAGCTGCCTTTAAATCAATTTTCGTAAAATATTTAGTGCCTGTTAATGTATGCGACACAGTTTCAAGCTCAGGAATAGGATACGAATCTGAACAGATTTTATGATTCACACCAATCTTATAATCACCACATATTCTTAAATCCCCATCTTTTTTCGTAAAACTACAATTGGGGAGGCCCAGTTACTACCACCGACCGATACTGGTTTTAACACTCCTTCTGCTACCATATCTTCCAATTTCTTTTTTACTAAAGGTCGCAAATGTATAGGTATCCTACGCGATTCGTAATATGAGGGGGCTATTTTCTTTCACTCGTATTGTGGCTTTATAACCTCTCAAGATTCCTATTTTTTGCTTTTTACTTTCTATGCAGTCGATTAAATTGTCTGTATCTATGTTTATAATATCTGTGCCTATTAGTCCATGATTTTTTAAACAATCCACTACAGTTATAGGGACCACTTCGAATCTTCTATTAGCCTCAAACGTAGCGTCGAATTGTCCCAATGCAGTGATGTACGAGCCATCAAATTGTCTTAATTTCAAGTGACTTCTCTTTAACTTGGGTTTGCCCATATGTTGCCAAAAGTTCTTTGGAATAATAGTCACGTCACTACCTGTATCGACTTGCATCTCAAATGGTATTTCATTTAATTTTACTGTCAACTTCCGTTTTTTGTTCACCCGTACTTGGTACACGTCTTCTATCGAATTTGTCCATTTCGACTTGACTCTGCATACCGTACTAAAATGATTCTGTTTTTTGCAAACATAACAGGTTTGTCCATAAGCAGGACAATTTGTTCTTTTGTCAATATTATGTTGAAAATTGCAGTACTTACAATTCTTTAGCCTTGTTTTTACTTGTAACACGTCAGTGTTATTTGCTGCATTTTCTTCTATTTGAAACACCATTGTGTTGTTTTGAGTATCTTCCTTGAATTCGGATATCATTTCCAGTTGCTGTACAAATTCCACGCATGTTTCTAATGTCATGTTATTTGACTGTAGACGTTCTAAAATTTTGTCTTTTTGATTCCTGTCGTGCATTCCTTCTATGAACCGTAACTGGATTAATTCTTCTTCGATGGTAAAATCTCCTGTTCCAAGCTGTTGAAATTCACAGAATCTCGCGGCCTTTTTTAGTCTCTGAATGTAATTCCTTGCTGGTTCGTTGGGATTTTGCTTCGTAGAAAGGAATTTAGTCCTCTCAGCAATAACCAGTTTTTTCTTAGGTCTTACATTGTTCTTTATGATGTGTGTAATTTCTTCAAAGGTGAGATCCTCCAAATCTTTTGGATACGCCATAACGGCTACTTTCATGTTTGCTTCACATCCAGCGGACGCTAAAAATAAGTCTGTAATCTCATTTTGTCCTCCAATGTTCTTTTTGTCTTGTAATTTCTTGCTTCTTGCAAAGGCTGAAAAACATTTTATCCACATCTCAACATAATCAGGCTGCTCTAAACTTGCAAGTATGCCTATCGACGACGCCATGTGTTGTGAGGTGTGGTTTTGTGTTCTTGTTACAATAGTATTTATTCGTGCTTAGTCTTAGCACTGGGTTCGGCTTCTCGTAGCTGACCATTAGTCCCCTAAAGTGTCTCTATATATGTCCTGCAGTAATACACATATGTAAATGAGATAACACGCCATTGGCTATCTCACTACACCTAGCATATATAATTGTGTAGGTGTCCACATGAGTTCGTTCTTGCTTCTCCAGAAAAGCCTTAATTTACAACTAAACTAACCTTCATAATATCGATATTTAACAACCTTTGTTTTGTCTATTACACGGTCACAGGAGTGTGCTATCAAGTAAAGAGCGAATCTATCATTGTAGAAAGATTACTGCACAGCAATCGTTATTTTTCACCTAGTCAAGTTTTTATATTAAAGAAAAATAACTATGAAAAGAATAACTTTGGTTATCTCCCTTTAATATTATAAGTGTATAGCAAGTGTGAAAATTTATATCAGGAGTTTAACTCAAGGACTCAAACGGACCATTACGTCCTGGGGGATAGATATAGCAGGCCAAAAGTGATATGAGAAGGGGACGTGATTTCCAACAGTTATAATACTAATCTGCAAAACAATTGATTGGCTGTTGTTTTTTTGTTTTTTATTAAAATGAATATGAATATGATAGTAAGTGGGATATGTGAATTAGTCCTAAATGTAAGTAAAGTAAAGTCGTCGGGGCGGCCTAATCAGCGAGGGAGTCTATCCCCTTTTCACTAGCGCTAGACCAAGGAGATTATCTTAGCGTCTGAGGTGGAGCGCCACACCTACCATCAGCTCCTTACTTTACCGCACAGATCCCTGTGCTACTCATACGCTGAGTCGGCGAGGACCGGTATCGAACTAGGAACCTTGTGGTTTCTAGCCGAACACTCTACCAACTGAGCTAACCCGGCCCTAAATGTAAGGGGACAAATTTTGACAACTTCCATTTTTTTTCAATTTTTTTATATTTCATTAATAAATTACTATAAATATTCAGTTAATTATTTAGTAAAAACCTTGATGCTATTTTGTTTTTTGTTTGGGTTTTTTTTTTTGTTTTGAGGGGGGTAGTTTTTTTGTTGGGAGGGTATGGAAAACCTTTCAACTCTTTTCAGGTTTACAAAAATTTTAATTCCCAAATTACAAAACCAGAGTAGAAGCCAACTATAATGATCAAGTTACCAGTTCAAATATTGACCATCAACCCAGATCAGGGGGTTCTCAAACACAAGGACTCAAAAGGGCCATTACATCCTGGGGGAGAGGCAAAATAGGCCAAATATGAGTTGAGGTGTTTGATTTTCACCAGTTATACTACTAATTTGCAAGACAGTTAATAGGCTGCTATTTATTTATTTTTCCTCAAAATGAATACAAATATGATAGTAAGTGGGATATTTGGATTAGTATAAAATGTAGAGGTACAAATTCTGATAAATTCCATCATTTTCCTTTTATTATATTACATAGGTAAATTGCAATAATCCATACTACAAATATTAAAACAGAAAACAAAAAAAATTCAAAGTTTTATCACATTTAAAGAAATAGCAGATATAAATTATGTTTATTTAAACAATCATCTTTCAAACATTTTCTAAGGAAATTGACTTTGTGTCATATCCTGCTTGTGCAGAGGGGTTCATAGATATGTAAACACTCCCAAAATGTCACCTTGAAATTCTGCTTGTGTTTGCCTAGTCATCGTCTCTGGTATTGCTGCAATTTCCTTTTTCAAGCTGAACGTGTCTCTCTGAAATTTCCAACCCACAACAATATGGCTTTCCCTTCAGGAACTCTTCTGTGTTGACCTTGTGGTGAGCCGGAAGTTAATGCTTTGAAAGCAGAAATAAAATGACGAAAATAAGAAGTCTGCACATAGGATCAGCGCAGGTAGAAAAAAAATAGAAATATTAAAAATGATGGACCATATGACCTTTAGGCACCCCTTTTTGATCTTGATTAAGAAAGGACATGTTTTCATTTACACCGTCAATATCCGGTTGTTTTAACAAACGATTTTTAGATTTTTTTTTTAATTATAAAACTAACCCCTAACCCTAACCCCTAACAAACAACCGGATATTGACAGTGTAAATGAAAAACATGTCCTTTTTTAATCGAGATCAAATAGGGGTGCCTAAAGGTAATATGGTCCAAAATGATTATTTTCAACCAATCAGAAACGTTTGCACCTAAAAAAAAAAAAGAAGTTTTTCAAATAGATTGATTTTGAGCCTAGGGAGTCCTATAAAAAAGCGAAGGTTTTCAAAGAACAGTTCAGAAGACAAATTTATGCCTGGATATTCCTTGTCGCTTAACTCAGAAATATTTGCCTATTACATCTTTCTCTTTCTACAAGTTACTTCACTGCTGATATATAAAACATTACCCTTTTATTCTCTATTGGAAGGAACTCATGTTGCATAGGGCTCGACTCAGGCCACAAAATCGTACATGTTATATACTGGCATCTTCAAACTCACGCTACTCTGACTCGTATACGTTGCTGGTATACAGCGGAGATCGTTTCTGACACCTAGACGATGTATCTAGTGGTCGCTTAAATGAACTCACAAGGCATGCTCTATGTAGTAGGAGATCTGACTTTATTTCTCTCATCTCGGCTGTACGTGGTGGATGGGTGACGGGCATTGATCATGGGCACTACTACTGCTGGTGTGGTGGAAGGTGGTGGACGCGCCTCACTGCTCACTGGCAGCGATCGACCGTGTCAGCGGTCACCCAGTCCGCACTGCTCGCTGTCTCTCTGGGGTCTCACCTTGACTGCCTGGTGACCGCTTAAGTATTGACGACCACCCACACATCCTTTTGTTCCTTGACCGGAAGTCCTTTCTCTTTGTTCAAATTCCCGTTTGTCCAGATGAAGTCTTTTGTTACACCAGACCCTCTGTCTACCTTAGCCATTGTCTTCTCAGTTCAATTTTTCTTTGTCTTTTCGAACTTCCCGCGCAAAACCAACTGAAACAATAGTCAATCTGCAACACTCAACATTTTCTTCTTCTAATTACATGAACCTTTAAAAAAGCATATTCTGCAGGACTTTGATCAGTATTTTTGACTAATGTAATCTATTTGTTTTAATACACATATTACTTGTTGAATTTATGAGTTTTTTTTGTTTTTTTGTCTTAATATATGTGACCTTATTATGTGTTTGTTGTAATTACCAATATTATATACATATCCACTCATTACAACCACCATAACCTACTCTGAAATGCTTACAAAATAAACAATGTGTTGCAATGATTAACAAACAAATGATGTCCTCCATTCCATACCAGGACGACAACTAAAATGATGTGGTTGCTACTGCTGCTCCTCAAAGACATACCTCCCCAACCTGCTCACTGTTACTAGTGCCTTCAATGCTTATCTAAAAAATAAAAATAAATAAATAAAAGATGCTATTCATTAAACTAGTATAAAAAATAACAACAAAATTGATCGATAAAGGGGTCAATAAATAGAATAAAGGATGAGGGTTATTTCCTATAACTCCAACATAAACAAAAGGGAACCACTCTTGACTGATAAATTATTTATTTATTTATTGATCTACTAGCAAAAAAGAAGACAGGGTTAGGTTAGAGTTAGGGTTAGGGTTAGTTTAATGGGAAAATAAATAATGGTTATTTCCTATAAGTCTAATATAAACAAAGGAGAACCACTCTTGACTGATAAATTATTTATTTATTTATTGATTTATTGATTTACTAGTAAAAAAGAAGACGGGTTAGGGTTAGGGTTTAGGGTTAGTTTAATGGGAAAATAAATAAATAATTCATCAGTCAAGAGTGGTTCCCCCTTGTTTATGTTGGAGTTATAGGAAATAACCAGGATGAGTTAAAAGGTTGGATTTGGGTTTTGCTTTGGGGTTTTTTTGTTGTTGTTGTGTTTTTTTTTGGGGGGGGTATTTTATTTATTTTTTTGTTGTTTTTTTTTGGTCGAGCAGCAGGTGTGTTTAACCAGACATTCCTTAAATAAAGATGAAGTGAGTTCAAGTCCTATCAAAAGTTTAACACTTATTTCTGTTCTTTGCTGTTGTAGATTTACAACCGGAATGAGTTGTTTTCAAGAAGAAAGATAATACTAGGAAATATCAATAATAATGACAAAAATAAAAAATTAAAAAATGAAATTTTAACTTCTTTTTTTTTTTTTTTCGTTTATTTTTCGTTTTAATTTGTTTTGTTTTGTGTTTTTGTGCGTGTTGTTTTATTTTGTTTTTTGCATCACACTAACACTTAGTATATCTGAGTTGTTTCCCCTGAACTCTGAATATAACGTAAATATTCAAGGTAGATAACTCAGACATTCTTAAAATTCAAACGAATGAATTCTAATCTCTTTGACATTGTGTAAAAAGCTGTAAGCATTAATTCATAATATGAAGCCACAATTTACTATATTTACACGTGCCACGGTTAGTGCAAATTTTGTTCAATTACAAAAAATTGAATTGCTTTTTTTTAAAAACTTTTGAAGCTCACCATGATGAGTCATGGTTGGTTTGACTGGTTGGTTAGTTGGTTATATGGCATATAAACCCTTATGGGTTATCTAATGTCCACACTACTCTAACTTATATATATACTTATATAAGTTAGGATAGTGTAGACAATTACACTTGATGACAGTCAGTTTCTCCCCTATACTAACTTAGATAGATGAAGACATGTGGTATAATGGTTGTAGTCATAAAATGGAATTGGCGACCCAAGTTAAAATCCTGGACAGAGCTGTTTGCACTTCACATAGCACTAATACTCGAGGGAAAGGTATGAATCCAACTCTATGTTGAATTTTGTGTAAAGTATTCAACTCTGTTACAAGATGAATGCAAGACTAAAACTAGAGTTTGGTAGGTGACTTATATGGAGCTTTGGATTGTTCCATTATGAACTCAGGCAAGTTCATTCCCTGAGTTCTGATTGGCTGTTGGATTTCAGGGTGAATAAGAACATGGATAACTACCCACTCTTCAGCCATCACTTTGCATTATGCCAGCAGCATGCAAGGACTGTATTTAAGTTACAGCTTGCCTGTTGTTCTCGTCTGCTAACTCGATGGTAGTTAGAACCCCACTGTGATGGTGAGTATCATATTGTTTCTATATCTGGAGGATAACTTCTACACTATACTCCCTCCATTTATGAGTAAATTGTAGGGTGGACTGGGCTCTTTAATCTTGGTATGACAACCAGTCTAGGAGAAGGAAAACTCTTAATTGCCATTACCAACCAACCAACCAACCAACCATTGCAGTATATAAAAACATAATGACTGCACAAAAAAGCATCATGACAAAAGTCATTTCTGGCACCAGAGGACTAGCTTGACCCTGAAGAATAATTAAAGTTCCAATTACTGTCGAACTGGGAAGACAAGGCAACAAACGGTTGTAACTTAAATACAAACCCGAATAGTCACAAAGTCTACTGCAGAATGACAGGATATATATAAGACTCCACAATGTCATTCAAATCAAGCAGTCAAGCAGCCAATCAGAACTCAAGGAATGGAATGACCCAAATCACCCAAATTCATGAATGGGTCATTCTTGATTTCTATATATACCAACTGTCTTGGACACTGCTTAAGTTGTACTTAGTTAGCTGCTGAAATTCAAACCAATGGTAGATTTACTGACTTCAATAGACCCTGACTGAAATTCAATTTGATGTGCCGTTATTCCCACAATGTCACACTTCACGATCCCTTCAATCACAAATATTTCTTCAATAAAAAAAGTAAAAGTAAAGTCGTCAGAGTGGCCTAATGTCGGTATCAGCCAATCAGTGAGGGAGTCTATACCCTTTTCACTAGCGCTAGACCAAGGTGACTGTTTTGGCATCTGAGGTGGAGCGCCACACCTACCATCAGCTCCTTACTTTACCGCACAGATCCCTGTGCTACTCATATGCTGAGTCGGCAAGGGCAGGTATCAAACCAGGAACCTTGTGGTTACCAGTCGAACGCTCTACCGACTGAGCTAAGCTGGCCCTTTTTTTTTATAAAAAAGTTAATTTTCTTCTAGACTAAAAATTCCAGGATTTTGTCATTTCTAGTGGAACATTATTCAATGAAAACATATAATATTAGATATATTACCAAACTCCACAGCATTAAAACTTTCTGATCAAAAACATGAATGTTATCATCATCAGGTCTTTCTTGATTTCTTGTGGGGGTGCTGGTATCAAACCAGGAACCTTGAGGTTTCTAGCCGAACACTCTACCGACTGAGCTAAACCGACCCTGGTGTACAAGCTGATATCTATGGGAAATATTTGAAAAAAGAAAAGACCAAAGCACCCGTACTGTCTAAAAATGTTTGTCGTTATCATGATGAATGACCAAAAGAAAAAAACGCCGAAAGAGTTGTTAAAGTTAAATATGTAAAAGTGCTCAATACACTAAGTAGAGCAAAGTTATAAGGACCTAAGGAGTCAGAAACTAACTACATAGGTTTCAGCTAATGGCCCATTAGGATAATTCTGACTCACATATATATATATATACATATATATATATATATATATATATTTAGTAAATGAAGAAAAACTCTAAACTTGCTTCATTACAATAATTTATTTCAACTGTATTAATACAGCATCTTCAGGTAATCACAAGAACATGACCCTTACATAAGGTAAGAGTCATGTTCTTGTGATTACCTGAAGATGCCGTATTAATACGGTTGAAATAAATTATTGTAATGAAGCAAGTTTAGAGTTTTTTCTTCATTTACTAAATATCTTGCTCTGTCCTCCTACTCACTGGTATTAGGCACATTGAGCTCTCCTTATGGTCTACCTGCATCAGCTTGGTTAAACCACATGTGGAAAGATCCTAACTACGGATATATATACTATATATATATATATATATATATATATATATATATATATACATATATATATATATATAATATATACCTTGAGGTTCTTAGTTGAACACTCTACCAACTGAGCTAAACCAGCGTGCTCTCTAGGCACAAGTTTTTAAATATCAATGTAATTATTATATTGAATTAGAAAGACTTATGAAATTAAATACAAACACAAAAAGATTACACTTATTTTTACTTTATTCTAATTGATTTCAACATAAATTATACTTTGAATACGTTTGAGAATAAAACAATATCAAAAATCAATAGCACCAAGTAATTATTTATTAAACACGGTTTTATTAAAAGTGGTATGCAAATTATTCACAACATATATCATGTAAACATTTATTTTTTAATTATCTATAACATAGATCGCAGGATTTTAGACATGTTAGTAATATGGGCTGTTTTGGGGCAAATCTATCTCAGCTAGATCTTAACAGAGACATAGTTGATAAATAAGATGCTAATTAAGATTAAATGATGACTATTTGATTTAATAACTACTGAGAATATGACGTAAATAACTAAGGGAATTGTGATGTTGGTAGTGACGTAGTTTCGGTTACAGATAGACACAAAATCTCCATTATAATAAGATATGCAGTTATTCCCACAATCTTACACTTCACAATCCTTTCATTCGTACATATTCACAAACCAACAATAAATTAACAAAACAAACTTTTTTTCTGGTCAATTTTAGCTCAGTCCATTAGTTGGTTGGTTGGTTGGTTGGATTTCATGCCATATCAACCCTTGTTGGGTTATTTTATGCTGAAGACATTGTTTTGTTCATTCTTGATAATAATTAACTTTTTTTTAACTCATTTTTTTTTCTATCTAACCCATAATATGGAACCCTAGCAGGTACTACCCCCTCTGAATCAGAGTGGACTTGTGAGTAATAGTGATAAAAGGGTACTCCACACTTCCCATAGCTCTAAAATTGGAACTTCCCCATTAGATGCAGTCATACTTAGAACACAGCTCAGTCAGTAGAGCCCTTGCCTAGCTATCACAAGGTTCCAGCTTTGATACTGGTCTTGCCAACTTATTGCATGAGTAGTACAACTTAGATAATCTGATCTGTGTAGTAAAGTATCTGGAAGCTGATGGTAGGTGTAGGGACCACAACTCAGCAAAACAATCTCCTAGCACTATCAAAAAGGGGATAGACTCCCTCACTGTTCAGCTGATACTGACAATACATTCCACATATGTAACTTACATTATGCAGCAAAGAAAAACCAAAGGCCCCAGAAGTTGATTTTGAATTCTTTTGACTTATTTAAACAAAGAATCAGCTCATATGATTGGCTATAGTAATCTCTTAAGTAGACCTAGCATAGAAATGAACACAATATGGGAACCTATAATTAAAAAGGCTACATTTTTTTTTAAACAAAAAAAACAATGAGTCTAGCTAAAAAATCATACATAAGTGAATAGGTAGATATTCGGTAATCCTTAACTTTTTCCTCGTAAATTCCTACCATAAAATAAACTGAACCTCATTTTATGTCCATGTTTTTGCAATAAATATTTTATTTTTCTTGCACCCGTTATTTTACAATACTAAATATATTTTCTTTATTTATTCTTAATATTCACTTCAATGTGTATATCCACCTCAAGCAGGTGATAAAAAAGGCAGTACTTGAATTTGGACAGCACATAGCAACCAGCCCGGACAGTAAGGTGTTCTGGAAATATGTACATTCAAAACAGAGGCCTCACTCCCCCGTTGACCCTCTTCGCAATCCTCATACAAACCAAATCACCGATGACCCCAAAGAATGTGCAGAACTTATTGCTGAATGCTATGCAGGCATTTTCACTGTTGAGGACCAAAATGTACCATCTCCTTCACCTCTGACATCAACTTCTATAACTACTATAGAATTCACACCTGCTATGCTGCGACGCCACCTTAAGAGCAAACGCAACCATGCTTCTCCAGGTCTTGATGGTGTGAAATACCTGCTTCTCAAATGGGGCGGGTACTTCCTTCTGCACCAGCTAGCTATTTTCTTCCAATTTTGCTTGAAAAATGGTGCTACCCCAGAACAGTGGAAAACTGCTAGTGTAATTCCACTGTTCAAAAAAGGGCGACCGCACATCACATGTTAACTATCGGCCAGTCAGTCATAAGTTACATTGCCTAAGTTGATGGAGTCCTGCATCAGAGGGCGACTTTGGAATTTCTGGAACTTTTACAGTCTTATCCGACCATCCCAGTTTGGATTTATCCCAAACTTTAGCTGTTGTGATCAACTTGTAGAGGACATCACCCGGATCACTGATGGGGGCTCATGGGTAGATGTTGTCTACCTTGACTTTGCTAAGGCCTTCAACTCTGTGCCACACAAAAAACTTTTGCCAAAACTTTCTGCAATGGGAGTGAAGGATGATCTTTTTAACTGGTTAAAGTCCTTCATTCTCAACCAGAGAGTGGTAGTTACAGTTCTTGGGCAACACTCCTCACCATATGAGATGTCATCTGGGGTACCACAGGGTTCAGTTCTTGGCCCCCTTTTGTTTGTTGCGTATATCAATGATATAGATGCTAACTTAAGGAATACCATAGTACTGAAGTATGCCGATGACATCAAGTTCTACCTTGAGGTAAAAAAGACAGATCCTGAACGCTGCAGATCTTTATTACAGTCAGACCTGGATACAGTGCAACAATGGATCACTGACTGGCAACTGAAGCTGGCTGTGGACAAATGCACCACCATGCATTTTGGGAGGAAAAACCCATCATACATATACTCCCTTCACAACACTAATATCAAGGAATCTTCTTGTGAATGTGATCTGGGTATTACTGTCAGCAGTGATTTACATTGGACAAAATACATCTCCAAAATTGTCAAAAAGGCTGAGGGTGTCCTGGCATCACTCAGCAAGACCTTTGTCAGCCACTTACCGGCTATCTATTTGAAGCTGTACAAAGCTATGGTGTGGCCACACTTGGAGTTTGCATCACTGGTCTGGAACCCCTACCTTGCTCAGAATATTAACCTCCTAGAAACTGTACAGGGACGTGCAACCAAACGAATACCCTCCATCAGGCATCTACCATACTCTGAACGTCTCGCTGCCCTGGGAATGGATTCGCTGAAACTTCGGCGTCTGGCAACTGACCTGGTAAACGCTCATAAGGTCATTAATCATCTTAACAACAGCAACATTGAGCACCTTTTTGATCTCCATCTTTCTAACACACATGGGCATGCCTACAAAGTCAGAAAACAGCACTGCTCACATGACTTTCAGAAACATTTTTTCACGCTCAGAGTTGCGGAGACATGGAATAAACTGCCCGCATCTGTTGTAGGCTGTCGAAGTCTTTCAAAGCCTCCATGCTTCCTGTAGTCTGCCGACACTATACCTGATGCCACTCTCCACATACATATTTTAAGAAATATTTCACACACAGACACACACACACACTTACACACACACACACACACACACACACACACACACAATACAGACTAGTTTTAAAGAAAATTAATTTTTAAAAAGCCTCAACATGCAATTGCAATCATTTTTTTTAATTATTATTTTTTATTTGTCTATAATAAACATTTGTTTGTGTTCAGCTATTGTTGGTTGGTTGGATTTTATTACATATCAACCCTTTGATGGGTTATTTTCATGCTGAAGACGTCTTGTTTTATTTCATTCTTAATGGATATTTATCTCTCTCTT
>CM042147.1:87324627-87392127 GCA_023376005.1 Doryteuthis pealeii
GCAAGCGAAAGCTGAACAAGAGAGAACCTCAAGATGATGGATCGGGCCATGCTTAAAAGAGTTGGGAATCACGGCAATGGGAGAAGCCCTGTCTATCCTTAAGCAGGCTAAGGAGACCTCTACCCAGACGGCTTATGCTAAGGTACGCCAGCCAAGCTTCCCCAACTTCACTTGAGATGACCCTCAACAATTCAGGAAATTCCGAATTGATTGGGAAGTGTTCAGGAAGATGACAGATATGCCGACATCTCA
Source organism: Doryteuthis pealeii (assembly GCA_023376005.1). Lineage (NCBI taxonomy): Eukaryota > Metazoa > Mollusca > Cephalopoda > Myopsida > Loliginidae > Doryteuthis > Doryteuthis pealeii. The sequence continues at coordinate 87,324,880 of CM042147.1, forward strand.
GACCAGCATCCAGTTGTACAATTGTGCGGACGAGTCTGTCCAGAATGCTATAATCAACACCCACCCCAAATTCTTCAGTTTTAGATCCTGTCTGCAGCGCCATATTGAAGTCAGTTAGCCTACAGCAGCTAAGTAGAACTTTTTCTTCACGATGGTGAGTATCATTGTTTCTACATGGAGATTGTAAGCATATATTAACAGGGATGGTGAATGTGTGAGAACTGTTTGAAAAATATATTAAAGGTATTCCTATAAGGGTGTTAACATTTTTAAATCAATTTAAAAAAAAAGATGTTAACATTTCTATGAGAGTACCTGTATATTAGAAAAGTATAGGTATACTCAATTTATAGAAAAATCTGTGTTTACAAAACACATAGCTTCTTCAAAGTGAAAGAAACAAAGGAAGGTTACTCTCCATTTATGTAGCTAATGTTCAGATTACAGTAAAATTTTACCATCATATTTCTTTTAAAATCCCCCATGTCCCCAAATCTTATATTTTGAGATGAATTTTCAGTTTAAAAAACAAGAAAAAGTAGTACAGAGCTGTTGATGAATGATAATTGGTTGAGTATATCATTTCCTCATATGGTATGAATATAAGAACAATAATGATGAGGCAATAACAAGGATTTTTATTGCATGAGCAAACTTAGAAAAGAATACAGACATGACAGGAGATACAAAAAAAAAGAGCTTATACATAGTTGTATAAGAGAAATGTCCTAATAGAAAAAAATGTCTTTTGGTAGATGATATATCCGGTTAAGGGATATATTCTGAAGTTGGTATTTGGTATATTATCGCAGTAGTAATTGGTACATCGAAATAGCAATCCGTCTGTCGTGCAGTCGTGGTGTCGTCTAGCAAGTAAAGTTAGCTTGTAGGCATAAGGTACTTGGACAACACAGTGTCGACTATTTATACATGACACTGTCCAATCAGATTATAGTAAGGGGGTACCAAGGTATTTACATATTCATTATATCAGTAGATAAAGTGTTGAAAGCTGCTGGTAAAAGACGAAAGTATAAACACTTACATGTTAAGTATGTTCTTGTGTGCAAATTGGGTATACCTCTACTTTTCTAATATACCGGTACTCTCATAGAAATATTAACATTTTAACAAAAAATTAATTTAAAAATGTTAACACCCTTATAGGAATACCTTTAAAATGTTGGGGGTACAAAGCCACCCCTGTCCATGGACAGCAATTGGTGCATGTTCTTCTCTTGAGGCTAGAAGGTGAAAGAGAATTTTTGACTTTTGCAGCTTCCGTTTTTATATTGCTGTTTGCTAAGCCACTCAGCACCTACAGGTAGGCATGGGAGGTTATTACCTCTCATGTCCCTTAGTGTTGATTAGAAGAAAGTATAAGTTAGTGAGCAACCTCCTGTGTTTTGCCAGTTTCCAAAAGACAAAGTCTAGACAGCCATCCAGATGTCTAAATATCAACTCATTATATATATATAATATTATATTATATATATATTTGTATATGTATAAGTATTAACTTACCGGTGGGTATAAGAGCGATCGTTGGAAGCGCACAATATCCAGAGGTTAAGGTTGAGAAAAACAAATACAAAGTGCTCAATACAATGTAGAGCATAATTTATTTAAGAATGGGAAATGAGTAACCTACTCGAGTTTCATCGATAGATTCTTCAGGGTTACTTTTAAATTAATCGAGTTTACGATTAATCTTTGGCATGTTTATAACACCAAAGATTAATTGTAAACTCGATTAATTTAAAAGTAACCCTGAAGAATCTATCGATGAAACTCGAGTAGGTTACTCATTTCCATTCTTAAATAAATATTATATATATATATATTTACCAACCCCTCTGCATGAGTAGAATGTGACACAAGGTCAATTTTATAAGCAGAGTTTAACAGGTTTGAATTCAGAGTTTTCCTTCTCCTAGACTGGTTACCTAGCTAATGTTAAAGAGCCCAGTCTGCCCTACTATTTACCTATAATTAGAAAGAGCCCAAGAATATTAATGCTATGTGAAATGCAAACAACCTTGTCCAGGATTTGAACTCGGGTCAACAAGTCCATTTCCTACGACTCTAACCATTACACCTCACCCGTACATACCCATCTATAAATATATAAAGGGTAGTTGTGTATATGCGTATGTTCAGAGGAAACTTCAAAATAAAACAATTAGCAAACAAAGTAAATCTTATTATAATGGAGATTGTGTGTTGTCTGTCTGAAGCCGAAACTAAATCACTACTCAAGTCACAATTCCCTTAGTTATTGACGTCACATTCACCATGAATTTATTTTATTTAAACCTCAGTTATTGATAAAATTGTTATACCTTATTAATACTTTTGACTTTATCTACATTTCTAATAACAGGCAATTGTATTTATATATGCAATAAAATAGCGGGTTACAGTGTGAACAGGAAAGCTAATTTGCATATTGATATTAAAAGTTTAATTTTATTAAATATGCGCTTGGTATTATTGATTTCTAATTGTTTGTTTTTTTCTCAATGAATATAAGCAAAAAACTCGGGGATAAATCTTAAAAGAAATCCTTTAATATAAAGAAATAACAGTAATTTTATTCTTTACTTCCTAATTTAACTAAATAGTTAAATTAGGAAATTCAGCAATAAAAGGAGGGAGTGATGAAAAATGATGGAAGACTTAGTTTCAAAGTTGTTCTATTCTTCGATTATACCCCCTCTGTTCAAATCATTTTATTTGATTTTTATTTAGTTTCAAAAGTATTTCAAATTTAACATATTTCATTACATTAAAATTCAAATACTGCACCCGGAGGGTGCATATATTTGCTAGTGTATTAAACATTAAATATCACCAGGGCTTGGTTTTGAGCAAAAATCAATGAAGATTTTATTTACATTCGTGAAGATAATTAAAAAAAAAATGATTTAAATGATAACAGCATAGATTTTTTGCATTTAATATTGTAGGTAGTTGACATTAATTTTTCTTTTAGAGTGGTTGGATTCAACGCAAGGTCTTTTTACGTGGGATTTTAAGGGGCATCCTGCGGGGATGCAACTCACAATTCAGTAATAATGGACCTACAAGACTAAATTAAAAAAATCCCCCTTTATCCAGTGACGCTGGTAGCCACTTCTTATTATATAAGTTGCTCAGCTGTGCACGCTTCTTCATTTAAATTTCAAATTTAAACAAATTTTAAAAAATTCATAGTTTTAGTTTGGTTATTTATGGGCATATCAAGGTTGGCATGCTGTAAAATCCAACCAACCAATCAACCAACCGTTCGATTTTATGGGCATCATTTGGCTTCAAGCAAGAGTGTTGTCCAGCGGAAATCCTTGGTAAAGAATCTTTGGTTTCCTTGGTGCTCCCCGTATTGTAAGTTCCTCGTCAATGATTGCAACTGGAAGTACTGTGATTAAGTATCAACCAGCCATGCATCGGGCTGTTGATTGGCTGAGGTTAGGCTAATGCTGGTGTGAAAAACTCATAATAATAATAATAATATAATAATAATAATAACTCATAGCTGGATCCCTAATCGGTACTACCACTTCAGATTAGAGGAGACCTAGGAGCAATGGCAATAAAGATTGGTGTTGGAATATTTTGTTATATAAGGTGTGCTACAATACACCACTTAAATTTATAGACTAAGCAAGGTCACATGGTTTAAACCTCAGCCAATCAACAGCCCGAATGCATGGCTGGTTGACTACTTAATCACAGATACTGAGAGACATCCAGTTGCAATCATTGACGAAGGAACTTACAATACTGGGGAGCACCAAGGAACAACCAAAGGATTCTTTACCAAGGATTTCCGCTGGACAAGCACTCTTGCTTGAAGCCAAAATGATGGCCCATAAAATCGTAACGGTTGGTTGATTGGTTGGTTGGATTTTACAGCATGCCAACCCTTGATATGCCATTAAATAACCAAACTAAACTATGAATTTTAAAATTTGTTTAAATTTGAAATTTAAATGAAGAAGTGTGCACAGCTGAGCAACTTATATAATAACTAGAAGTGGCTACCCAGCGTCACCTGGATAAAGGGGGATTTTTTTTAATTTAGTCTTGTAGGTCCATTATTACTGAATTGTGAGTTGCATCCCCGCAGGATGCCCCCTTAAAATCCCCACGTAAAAAAGACCTTGCGTTGATCCAACCACTCTAAAAAGAAAAATTAATGTCAACTACCTACAATATTAAATGCAAAAAAAATCTATGCTGTTATCATTTAAATCATTTTTTTTTAATTATCTTCACGAATGTAAATAAAATCTTCATTGATTTTGCTCAAAAACCAAGCCCTGGTGATATTTAATGTTTATATACACTAGCAAATATATGCACCCTCCGGGTGCAAGTATTTGAATTTTAATGTAATGAAATATGTTAAATTTGAAATACTTTTGAAACTAAATAAAAATCCAAATAAAATGATTTGAAACAGAGGGGGTATAATCGAAGAATAGAACAACTTTGAAACTAAGTCTTCCATCATTTTTCATCACTCCCTCCTTTTATTGCTGAATTTTCCTAATTAACTATTTAGTTAAATTAGGAAGTAAAGAATAAAATTACTGTTATTTCTTTATATTAAAGGATTTCTTTTAAGATTTATCCCCGAGTTTTTTGCTTATATTCATTGAGAAAAAAACAAACAATTAGAAATCAATAATACCAAGCGCATATTTAATAAAATTAAACTTTTAATATCAATATGCAAATTAGCTTTCCTGTTCACACTGTAACCCGCTATTTTATTGCATATATAAATACAATTGCCTGTTATTAGAATGTAGATAAAGTCAAAAGTATTAATAAGGTATAACAATTTTATCAATAACTGAGGTTTAAATAAAAATAAATTCATGGTGAATGTGACGTCAATAACTAAGGGAATTGTGACTTGAGTAGTGATTTAGTTTCGGCTTCAGACAGACAAACACACAATCTCCATTATAATAAGATTTACTTTGTTGCTAATTGTTTTATTTTTGAAGTTTCCTCTGAACATACGCATATACACAACTACCCTTTATATATTTATAGATGGGTATGTACGGGTGAGGTGTAATGGTTAGAGTCGTAGGAAATGGACTTGTTGACCCGAGTTCAAATCCTGGACAAGGTTGTTTGCATTTCACATAGCATTAATATTCTTGGGCTCTTTCTAATTATAGGTAAATAGTAGGGCAGACTGGGCTCTTTAACATTAGCTAGGTAACCAGTCTAGGAGAAGGAAAACTCTGAATTCAAACCTGTTAAACTCTGCTTATAAAATTGACCTTGTGTCACATTCTACTCATGCAGAGGGGTTGGTAAATATATATATATATATATATTTATTTAAGAATGGAAATGAGTAACCTACTCGAGTTTCATCGATAGATTCTTCAGGGTTACTTTTAAATTAATCGAGTTTACAATTAATCTTTGGTGTTATAAACATGCCAAAGATTAATCGTAAACTCGATTAATTTAAAAGTAACCCTGAAGAATCTATCGATGAAACTCGAGTAGGTTACTCATTTCCATTCTTAAATAAATTTATGCTCTACATTGTATTGAGCACTTTGTATTTGTTTTTTCTCAACCTTAACCTCTGGATATTGTGCGCTTCCAACGATCGCTCTTATACCCACCGGTAAGTTAATACTTATACATATACAAATATATATATATATATATATATATATATATATATAATGAGTTGATATTTAGACATCTGGATGGCTGTCTAGACTTTGTCTTTTGGAAACTGGCAAAACACAGGAGGTTGCTCACTAACTTATACTTTCTTCTAATCAACACTAAGGGACATGAGAGGTAATAACCTCCCATGCCTACCTGTAGGTGCTGAGTGGCTTAGCAAACAGCAATATAAAAACGGAAGCTGCAAAGTCAAAATTCTCTTTCACCTTCTAGCCTCAAGAGAAGAACATGCACCAATTGCTGTCCATGGACAGGGGTGGCTTTGTACCCCCAACATTTTAAAGGTATTCCTATAAGGGTGTTAACATTTTTAAATTAATTTTTTGTTAAAATGTTAATATTTCTATGAGAGTACCGGTATATTAGAAAAGTAGAGGTATACCCAATTTGCACACAAGAACATACTTAACATGTAAGTGTTTATACTTTCGTCTTTTACCAGCAGCTTCAACACTTTATCTACTGATATAATGAATATGTAAATACCTTGGTACCCCCTTACTATAATCTGATTGGACAGTGTCATGTATAAATAGTCGACACTGTGTTGGTCCAAGTACCTTATGCCTACAAGCTAACTTTACTTGCTAGACGACACCACGACTGCACGACAGACGGATTGCTATTTCGATGTACCAATTACTACTGCGATAATATACCAAATACCAACTTCAGAATATATCCCTTAACCCGGATATATCATCTACCAAAAGACATTTTTTTCTATTAGGACATTTCTCTTATACAACTATGTATAAGCTCTTTTTTTTTTGTATCTCCTGTCATGTCTGTATTCTTTTCTAAGTTTGCTCATGCAATAAAATATCCTTGTTATTGCCTCATCATTATTGTTCTTATATTCATACCATATGAGGAAATGATATACTCAACCAATTATCATTCATCAACAGCTCTGTACTACTTTTTCTTGTTTTCTAAACTGAAAATTCATCTCAAATATAAGATTTGGGGACATGGGGGATTTTAAAAGAAATATGATGGTAAAATTTTACTGTAATCTGAACATTAGCTACATAAATGAGAGTAACCTTCCTTTGTTTCTTTCACTTTGAAGAAGCTATGTGTTTTGTAAAAACACAGATTTTTCTATAAATTGAGTATACCTATACTTTTCTAATATACAGGTACTCTCATAGAAATGTTAACATCTTTTTTTTTAAATTGATTTAAAAATGTTAACACCCTTATAGGAATACCTTTAATATATTTTCAAACAGTCTCCACACATTCACCATCCCTGTTAATATATGCTTACAATCTTCCATGTAGAAACAATGATACTCACCATCGTGAAGAAAAAGTTCTACTTAGCTGCTGTAGGCTAACTGACTTCAATATGGCGCTGCAGACAGGATCTAAAACTGAAGAATTTGGGGTGGGTGTTGATTATAGCATTCTGGACAGACTCGTCCGCACAATTGTACAACTGGATGCTGGTCTGAGATGTCGGCATATCTGTCATCTTCCTGAACACTTCCCAATCAATTCGGAATTTCCTGAATTGTTGAGGGTCATCTCAAAGTGAAGTTGGGGAAGCTTGGCTGGCGGTACCTTAGCATAAGCCGTCTGGGTAGAGGTCTCCTTAGCCTGCTTAAGGATAGACAGGGCTTCTCCCATTGCCGTGATTCCCAACTCTTTAAGCATGGCCCGATCCATCATCTTGAGGTTCTCTCTTGTCAGCTTTTCGCTTGCGAATGTTGTAGCATATCTCCTAACATCTCCCAGAAATGATGCGCATACAGCAATTCGACACCCCACAGTGAGCACTGATACATCAACCTGCCTTCGTCCATCGAAAATCCCTCGAGCCTTGTCCAGGTTATTCCCGCATAACAGGACAGGCCTTAAAGAACAGCTCACTCCTCGTAGAGCCTTGCCTGCACGCGGGGGAGGGAGAGGGGAGATGTAGAAACAATGATACTCACCATCGTGAAGAAAAAGTTCTACTTAGCTGCTGTAGGCTAACTGACTTCAATATTCCACAGGTGATTTTTTTTTTTTAAATGTTAATATTTCAATGAGAGTACCTGTATATTAGAAAATTTGGACCATATGATCTTGAGTCATCCCTTTTGCGATCTCAATTCATAAGGACATTTTTTCCATTTACACCGTCAAAAATCTGGTTGTTTGTTTGGGGTTATGTTTAGGGGTTGGAGTTAGGGGTTAGTTTTATAAATTTTTTAAAAAACTCTAAAAGTCATCTGTTATCAAACAACCGGATTTTGACGTGTAAATGGAAAAAATGTCCTAATGAATTGAGATTGCAAAAGGGGGTGCCTAAAGGTCATATGGTCCGTGTTTTTACAAAACAAAACACACGGCTTCCTCAAAGTGAAAGAAACAAGGGGAGGTTACTCTCATTTATGTAGCTAATGTTCAGATTACCAATTTCACACCATATCAAAATGAGAATTTCAGAGTTTCTTCAATCAATGGAAATCTCATTGAAATAAGTGTATTGAAATGAATGATATTTGGTGTCTTTCATTTCCTCAAACATGGTATAAACATAAATATAGAACAAATCCTGACGAAAATGATAACATATAGATTTTATGGTTAATTCATATAAGTCTAACATGATCAAAGGGAAACCACTCTTGACTGATAAATTATCTATTTATTTATTGATCTACTAGGAAAAAAGAAGATGGAGTTGGGGTTAGGGTTAGGGTTCGGATTAGGGTTAGTTTAATATGAAAATAAATAAATAATTTACCAGTCAACAGTTGTTCCCCTTTGATCATGTTAGACTTATAGGAAATAACCGATTCTACTATCTAAGCAAATTCTAACAGAAATAATACAAAACAGGAGAGATGAATGGCCTAAGGAAAAGAGTCTTTGTAGATAATTTGAGGCTACTAAATAGGGAAAAAATGATGTCACTTACTGTGTAGAAAAACTATTGTGTAACAGGTACGTGGAAAAGACACAGCTAGTGTATGGAGCCTCTGTGAGATCATAGGATATAGAAGGGCCTGTATGACAGATACGTGGAATGCCTGTGGCTGGTGGGGTTAAGCCCTCCCCCCCCCAGTCCTAATGGACAGAGATACAACTTATGTGTTAGTTCATACAGCTGGAAAGCCTAAGAGAAAGAGAATTTGATTTTGGTGGCACTGCCTTTATATACTAGGTGGAAGCGCGTGGTTTAATGGTTGAAGTCATGGGAAATGGACACGTCGCCCCGAGTTCAAATCCTGGATGTGGTAATTGCATTTCACTTGGCACTAATCATGTAAGATGAAGCAGTTCAAAGCCATGGAAGGTACCCACAGTAGTTGGTAGTATTGTGGTAGTTGGTATGCTGACACGTAGTGCATTGCTTTACTCCATGTGTTATTTAAAAGCTATTTTAGATGAACATGCAATGTAGTCTCATTTGGAAACTTATGCTTTACAATCTCAAACAGGTAATAGTGTAAAATTGAATTGAATGATTTCAAAGATAATGGTAAGAAAAAGAATTTAACTCTTTGCCTACTTTAAACAGCTCGCAGTGACTCTCCATTTATATGCAAGGAACTGTTTCTACACATACCACACCCAAGCAAAGAACTATCAGATGAATTACTTAACCTAAGTTAATCTGTATATAGATATTGTATCAATATTGTATGTGTTCTGTGAAAAACTTTTGTTGTTTTTTGTGCAAGTGAGATTTTTAGGGGTTTATTTTAAGGTTGATGTGAGATAGTTGAGCTGGAAAATGTAGTAAAAGGAGAAAAAACTTACCTCATGGGGCAAAGTGAGTATGCAAGGTACCTAGGAGAAAAAAAAACATGGCCGCTCCCAGAGTCACAATTCATTAAAAAAATGGTCTTGTGTTTGAAGTGAATTTCGTGAAACAAACTTAATATACAGATTTCAGCTCCTCCTGATAGTCCATAAAAGAGCAGATAACTGAGGGTAGAATGTTGGCATTATATATTTACCAACTCCCCCGCACGAGCAGGATGCGACACAAGGTCAATTTCTTAAGCGGAGTTTTAACAGGTTTGAATTCAGAGTTTTCCTTCTCCTAGACTGGTTGCCTAACCAAGGTTAAAGAGCCCAGTCTGCCCTACTACCCATAGCTGGAGGGAGAGTAGAATTCATACCTTTCCCAAGGGTATTAGCGCTAAGTGAAATGCAATTACAACGTCCAGGATTTGAACTCGGGGCGACGAGTGCATTTCCTATGACTTTAACCATTACAGTAGTAGAATGTTGGCATTATATGTGTTCTGATCGTGACCTCAGCACATGATTACAAACTGATTTTATTAAGAAAGAAAAATACAATACAAAGGCTTTGCAGACTTTTATTTTTACCCAGGCAGAGAAGTACTCAGAAAACAAGCTTTTTTTAAATACTATAGTGAAAAGGGGAGATACCCAAGAAGACATAACTAATAAATAAATATGACATGAAAACATCACATGTATCCTAATTGATTTTCCCATAAAATCTAACTGAATTTTACATACATTCTAAACATCTTATTATAAGGAAGATCCAGTGTCTGTCTGTCTGTAACCAAAACTACATCCCTGCTTATATTACAATACCCTCAGGAATCATGTAAGTTTATCAATGAGTATTCAATTTAAAGTCAAAATCATTAATGCATAGAATAAAATAAATCTCTATGAAAATCTGAGTTAGATTTGCCTCAAAACAGCCCCATGTTATAAGTGCATTTAAAATCCTACATATATACAATATCATTAAGAAATAAAGGTTTACATAATATATAATGTGGTTAATTTGCATACTGGATGTAACAAAATCAGGTTTAATAAATAATATTTTGTGTTAGAGATCTCTAACATTATTGTTTTATTCTCCAATGTATTAAGATCAATCCAAGGAATGATTTTATATAGAAACCAATTAAAATATAATTAAAATAAGTGTAATCTTTTTATATGCAAACTTATTTAATATTGTTAGTCTTTCAAATTCAATATATTTCATAACATTAAAACTTAAACACCCGAAGGGTAAATATTCTTGTTAGTTAAAGAAATAAATGAAAGGTAAATACAGCAAAGATTATTGAAAAGTGATCTCTTATAAGTAAAAAAAAAAAAAGGTTTTGGAGGTGTGTGGTGTAATGATTAGCTGTCAGCAAAGTCACTCTATGCAGATTTTTTCCCATTAGGAAGTTATAAATGTAAATATGTCTGATGACAAGGGATAGGTCAAAGAAGCTCATGATATATATGTGTTGCATAGGGCCAAGTTCAAGTTGTAGTAGTAGTCGTTTAGTAGTAGTAGTCGTTGTTAGTTCAGAAACAACATACTCAAGTTGTATAGTCACAAGGGGCTGTTTATTTATTTCTAGGTTCGTGGGTTCTTTTTCAGAGAGAAAGAAAGAGAGAGAGAGAAAGAGAGAAAGGGTACGGTCAAATTACTCTGTTGTAAATCATGTTAGGTACTACTATGCAAAACCCATATGGGGGAACTGGAAAAGCCCCCATCTGCCTCCCACAAAGCCTGGCCGAAAAAAGGACGATTTTCCCCTTCCGTTTCTCATCCCAGGGGTGGGACAGTCACATCCGTTTCCAGTCAAATCTCAGAACGTCCGTTTTTATTTTTAAATCTATTTCCGGGGTCATTCATCGGTCAATTACTGGCACCCCGTTGAGTGTTTACTCCTCCAAATTTTAACCTTCGTTCTTTTTTTCTTCTTCTTTATCTCCAGAAATCCGAAGACCGTTTTATTTTCAATCCCCAAATTCCTCGTAGACTATAATAATTACACTACATATGTAGATACTATCATAGAAAATGGACACAACAAGACGAGTTCAAATCCTGGAAGGGCTGTTTGCATTTCACATATCACTAATAATATTTGTAATGGTATGAATCATACTATTCTCCCTCCAGCTATGAATAAATAGTAGGGCAGACTGGGTTCTTTAACCATGGTTAGGCAACTGGTCGAGGAAAAAGAAAACTCTGAATTCAAACCTGTTGAACTCTGCTTAAGAAATTGACCTTGTGTCACATCTTACTCATGTGGAGGGATTGGTAAATATATATATATATATTTACCAACCCCTCCGCATGAGCAGGATGTGACACAAGGTCAATTTCTTAAGCAGAGTTCAACAGGTTTGAATTCAGAGTTTTCCTTCTCCTAGACCGGTTGTTTAACCAAGGTCAAAGAGCTCAGTCTGCCCTTTTTTTATCCATAGCTGGAGGGGGAGTAGGATTCATACCTTTCCAAGGGTATTAGCGCTAAGTGAAATGCAATTACCACATTCAGGATTTGAACTCGGTGCGACAAGCCATTTCCTATGACTTTAACTATTACACCACGCGCTTCCATTGGTAAATATATATAAGTAAAAAAAAAATATACTAGAATAGGTAAAAAGTTTTGCAATATTTTGGTAATATAAACCACAATTCAGCAGCTCTGCATGCTTCTACAAAAAGGTTACGAAGGTGATGGATCACACTGGACTGTGAGATGCTGAGCTCACCTGATACTCTCCGAGTGCCACTTGTCAGATTTGCTTCTATAGCACAGCCTCAGAATCTACAGCTTTAGGCCTACCTGGCAGTACCTGATCATCAAGCTTCTTACAAGCTGAGCCAATTTTCTTGATCAATCTAGGGAGTCCCTGTAACCTAGTGGGTAACATGCTGGATTGCAACATTGTAATAAGTGAGCTTGAACTCCATATATCCCTTAATTAGTAAAAATCAATAACCAAATTTGAAGTGTTTCTTAGTTAGAAGAATATTATGGTGTATGCAAGATTCCAAATCTGAGTGACCTCCTGTTTTGGAGTCGACACGTACATACCAAACTTTCTTTATATATATATATATATATATATATATAGAGAGAGAGAGACAGACAGACAGACAGACGGATATATATATATATATATATATATATATATTTATATATATATGACATTCACTTTTGGACTTGAGAAAGGTATTAACTTTCACATCCCCAGCTATGTGTTAAATAGTACCATTACTGTTTTTCTACAAGTATGACAAAAGGCACCTGAAGAAGGCTGGAAATACAGTGACCGAAAGATTGTGAGTATAGTAACTAAGATAAGTATAGCAGTCCGAAACAGGTAGAGAGTAAAATCAACTCTTTGCTCTAATCTCCTTTAAAATTTCTCTGAATGTTTGAGATGAGGCTTTATGATTAGTATTATCTGCATTATTTGGACTATTGTCCTCATCTTCATTGTTATCTGTACAACGTTTTGGCCGATGTGCCCTCCGGCCTTCTTCAGTTATTTCTTGTCAGACTCGGGAACCTTCTTTTCGGACTCAGGAACCTTCTTTTCAAACTTGGGAAACTCCTTTCATAAAGAGGGTTCCCAAGTCCAACAAGAACCTTGTTGTTCGAAAAGAAGGTTCCCGAGTATGAAAAGAAGGATCCTAAGTCCAAGAAGGTTCCCGAGTCCAACAAGAAATACTTGAAGAAGGCCGGAGGGTACATCAGCCGAAACGTACAGATATCAATGAAGATGAGGACAATAGTTTGAATAATACAGATAATACTAATCCTTTAAAATTGCTGTAAATTAATTTTTTTTTTTTTAATTTCTTATTCATTTATCGATTTTCAGATTCCTAAACTGGGGTCTATACAGAAAACTTGACAATTGTTGATATCTGTTTCTCAAAAATGGCTAACTGATAATTAACTTATATACTCAGAAAACTTCTTCTTCTTCTTCTTCTTCTTCTTATCTTTAGTATCAAAGTCAATGTTGTAAAACAAGAAACAAACAACAACAACAATATCATCATCATCACATCACACTAGCAGCACAGATATCCATGACAATCTCTCACCAACCATCCCTATCGATTATAGCTCCCAGGAGGTCTTCTTCACAGCATCCAAAGCATGCACAGAGCTGATCAATGTAGGTCCTTGCTGGCATGCCCAGAATCCACACAGAGCTGATTGATGTAGGTCCTTGCTGACATGCCCATGTGCAGATTTTTACAGGAGAATGTCACTTATGAGTTCATTCTTGCTTCTCCAGCAGTGTCCAGCATGTCTTGTTTGTCTTACTCAGATGGTTCATGTGATAGGGGATAGGATATCAGAAATCTGTTAGAGAATTATCTCCCCTGTCGCTAGAGGGCGGATAGCCAACATACGATGTTGGCGCCAAAACCAAACCCCATTACTTATCAGGGAGCAGTTACCGAGGAGAGACACTAAAATAAGCGCTCCCACCACCAAACTTTCTAAGGTATTGTAACAGCAAACTTTCTAAGGCTGTCACAATAGCATACTAACAGAAGGCTTCGGAACTAAATTCCAATCAAAAGGGCACAACCGACCAGACGAAGCGTTTTAAGAGCATTCCAAAACCAGCAAGTAGAATCACCTAGCGCACTTCATCAAGAACTTTTTTTATTGCACCTCTCAGATAAGTCTGTAGCAAATGCCATTAAAATTTGCAACAATTTCTGTAATTTTGATAATATATGTGTCTGTATTTTATATTCGTGTTTGTTTCCTTCTTTCATCTGAATAATAACCACTACTGGAGAATAAGGGCTCCAACGTAACCCTGTAAATACTCTTAAGGAGGCTGTACAGTTGCTTTCTTATGCTGTTTCCACAATTTTTTTAAGACAGCACGCAACATAAATCTGTTAATTCTCGACACAATTGTGTTGATCCAAACAATCCAATACTTCATGCACCAATACTATTGAAGGACTGTTTGTTTGTTTGTTTGTTTGTTTTGTTTTACGGCATATCAACTTCAGTGGGTCATTTAATGCCAATAAAGTTTTGAAAAATCAATTCTTAATGGATAATACAATTTTTTTATTAACTCATGTTTTTCTATTTAACCCATAGATGGGACCCTAACAGGTACTACCACTCCAGGTCAGAGTGGACCAGGGAGCAATGGTGATGAAGGGGTGCTCCACATTCCCCAAACCTCCAGAACTGGAACCTCACCATCAGATAGAGTTTAACGTCATTCCCAGGACATGTAGACCCGCAGCCACCACCTTCTAGCACCCATATGATAAAAAGGGGTTGGGGCTTGCTATAAGGGCAATAGGGTTGGGAAAATCATATAGGTGCTAGGGCTTGACGTGACCAGCCGATTGATAGGAGGGGGCCTCTCCGACCGCCCGTCGTCCAAGATAGGGCCAAAGTGGAGTATTGCATGTCATGAACTGCTCATCCACCTGGGCTGTATCCTTAAGCATCACGGGTCGCCACCCACGGCCAACAGGTGGCCCCATTGGGGGAGTCTTACCCCTCTGCAGAGGTGCAGTCGGTGCATTCTAACGCCCCAGCCGACAGGGCGGTGAAGGACTGTGATCTAACATTAAAACTAAGTCTCAATATATGAGAGACACAAGCAATTCTCTTATTTTTCAACTCATATTTACAAGAATATCATTATTCTTTGGAGAAAAAACCTTAAAGAAAATCACTTGAGGAATATTTTGTTTTGTAACTATCCATGAATTAATATCATTTTTTTTATGTAATATTTCTTATTCTATGTGTGCTGAATAAATAATTAGAATTGAAAGTTTGGAATTCCATGAATTTTGTCATCATCATCATGTTGCACTAGTAGCATGGATATCCATATAAAAGGAACTTGTTATGTCATTTGAGTGGTGGTAATTTCGGTACAAAGAAAGACTGCTGTAATATTGTTGCAGGCAGAAAGACTTTGTCAGTGAACTTTTTGCCATAGGGAAAGTGATTACTGTGGTTTAATTTCAAATAATCCCTTACATAACAATTTCCCAAAACTTAACAGAATAGAATACAGGCAGGATATGAGCTACAAAGAAGAGCAATACAGAGTTGTATGAGTGAAATGTCTTAATATGAAAAGAGACTTTGGTAAGCAAAGTGTTTAGAACTTGATATGTACCAGGTAGAAAAGGAAAATATAAAAACTTACATGTTAAGCATGTTATCGTCCTCATGCAACATAAAATTGTTGGGGTGCAAAGCACTCTGTCCATGGACATGAATGTACCCGCTGTGTTGTTACCTCTGGCAAGACTGGAAAGTAAAAGAGAGTTTTGACTTTGCCGTTTTTCTTTTATAATGCTGCTGGCCATGCCACCTAGCACCTACTGGCAGACACCTTTTATGCTCTCTAGTGTCAAATAGAACTGTCGTAAATAAGGAATGGAATCCCCATAAGCTATTTTGAATTACAGGACTTAACACTAGAATCTTTAAGAACTTCCTCCATTATTTTATTTATTTATTCATCTAGTG
Organism: Doryteuthis pealeii; assembly: GCA_023376005.1. NCBI lineage: Eukaryota > Metazoa > Mollusca > Cephalopoda > Myopsida > Loliginidae > Doryteuthis > Doryteuthis pealeii. The sequence goes on from CM042147.1 coordinate 87,340,899, forward strand.
ATTTATTTCAAAACAGGTCCTGGTAGTGGTATACTTGTACTTCTCTCTGTATTTCTGACACAGACTTTTTATTTTGCTTTATTTTTACAGTTTATTTAGTTGAGATTTTTTTTTTGGGGGGGGGGTCTTATAAGCTTCATCGTAATGTTACAGCTGCTGCTATTGAATAAAAAAGCAAAAGCAATCCTTAATTACTGTTTAAATTCATTAAAAAATGTTTATAACACGCAAAACAAAACGGAAATTCTATGGCAAATGATTAGATAAAAGAATTTTTTTTTAATAAAGAAATACTGCACTTCTAATCTTGATTGGTCCCGTTTAAAAAAATAAAATAAAAATTCTTTCGTGACTAATTTTTTATGCAGTTATTTTTTATTTTTTATATTCTTTACATAGATAATTTTTCTGACTTAAAAAAAAATATTGATTTTCTTTTATTTTAGAAAGCGGGGTCCTATTTACAATAAATACATACAACGTTGATACGATCTCTGACTTTCCGACATGCATGTACACGAGTTATCTTTTCCTTGCTTTTTTTTTATTATTATTATTAATTTCCCGAAAAAGTTAGAGTTCGTTTCGACATTGTATTCTTGTAAATAGGATCCCACCCCGTCTAAATTAATAGAAAATCAATATCTTTCAAACCTCTTGAGTAGAACATCTTTTGGACTGAAAGCTGAAAGCATAAAAAATTAGTAGCGAAAAATTTTTTTTCTTTTCTTTTCAGATTTTTAGACAGGTTCACTTAGAATCACAAGTGCCAAAACTTGTGGAAATGAAAATATCAGCCAAGAAGAGTTATTTAATTCACCAAACAAGCATCAGTTTTGTTTTATTGGTAGGGTGAGGGGGTTCAATTCTTTTCTTAGAAAAGACATTTTGACCCTACCCATGTGCGCACGGTGTTCAGTGAAAAAAGATCCCCTATTATTTTTCTCTCCGTTTTATTTAAATCACTATCGGTATCGAATGTTCCGTAAAATCTTGCAAATAAAAAGCTGAAACTGTACTATTGTATTTAATTCTACTGCAAATAAGTTTTGTCTTTAATCACACACCTCTGTCATTATTTCTAAAAACAAATAAAAAAATTGAACAATCTAATGCAGAAGGAAACACGTGGATTAGCGAAATTACTTAAACTGCAAAAATATCAAAGTTGTGACAACAATTTTAACTTGGTGTTTTCGTAATTTTTTTTTTTTTTAATTTTTTAAGTGATGTCGAGAGACCGATACCGGTAAAAAAGCAAAATATTCCTTTTTATGATCAAAATTAAAACAAAAAATAATAACTGGCAGTACACATCATTATTTATTTACTGTCAGCCCACGTGTGTGTGTGTGTGTGTGTACGCGTACGTACGTACATACATACATTATATTGTATCGAGTTATTTTAATTTTTTCCCCCTATATATACCTTTTTACATTACTTTAGAATTATTTTTAATCTACTTTTTCTTTTTTCTTTTTTTTTTTTGCTTTGCATAAAATAGAATTCTTTTTATACTTATTCTGTATGAGTGTGGAGTAGAAAGGTCATCCCTAATCCACGTGTGTGTGTGCATGAGTAAATAATACAACTGGATCTAACGCACATTCATTAAAAATACTTTCAACGTCACACAGACATGACTGAATTCAGAAATTTACATTACATAATAAGATTATATAAAAGTGATGAGTTGTAAAATAAATATCAAAATGAAACCATTCATTATTATTTCAAAAAGTAAATATTTGTGAACATTAAATAATGTAAGACAGGGGGAAAAAAAAAAACATTTTTTTAATTCAGAAATTCTGCTTAATATTATTCAAAGAATTTTTAATATTATTCAAAGAATTTTTTAATACAAAAAAAATAAAAATAAAAATAAAAATAACGCAGATATTTTGACTTTTAATTGAATTATCCAGTTTTAAATTTAGTTTCAGTGAAAAATAAATATAAAATATAAAAATATTATCGTGTGTACTGTACTGTGTACCAAATGACATGATACCATTTAACCTGACAGTTGGTAATCGTAACGGATTAAAACCGGGATATTTTCCTGACACACAAGGTTTTTTTTTTTTTTTATAAACGCAGACCTACCTTGTGGTCATGCAATGGTAGAATGCATCAGGTATATCTCTCGAACTTCGATACTAAAATTCCATTTATTTATTTATTTTATTTTATTTTTATTTTTTTGACTAACGAGTGATATCGATATCGTTTTGTAAACACTATTTTTCAAGCCAATCTTTACTCTTTAAAAATATTCATATCTGTTTAGTATTATCAGTGGTGGTGACATTAATCACTAAGGCCTCTTTACAAGATTTTTCCATTGTTTCTGGATTCTTGCTCGGAATCTAATATTTAGTCCCAGCATTCCTCTTCCGAAGGTGTGCCTCCTCATTGAACTTAAAACTATAGGTTAGTGCCAATCCTTATTGCTTAAGGTGCCCCAAAAGAGAAATGAACATCTAGCTGAACAATTTCTGGAATTAGCTACACTAAATACAACTTTATGTTGAATCCTCTCTCGGGAGAAGGGGCTGAATATTGGTTTCCACCTTTATGAATATGTTCCCCAGGGCCCACTTCTCCATTGCACTAAGGTCAGTGTAAGTGTCCCAAATTATCTAGGCTTGGATATTGTAAAGTAAAGTAAAGTCGGTATCAGCCAGTCAGCGAGGGAGTCTATCCCCTTTTCAATAGCACTAGACCAAGGAGATTGTTTTTGGCTCCTTACTTTACCGCACAGATCCCTGTGCTACTCATACGCTGAGTTGGTGAGGACCGGTATCGAACTAGGAACCTTGTGGTCTCTAGCCGAACACTCTACCGACTGATATGTCTTTCCCTTAGATTATGAGTGTGGGGTTTAATGTTGAGGTTAAAAGGTCTGTGGTTGTTTCTGCTGCGTGTTCACAGGGTTTACTTTTAACCCCATCTTATTTGGTGGTCACGCTGAAAAGGAATTCGGGGAAAGAAAGGGAAGAGACAAAGACAAAAGGTAGTTTTAGGATTTAGGCTTTATTCATGGGTTATAGCCACCACATTGGTAAGGAAATATCTTCCTGACCAGTAGTAGTGTCTCATCCCAGTTAAGGCCTAAGTTCAAATGACCGAGAGATTATCTTGGAGGTTGGAAGTGGGTCCTTTTTCCCACATATGCTCAGAGGGTTCTTCCGATCTGAAGGTTCATGGGAGTTTTGTTATTTTTAATTTTTATTTTATTTTAATCCCCACATGAGAATGGCTTCCCACGTCATGTGTTCATTATTCACATGAGAATTCAGCCCCATAAAACTTTCTTTTTCGACCCTGTTCATTGAACAGATAATACCAATTTGTTTTCATTCCTCGTTCGTTGAGTGAAAAGGACATATTTCTCAGTTCTGTTTATAGAACAGAATAGAGACCAGATTTAATAATATACTGTATGTTTTGAATAATTTGTTTAAATAAATCTTTACTCTTTTAATAATTTCATATTATATGTGCCAGATTTACATATGAGCGTGTAGGAAGTTAAGGCTTCAAAAGCAAAAGGCCAGCTGAGAAAAGTTTGATTGTGCTTATGGGGCTTGTTTGTTGTAGTAATAATACCAATTTTTTTTGTCTGTTGTGCACATCACACTTGTAGTCTTTCTTCATACCGAAATTGCCACTGCCCAAATGACACTACAAGCTACTTTTATGCTGTGGGAATAATTTGCATAGGTGCCACCACACTCACATCACAAATGGCACAGAACGAGACCACACCCTATAAATCCACCCGTCAATGGTGGCCATGTTTCTTTAGTTTGATGCAGGCAAAACCTGACAAGCCAAGCAGATGCGTATACTGGAGGTAAGCCAGCTTGTTCACCACAAGGCTTGATACACCCTTTCCAGTTAAGTTTGGTAAATTAATTATATTATTTAAACCAACCAGAACGATTTGCACTAAAACTAAAAGTCTTTGAATCAGATCCACCTTGGTCCACAAAGTTGGTAGAAAAAAAGGCAAAATTTGTTTATTAAACACTCTTGTCTTCACCATGTCACCAGAGGTTCATTTCGGTCAAACAGCTGATACACTAGCTCACCTAAGCCAATCCTTGAGCCCTGTCAGCTGCGGCTGTAGAATACACTGACTGCACCTTTTCAGAAGGGTAACATCCCCCTCCCCCAATGGGGCCGTGTGTTTAAGGATGGAACCCTGGTAGTTAAGTATTTCATGACATGCAACACTCCACTTTGGCCCTTACTTAGGCAAGACGAGCAGTCAGAGATGCCCCCTCCAATCAATCAGCTGGTCAGGTCAAGCCCTAGCATCTATATGATTGTCCCAACCCAATTGACCTTATGGCAAGCCCCAACTCTTTTTATTATGTATGTGCTAGAAGCTGGTGGCTGAGGGTCTTAATGTCCTGGGAATAACTTAAACTCTATCTGATGGTGAGGTTCCAGTTCTGGAGGTCTGGGTTATGTGGAGTACCCCTTCATCACCTCTACTCCCAGGTCCACTCTGACCCGGAATGGTACTTCCTGTCCAAACCCATGGGTTAAATAAAAAAAAATTGAGATTAAAAATTTGAGTTTGAAAACAAAAATTGAGTTTGTAAAAAATATTGAGTGCCCATCAAGGATGAATAGAACAAAACATCCTCGGCCTAAAATAACCCAAAAAGGGTTGACATGCCATAAAATCCAACCAACCATAAGCTAATCCTCTTCTGCACTGACCAAAACTCACTTTGTAAGCAAACAACTTGGAGCCGACTGTAAGAACAATGCCATACACATATACAAATGCAAGAACTTCACCATTCATTCCCTTGTATTTTTCTCACATAGATTAATTTTGTTTCATTTGTTATTGACAAATAAAATAGGCAATTTTTAACCTAATCACTTTGTCTTTGTTCTCCTTGTCATAGCTGTTGTCATTTCTTTCAAATGTTTGTGGGCTTGACATCATCATCAACCCTGCAACAGGCTTCAGAATTTAATGGGGACTTGGTTTCCCGCCAAAAATAAAAAGATATAAAAAAATGGACCATTAATTTTATATCATTTCTTGCTTAGTAACATTAAACATGCACCACTGTATTACACACAAGTGTATAGTTACTGTTTAGTAAAAGTTTGTGATAGTTTTAAATCTACTGAGAGTCAAATGAAGAAGACAGCTATGAAGCAATACCAGTATTCAGATTACTGCATATCATCATAGTGCATGTCCTGGGTATGATACTAAACTACATCTTGTGGTGAAGTACCAGTTCTGGAGCTCTGGGTAGTGTGGAGTACCCCTTCATTGCCATTACTCCCAGGTCCACTCTGACCTGGAGTAGTAGTATCTGTTAGGGTCTTAGGACCATATGACCTTTAGGCACCCCTTTTTGATCTCGATTAAGAAAGGACATGTTTTTCATTTACACCGTCAATATCCGGTTGTTTTAACAGACGATTTTTAGATCTTTTTTAAAACTATAAAACTAACACCTAACCTTAACCCTAACCCCTAACAAACAACCGGATATTGACAGTGTAAATGAAAAACATGTCCTTTCTTAATCGAGATCAAAAAGGGGTGCCTAAAGGTAATATGGTCCGGGTCTTATTTATAGGTCAAATAGATCTATTCGAAAATTATTTGTATTAGGAATACATGAAACCATATAACTGGGAGCAAACAAATGGTTATTAAATATGAATTGTTACTTGAAACTAGAAAACTGAACAAATTATCAGTGTTAGATACGAATACTTGTAACCATAAACTGTGTGCAAAAAAATGCTTATTATTTTTAGTATCATTGACAAATAAAGTATGATTAAAAACAACTGTAATGTATCAAGTAAAGTATATGTATTTAACTTAGATAAATTACCCTTATTTAATGAATGACTGTCATAGATAGATAGATAGATTTCCCTTATTTATTGAATAATCCTCAGAGATAGATAGGTAGATAGATAATTTCCCGTTTATTTATTGAATGACCTTCATAGATAGATAGATAAATAGATAGATAGATAGATAGATAGATAGATAGATAATTTTCATTTACTGAATGGCCCTCAAAGATAGATAGATAGATAGATAGATAGATAGATAGATAGATAGATAGATAAATTCCCCTTATTTATTGAATGACCCTCATAGATAGATAGATAGATGGATAGATAGATAAATTCTCATTTACTGAATGTCCCTCAAAGATAGATGGATAGATAGATAAATTCCCCTTATTTATTGAATGACCCTCAGATAGATAGATAGATAGATAAATTCTTCTTATTTATTGAATGACCCATACTAACACATTTTCATAAGACTGGGTGTTTTTTTTTGTTTTGTTTTGGTTTTTGGTTTTTAGTCTGTTTATTAACATTTGTGATAACTGTCTTGAAATCTGTCAAACAGAAACATCCTTGATATCTGTTTAACAATACAGTCGGACCTTGACTTATGAGTTTAATTCGTCCCGCTCTAACTCAATTACCTTTTATATCAAATCAATTTTCCCCATTGAAATAAACTGAAATGCCATTAATCCACTCCAGTCCCACCCCTAAACACCTTAATATTTTTTTCCCTTTTTTTAAAAAAGAAAAACAGCACTTTATTGTATAAAAACATAATAAAATAGAATCTAATCAATTAAGTGCTGTAATATGTTTTAATGCTTATTTTTTCATAAATAATCTTTTTTTTATTGGGCGTAATAAATTTAGAAACTTAAATCTATTAATAATGGAGATTCGCTTCTGGTTTTTGTCTGTAACAAAAATTACGTCACTGCTTACGTCACATTACCCAAAATCATCATAACATAGAATAAATACACTCAAAATTTGAATATGCAACATTAGACAGTCCTCATTGTTTTTTAAAACAAGTTTTAATAAATACATGACAGGTATTATATATCTATATATAGTTTGTTTTATTTTAATACATATTTAAAGTTTACATTTCAAATTGTTTTATTTTTTAATCCTTTAATGAATTTGATGACTTTACTTACTTAGGGTACAAACTCGCTGACATTGAATTTTTAACTCCCACCCCTCAGGCAATATGTTTCAAAAATTTATTTTTACATCGCCCGGAGTGTGTTTTTTATTTTGTACTAGTATTTTTAATAAACTTATAAGCATATCTGAAGCTTGTCCATACCTCAACTCTTAGCTTTCAACATAAAGCAAAAAATTGACCTAGTGTCAGTTCATAACTCGGAAAACTCCTAAGTTTTTGTGAGTCAAGGTACCACTGTATTTGATGGCAATAACTTAAAAGTCAGACAAAAGTATTTTGGTGTTTTTTGTCTCATTTGAAACTCAGATATTTTTTTTACCTGGATGAATCATGAATTTGTAATAAATTTTGCATTTGAGGTAGAGATGTCATATCTCCCACCTAACGTGGGTTTCCATCATGGTGTAATGGTTAGCAAACTAATCTTGCAGATCCATTAATACTGAATAGCAAGTTCGATCTTCACTGGATGCCCCATACTTTCAACCTTCTGTCACACCCTACCAGTGTCAAATGGTTTGGGTAAATATCTACACTCTTCCCAGCCCTGTCAGCTGGGGTTGTAGAATACGTCGCTGCACCTCTGCAGTGGGGTAAGGCATCATCATCATCATCATCACCACCACCCACAATGATGATGAGGATGATGATGATGATGATGATGATGATGATGATGATGATAAAACAAAAATAATGAAAGTTAAACCAATATGTAGGGGTGACAATACTTTAAGAACACCCTGTCATCCAATTTTGTTAGTCAATTTGTCGTGAGTTAACTTTATTTACAGATTTATTTTCAATAAAATATAATACAAGCATTTATTAGAATATTCATTATTTGTAAAATTGAAGAAGTCTGTAATATTGAAAAATATTTGTAGGAAATTACATTAAAAGTTGCCAAAAATGTGTCCTTGCCGTGTAAAAAATACAAAAGTTTATGATAACACTCTTAAAAAAAATTCCTAAATCACTGTTTGTGTGTCTAAATTAAATTTTCTAGTGCTGTCAAAAGTTTTTATGGTATCATTAAAATGTCTAGATACTTGCTTCAGAAAGTTCTTGTTTAAAACTTGATTTCAATAATAATAATACTAAAAGCGGATGTGACGCACAGCTGACCGGTGACTTCCGTTTTACGTCCCCTTTCTTACACCGCTTTAACAACAATCTGAGTTTGGTGATTTTGAAAGTGGCTGAATGTCGCCACCGAGAGTTTGCCGATCTTGTAGCCATAAATTGTTGATTTATAAAACTGTTTTTTAGCTATAGTTTACTTGAATAGTACAAATTCGCAACAATGGACAGTGTAAATGAGACGAAAGTGATGGATATACTGCAGAATGTATTCAACCATGAGAGCTTTAAGTCTGATCTTCAACGAAAAGCTGTGGAAACCGCAGTCAAAGGTTAGAATTTCCGATCGTTTGTTTCAATGCATGTTCATGTAAAAAAATACTTTGCTATTATCCGATTGTTTTTGCTTAATTCATTGATTTTTATTTACATTTTATCTACGAGTATTTTAATAATTCAAACGTACCGGCAGAATGTTTGAAAACAGTGAAAATACTTTGAATAATTAATCCCATTATTAGTAAAATTTATTCACAAGTTTTCATTTTTCGAGCTATGCACGCTTGACCAAAACGAATTTTATTTTTTTTATTATGTTTTATATATTTATTTATTCATTTCGATTTATAGTAAAATAATGATGATCGATGTTACTTTCTTCATCGTAAATTGTAAATATTTATTTATACAAAGAAGAGACTTATGTCGTAATTATTAATAATAAAAAAAGAAGCATAAAGATTTGTGGCTTTGGTTTTAGTTCTATGTCAGCAAAAAATCCCCTATAGATCGTATTTAACCTTCATAAAAAATAATAGGAACCTTTATTCAACTTAAAGCAAGTATTATTGTAATAATCACCTTAACTTTGCAAACTCCCTTCATTACATGCAAAAGTTTACTATAGCTTTTATTTTTGAGATCATTTAAAAATATACCTGCAATTCTGTTTTCATAAAACTAAGACAACTAAAATAATGATAAAAAGTAAATATTGCAAAAATTTAAGAAGTATACAATAATCAAACTAAGAAAAATATGGCCTGTTTTTAGAGTAGTAAAGAAAAATTATCTTTTCTTAACATTTAAAAACGTGATTTTAACTCCGATTCTGATCAGTTAAAAAAAAGAAAAGAAAGATTAATTATAAGAGTTCACCCACATGATATATACTCTAGGTAATATATATGTTATGTATGTATGTATGTGTGTGTGTGTGTAATACAACAAATATACATTCACCATCCAGATAAGGGCAAGTTTAAGTTATTTGCTTAATTTTTTAATGAATTAGCATTTAAGTCACCAAAATTATATAGACAATATCGGCAACATCTTGTTAGTGGTTGATGAAGGGAAAGACTAAAGAAATATGGCGGATGGAAGACGTGATTTTTAAATGTAACTGTTCAATAAAAAGAAATCAAGCAAATGACTGAAACTTACTCTTATCTGGATGGTAAATGTAAATATTACTTATCCATTTCATTTTTTTTTTTTTGTATATTATCACAGAAATGTTGTTTTTTTTTTTTGGGGGGGTAGTGAATTATGCTATTCAAATACCGATTGTTTATCGAACTGTTGTATATACAAGCACCAAATTTATCTCCTTTTTTTTTATTCGTGCACATTAAATTAAAAAAATAATAATTTGCTTATTTTACTGAAAAAATAATGACTAACACGATTAAATCGGTTTTGTTAGTTCGATTGAAATCTGTTTATTCTCACACAACGTTAAAATGTAATGTAAACAAACTAAGACTTTAAAATCATGGATACATACTTTGTTTCTTCCTCATTCTTGTTGTTCATTGATTGGAATAAAGTTTTACTTTTTATAAGTCATCTTAAGATTTCATTTTATCAAAAGATAAACTAAAAGAACCATATCTAAAAAATGTTTAGAAATTAAAAAGGTATTTTATCCTATACACACTAAAACACTTTTTGAAGTATGTTAAATTCTTTTAGTTTTATCATTAGTTAAAAAAAAACTTGACACTGTCTCTCACAACTGAGATTCAGCTCCATCTTTTTTGTCGTACGTAAAAAATAAAAACATCTAGATATTTCCAATTACATATGTAGAAAATCGCTTTCCAAGTAGTCAGTATTAAAATTGATAGATTGATAATTTATAATAAATACATTAATTTCATAAGAAAGTTAAACGTGTTTGATTGCGTGGAACGTGTTACACTGAAAAATGACTTTTCCCGGGTTTATTTTTAAAGTTTAAGATTATTCAAATCTGCGTAAATTTATTTTGTTGCATCTCCGTGTTTCATACTTTTTGTACGATTTTTTAAAAAGTTAAACTATTTCTCAAAATACTTCAGTTTTGTATTTATGATAGTGAAAATGATATGAAAAAAATTACTCTCACCGTAAAGTTTAGTTTGTTTTTATTTTTTATGATCAAAATTGACATCTGTTATTATTTGTTATGATTAAGAATTCCATCTTAAAAATAAAACAACTTTTTTTAGATACACCTTTTTTTTTTGTCTTTATTTCTTTAGTTTTACAGGAAAGTGTCTTTTATCATAAAGACAAGATGAGAGACTTGTCATTTAACTTATCTTCATCTCACGTGGTTTTTGTATCTGACCATTTTAAGTTGCAATACACGGTGTGTAAATAGATGTAACATAACGTTTTTGTTGTTGTTGTTGTTTTTTAAAATCTTATTTGAACTTGAGATTTCGTATTTTCATTAATATTTTTTATAATTATTCTTTTTCATTCTTTTGTTTATCTATTTTTTTAATCATTTCGTTATTCTTACAACGTTTCTTGACTTTTTTCCCCTCTTTAACACGATTGCCATGCATTTTCGAATATCCAATTTTTTTTTCACCGAGTCCCCACCTTTGTAAAACATTAAAAACAAATTTTAAGAACAGAAATTAATGAACATTACAGATAGTGATTTTTAGATTTAAAATCGAAACGGCGGAAAAGGGACTTTTCCCGTATGTCTCTTGTACATTTTATGTTAAAATGCTAGTGTTTTACATTACTTACATATTCAATCCAAACAATCAAAAAGTGTAATTATTTTTATAAAATATTTTTTTTTTTTTTTTTTTACTTTTAATCATAAAATTCCCACTTCTTTTCACCAAAAAATATATAAATTTATTTTCAAATTGAAATTTTGCGTGTGTGTGTGTGTGTGAGAGAGAGAGAGAGAGAGTGAGGTGAAGTAATTTCTTCCCTATTTAATTTATTTGGTTAATTTAAAAAATACCTTTACATTCATTTTATCAACTTGAGTGAGTCACTTTGTTTATGAAACAGTAAAACATCAAAGTGCATTGAAACTTTTTTATGGGTTTGGCTCTGATGAATATTGTTTTGTTTTTATCCCTTAAGGCTTACCATATTTACTTATACAACACCCACTTGAACAAGAACATCTTAATTCAAGTAAATCTGGTCATCAAATTCTTATCTCTGTAGTGTATATAAAATGAATCCATATTCCTCATTATTGGGTGATATCGACTTCATGGATATCAGACTCTTCTTCAGTTTTAGTTATTGCTCGAACCAAATTATTTAGTCTTCTAATAAATTATTTGCTTAGTATTTTTGAAAATGGCCAGTAGACTCGTTGACCTGTGTGGCCGAGGGAAAATATTTCATTATGTTTTGTTTTAGCAAACAAAAGGGACTGTCGTTGTCACGTTTATTTTCATTATATATTTTTTTTTTTTCAACATGAAAATTTTCTTCATGCTACCACATGTCAAAGAAAAAAATATATGGTGAATTAGACGGTATATTTATTTATTTATCTATTTATTAAACGTGTTAAATTTATCGTAATGTTATTCCTTAAATGTGACAGGTAATTTGAATTTGGGATTGTATTTTTTCAGCATTTATTAATCTCAAAGAAAACCAGTTCCTTATGAAAAGACAAATAATAATTCATGACAGAAGGATTTACTTGATATTTAAGAATTATATATTGTGTGTCAGGATACCGGCTGTGTGACCCCTCAATATCGCTGTAGACAAACAACGTTTGTTTATTTATTTATTATTTTCTCTTCTTAGAATTTTAAAGTTCTTTCAGAATTTTTACTAAAGGAAGAAACGAGTTTTTAAAAATCATCTATCTATTATTTTTTAATTGTAAAGTCTTCGTTCAAGCTGAAAAACTTTAAAATCGATATATTTTTGTAATTAAGAAAAAGTTTTTTTAAATCCACGTGAGCAAAAAAATCACTCGGAGTAAATAAGAAGAAAAAAAAAGTGATATTTTTTTTGTATGAATTTTTTTCAACGTGTATTAATGTTTTGTTCAAATGTCCATTGATCTAATAATGAGGATAACATGATTGAGCAAAATATTTTAATTATTCAACATATACGTTAATAATGTTATTGACGATGATCATCATGATGGTGATGATCATCAAAAAATTAATTAAAATGAAAATGAATACACTATCTAAATTGAATGATTTTTTTTTTCACCTGTAACATTTTGATATCTACTTTCCGTGTGACATTTAATGTTTCAAACTCAGACTTCATGTCAAAACAGCTTATCGATGACGTCTGGTAATAATATTGATCCCTATTTTTTTTTTTTTTTTATTTATTTATTTTTTGTTTTGTGGTGGGAACTAATGATCTCCTTAAATATCATAAAGGAAAGGAAAAGGAACAAAACAAAAAAAAGTGTGATAAAAGCTAAGTCGTGTATATATTTTAGAAGTTGCTTCAGCACGTGCGATGACATGTCTACTACTACTACACACAGCACAAACAGACAGATAGAGAAATAATATTAATATTATATTTATTCTCCTCCTCCCCACCTCGCCAGACTCGAGTAGAGAACCTGTCTCGTGCATTTTTTACGTACGTGGGTTTTGTATTACAAAGTACACAATAATAATATGAGTATGACACCTTGATGTATTTTATTTGCTCTTCTTCTTCGGCATGTTCACCGAATAATAATCGGTCTTCTTCTTATTATTATTTTTTAACGAAGCTCATATTGCAAATTGGTCATATTGGCCCTATTTTGAGATTATTCAGTATGTTTGTGTAACTTTTATTCACTGCATAAAGGCCATATAAAGTCATAAAAAGGATCCGTAAAAACTAAAGTTGAGAATTTCCTACTGGGACCATTAGGTCGCAGGGTACTAATGCACAGTAGCGCACAAGAGATAATATTAGAATCGCATTTTAAGTATAAATAGTAGGCACCTCCATTTTCGGGTCATTTGATCAGTTTAAGCTATATTGAATAAACGAAAGTAAATATTTTTTAACTTTGTTTTTTAAAAATCTCGCAAAAAAAGTAACGATCCTACAGAGTTGTTACAAAGAAAAACAGTTAAATCAAAGATCAAATTATCCAATTGGGAAAAATTGCATCATTATCTTAAAAAATAAATAAACCTATCCGTTTTACATGCAACAGGCTAAGGTAGAAATCCGGACTGTAAAATTACATATTATTTCCCTTTGACAATTATACATTTAAATGTATGGGTGGCTGTATTCGACATAATTGTTTTCTTGTGCATATTCAATAACCGATTATTGGTTTTCAACGATTTAAAAAAATTTTTTTTTGTGTGGTAGTTTCAGAATATCTCCGGAAAATATTTTTTAGTTGAACTTGTAGTGTAAGTGAAGCAAAGACAATAAGTATTTTACTAATTATACCAATTTTCCCTGTAAAATTTACTCACCCCTATATTTAACACAATGAAACTTGCATAAAAGTTAATATTATCTTGAAATTTTTGTGCATTCGAAAGAAGAATTTGCGCCCTTTCAAAATTAAAATTGAAAAAGAAATGAAATGAATAAAATCTTAAAAAACTTTAATATTAAAATTTCACAGTGAAATTGACTTAAAAAAAATTATACCAGCAGTTTGGGTAATAAATTTTAAATCGAAAATGAAATGAATGGAAATTTGAATATTTTTTCTAAGAGAAAAACTGATAAAATAATAAAGATTTACTTACTTTTTATTCAAATAGGTAGAATTAGTTGGAAATGAATTTTTTACGCTTAAAAAAACAAACAAACAATATTTAGTAGACTGGGACATCTCATCTCTTTGTATAAAAAAAAATATGTCAGTTTTGCTCTTCATATATTCTAAGAATCACACATTACTATTCAACAATAAGAATTACAAATTTTTAGTTCACCTGAGTTCTAAAATTCATATATTTAAAAAAATTCGATTTGTACACACAAAAAAGATTTTTAAACATTAAAAAAAAAAAATTATTTAAGCACACAAAAGATTTTAAATCTCTTAAAAAATTAATTACTTAAAAAAAATTTTTTTTATTCTGGGTAATTTAATAGAATATAGTACATATCAATTAAAAAAGCAAAAAAATAAATTTTTTAAATGATAATATTATGACATTTTTTTTTTTTTTGCACATTTTATTTCCGAATTCATGAATTTTTCCTTAAAAAAAACTCAAAAAACACAGGGTAAATTAGTGGTACCTAATAAATAGCATTAGAGATCGGAAACTCCCGAAGAAGCTTAACTCTTGCTCTTACCCTAACCCTTAGCGTCTTAAAAGTTTTGGGTATTTCTGTGAAATGTAATGCTTTTTATACGTCAATTAATTATATTATCTCTTGGCACTATTGTGCATTAGTACCAGTCGCTGTTCGAGCTTAAGTGAGTAAAAGAAGAAAAAAAAGCCATGATTTTAAATGCCGATTTTCAAGGTTGGCAGGCTTTTTACACTACCCAATTTGTAAAAAAATCCGTGTTTTTACATTACAAATTTTGAAAAAAAAATACAAAAAATCAGGGAATTATCATTTTTTAATGAAATTTTCATTGTTGATCAATGAATGAATTTTATAATGCATCAGTTATTTTATTTCAAAACTTTCTGATTTTTTTTTTTTCAGGGGCCCAAAATATTAGTGGGATTATATATGTGATTGATTTTTTTTTCTGCATAAATAACAAGACAAAAGACCGAAGGTGTGAATAAAAAAAAAACAAATTTTAAGGAATCTCTCTGGTAGTTAATAAGTACTGAAAATCGGAAAATAAAAACTTAAAAAATAATTTTTGGAGATTTTTTTTCTCATTTAGATAATTATTTAATTGGCTATTATCTTATAAAAGAAAAAATTGACATCAATATTTGTTCCATTAAGGTGGGGGCGCTAAATTTCCAATACAGTTTTCAACAAAAAAATTAGTAGTGATTGATACTAAAGTAAAGTAGTTATTTAAAAAATGTTTTTAGAATTTAATAATTTGACATTTTAAACTTAACATCATGTTGTTCATATTTTAAATGAATTTTAATTTATCATAGTGGAAATACCTAACTGAATCAGAAAGTTTTGAAATAAAATAACTGATGCATTATAAAATTCATTCATTGATAAATCAATACTGAAAATTTCATTAAAATCTGATAATTCCCTGAATTTTGGTTAAATTTTTTTTTTCAATCGTAAATGTTAAATTTATTTTGTAAACACGGATTTTACAGCAACTTCGGCAGCCATCTTAAGAAAAATTTGATCAAATTGACCCAAAAAAATAGTTTTAAATGTATTAAAAATAAATTACATGTGTAATATTTTTTTGCTTTTTTTTTTACTGATGTTCATTATGTTACTACTTTTCAACTTAGACAAAAATTGGACCTTAAATAATCGATTTAATTAATTTTAATTCGTTTTTAAAATGAAAAGCAGACAAATTTTGGGATATACCTCCTCTACACTGAAAGAATAGAACATGAGTATTTTTTACCTCTTTCACTTTTCTTACCTAAACTCTTGCAATAAAACAGAGTACCAATCCATATCTATCTATATTTCTAAAAATAAATAAATATTATGGTTAGGTGATCTTTCGGAACATTCCAATAACATGAGATGGGTCTAATTGGTAAATTACAAAATCATCTGTGCAAAACTTCCCAGCGCCTCCGATTTAGACAACTTCACTAGTAACTTTTATTAACACCTAAGTTTCTTTAATTCACTTTTTTGCTGGAAAATTTGCACACTTAATATTAAAATTTTCTTTATATATAAAGTTATATCAGTATGTAACTACCTTTGTATTGCATAACTTATATTGTTTTGTTTTTGATTTGTGCTAATGTGATATCAGCAGATGTATATGACTCAGCATAAATATCTTCTTCGAAAATGGGAGTAGCCTCCCTTGTTTTACCGACATCTTCCAAAACATTGCCAATCCTCTTTTTAGGATATTATGTTGCTGTGTTCTGAACAAGAATTTCAGATATTGTTTTTTTTTTTTTTAATTTTATTTAATATAATCATCTGATGTACAAGAGTTTTGGGACAGTAAAATTTGATCCAGTCTAAACTGGTTACGGCCAAGGTAAAATAATAGGACCATATGACCTTTAGGCACCCCTTTTTGATCTCGATTAAGAAAGGACATGTTTTTCATTTACACTTCAATATCCAGTTGTTTTAACAGACAATTTTTTTTTTTATTATAAAACTAACCCTAACCCCTAACAAACAACATGATATTGACGGTGTAAATAAAAAACATGTCCTTTCTTAATCGAGATCAAAAAGGGGTGCCTAAAGGTAATATGGTCCAAATAATATATATATATAATTTCTAGCAGCAAAATCCGCCCTTGATATACACCAAATGGTTTCTTTTTGTTGTTTTTAGGGCACCTCACATGGTGTAATAATTAGCAAGCTAGATAAGCAGAACATTGTTAGTGAGTCCTATTCTCACTGGGTGCCCCATATTTCTGGCTAATCTTAGTAAATAACTACACCAAATGGTTTTGATAACTATCATTCAGCATTCCCTTTTTTCTTTACATACAATTATATCTCTTCCTGACTAATGAAAAGTCTATATTTATTACCCAGCTATAGGTTGGGTTTAATAGTAACACTACTGTTCTACAAGGATGGCTTTGGCATTAGATAACCCACAAAGGTTGATGTACCATTAAAAAAAGAAACCAAACCAAACTTGTATTTATTAAAACTCTACGTTACTCTCTATTTAGCTCAATATCCATCTATGATGCATATAATACTTCCTTTACTCTTCTGAAACACGCCTAATTGTCATGTTACTTTATTAATATTACCCACAGATCTGTCAATGATTCTATTACTAATGGACACAATCTATCAATTTTAGTTATTGGTAATAAGTCTCAACACTAAACTTCCAGCTGTCCTGGGTATGATATTAAACTGCATCTAAAGGTGAGATTCTAATTTTGGAGCTCTGGGGAGTGTGGAGTACTCATTCATTGTCATTACTCCCGGGTCCACTTTGTAGTAGTAGTACCTATTAGGGTCCCATCTATGGATAAAAAAGTAACAATAAGTTTTTAAAAATTGTTTTTAAAAAATATTGAGTTTAGATATTAAAAAAAAAAAATTGAATACCATCAAGAATGAATAAAACAAAATGTCTTTGGCATAAAATAACCCAACAAGGGTTGACATGCTGTAAAAAAAAACAACCAACCAACCAAGTATATTTTAGCTATTTATGTTTTTCTTTTTTTTTTCTTTTTTACTCAACATCTATCTATAAGATGAGGCTTGTTTCACTGCCCTGTTGGCAGGGTTTAGAATAGGCCGACTTTATCCCCTGCAAAGGTAAGACCCCCCCCCCTTTCAAACATACACACACAGAGAAATGGGGTGTCCTGAGTATAACATTAAACTGCGTCAGATGGTGTAACTCCAGTCTGAAGATCTAATGATTGTGGAGTACTCCTTCATTGCCATTACTTCCAGCTCCACTTTAATCTGGATTGGTAGGACCTGTTAGGTCCTGACTATGAGTCAAATAGATCCATTTAAGATTTATTTGCATTAGATAAGACCATGTGTGTGCCAAAATAAAGAAAAAGAAGAAAAAAAATTCATAATAAACGACTGCACAAAAAATATAAATATGAATATACAGTGAACACAATTCTATAAACTCTAGGCATAAAATAACCCTAGACAGATTGGCATGCCATTAAAATAAATCAATCAATAATTCTTAATTTTTAGAAATTCTTATCTACTATATTCAATTGCATCTTTGGGTGAACCTTTATTCTAGTCTTTCTTTCTGTTAATGAAAAAAAAAAGTTAAGTTCCCCAAAAGACTGCAAAAGACATTTAATGCCATGAGAGCAACCAAAAACATTTGTTGAGCAAAAAAAGTAAAGGTGCAGTTGATCATAGTACAGTAACCAAATGGTTCAAAAATTTTGATCAAGTTGCAAGAACCTCGAAAATTAAGGTACGGTCAGGTAGGCCTAAAACCATGATTTCTGAGGCGGTGCTTGAATCCATAGAAGCTAATCTGGTAAGTGGAACTCGGAGAATATCAGAAACTCTGCATCTCTCAGTCCAGTGTGGTGTTTCACCTTCACAAACTTGGCAAAAACATCCTGCTCATATTACCAAAATATTGCAAAATTTTTGACTCACCTTAGTATATTCAATAGAACTAATGTCAAAAAACAAAAACATAATACATACATACATGCATATTATTACTGTAAACTGTTCATGTTCCTGACACTAATACATTATTCTGTGTACTAGACATGAGACTTTGATGAGTTGTGGTGCACCTGAGCACTGTACACAATAAATTTCATTATTATTATTATTTAAAAGGAACAAAACTTTTTTTATATTTTGCCAAAATGTAAAAATAAATCTTGTATTTTTGTACCGACTGCAAAACTAAAAGTGCAGACCAATTATCATTAGTAGAATGTAAGTCTGTTGGTTCATTTTGTTAATGATAACAGAAGTGAACTCACAGCTGTTAGTGTTTGAGATAGAATATCAGAATAAGAAAGAAGAGAGAGAACTCTGTTGATTTTGACATCCTGCTTCTTAGACTAACTCATTATAACTGCCCTGTCTCTGTATTGTGAGGATGCTGTGTAAGGAAAACTTACAAACCCACAAACTTTTCTTAGACAACTGATTCTTGTCATATTTGGATGTTGGTTGTTTTGTTTCACAGCATACAGAGATGCTGATAGGAACTCGTCTGTGTCCCTGATGCACAAAAACCTAAAAGGACGCAGTAAAATCATATCCATGCATATCGGTGCTTTCACCATGACTTGACCAGATGCTGATAGGTACGTGTCCTGCATCCCTGACGCACAAAAATTGTAACCCTGCATCCCAGTGTTTTCTTTTTTTCTTCCCTCACCATTTCAAGCTAACTGCAAATACATTTCAATAGTTTCTTAGAAATTAATTACACAGGATAGGTTACAAGGTAGGAGTTAGACGGCTTTAGTTGGACCCTTAAATTTTCCCAGGGACTCATTCAAAGCAAATATGAACATCCTAGGACACACTAAATCAAAAATTTATCAGCCTCACTGCTTGTCAGAAAGGACTGGATTATTTATAAGGATCACCACTTCTACTTAAGGTCTGTGTGCACTAACCAAAATCAGTCCGCCCTGTCGGCAAGGCTTGAATATGCTGACTGTATACTTTTCGAAAGGGTAAAATCCCCCCCCCCCCCTTAAAGGTGTCCTTGGTATGACATTAAACTACATCTGATGGTGAGGCTCCAATTCTGGAGATCTGGAGAGTGTGGAATAAACCTTTCACATTTCTCCCAAGTCCACTCTGGCCCGGAGTGGTAGTACCTGTTAGGGTCCCATCTATGGGTCAAATAGATCTGTTTAACTCTTAACATCCTGTTGAGAATTTTCTATGTCCAGAGCCTCATTCCTATAAGGATTTATCAAAAGATGGTTAAAAATGGCCTTTGCGTCTAAAGTTACCTGTTATTTCACTTAAATCAAAGACCCCTATATATGTTTAATATTACGTTTAAACAAAGGTTATTGTTTGGGCAGATCAGGAAAATGAATGTGACTTCTGGCCGGGTTGAATGAGGCGGTATAGGACATTAAGAGTTAAAAATTATTTGTATTTGATAGAACCGTGTGTCAAAAGGAAAAGAAAAAAACTCTCAAGAAACAACCATGCAAAAAAAATGTAAATATAATGCAATTTCCTAACCTCTAGGCATAAAATAACCCTAAATGGATTGACATGCCATATAAATCAATCAATCAACAGCTCATCTGCCTATAATCAGTCTAGTATCTGTACCCAGGGAAATCCCACAATTATTTTAAAAACTATAAGATACTAAACAACCCGTGAACCCATTGGGTTTTGATGTAACAGCTGTCTATGACAATATTGATACTTCTATTTCAGAAGGAGTGAAGGATTTTATATTCAAAATTAAACTGGTTACATAATGATGTTCAGCATGAATGCAGACACTATAAAATTATTTTTCAGTTATAGATTAAACTGGAAATGGCTTTATTCTCTAAGTCAGAGCATCTTAAGTGTACTGCATTAATAAAAAATCTCACTGACATACTGTTTTTGCTGGTTATTGTTGAATACACACACCCACATACATACAAACAATGAGAATTTTAGTAGTGCATAGATTTTTTGTTTGTTTAATTAATTGAAAATAATACATTTATAAAATTGTTATTTTAGCATATCATTGTTTATAGATTGAATTTTGAAGACTTAATTTTAAGGCCAAATATTGGTGTCAACCATGTCGATCAGAAAAAAAGTATTGCTTTGGTGTCAACCTATATATATGTATTAATTTTGTATTCATATATAATGGGAAGCATGAGGGATGGAACAACCCATTAAAAAATTAATTGCATAATTAATGATTTTATACTCATAAATCAAGGGTTGACTTAAATGCAAGATCACTTTATACAAAAATATTTACAATACTTATATATAAGTATTGTAGATATTTTTGTATTTACCAACCCTTCCGCACGAGTAGGATATGACACATGGTCAATTTCTGAAGCGGAGTTTAACAGGTTTGAATTCAGAGTTTTCCTTTTCCTAGATTGATTGCCAAATCAAGTTTAAAGATCCTAAAACTAACCTATTATTTAATCACTCTGGAAGGAGTATAGTTGGATGAATACCTTTCCCAAGGGTATTAGTACTATGTGAAATGCAAGCAGCCTCATCTAGGATTTGAATATGGATTAAATATAGAAAAGAAAAACACTTTTTTTTTTTAGGCTAAAGATATGCTTCATATGTCTATGCAATTACATAGAAATATTTCAAATATTATTTCTCTGAATGTTTGAGATGAGGTTTGATGATTAGTATTATTGTGTTATTCGGACTATTGTCCTCATCTTCATTGTTATCTGTACAACATTTCGGCCGATATGCCCTCTGGCCTTCTTCAGGTATTTCTTGTCGGACTTGGGAACCTTCTTTTCAGACTCAGGAACCTTTTTGTCGTAATCGGGAGCCATCACGGAACTTTGAACCTAACCCTTTATTTAGTCCACAGCAGTATCCTGTTCTCACTCCGCTAACCATGGCTGGGGTAGAGGTGTTAAGCTGTGTTAATTATTATTCTATGTTACTGCTGCCCTTGATCAGATTGAACCTGCAATCTAGAGATAAATGTCACTTAGAATTGTCTTAACCTAACTCCTTTATCCACTAGACCATGTGTCCAATTGGACACAGGAGTTAGGTTAAGACAGTTCTAAGTGACAGTTATCTCTAGATTAAAAGAAGGTTCCCAATCCGACAAGGCCGGAGGGCATATCGACAAAACGTTATACAGATAACAATGAAGATGAGGACAATAGTCCGAATAACGCAAATAATGCTATTTCAAATATTGTTTAGTGAGGTTGCAAGTGCAGTAAAAGAGTACGGGTGTAGTGAGCCTGCAAAACCACACTATGTGCAACGAATTTGCTATTTAGTAATGATATAACAAATACAAAAAAACATGTTACCATAACAACAAAATTTCTCATTACTCAGTAGTGGACCAGATTGCTAATATATTGCTGTGGTCTGTGTGTGTGTGTGTGTGAAAACAGACATAGAAATGGTTAATAAAGCCTTTTGTTACCATATAAATGGAATTTTCTCATTACAGAATAATGAGAACAAGTTGTGTAACTGATAAATATATACAATGGATTCTGTTAAAATGGACCATCAGTTATTAGGATCAGTTACATAATAAGACCAAGTTTATAAGAACTGATTCAAATGTAGGTAATTATTGCTAATTTACTTCAGTTATTATTACCAGTGTGTTGTTAAGGTGGACAACCAATCAGCAGTACTAATTTACTGGGTATAGATTAGTTTGGTTTGTTTTATGACATATCAACCTCGGTGGGTCATTTAATGCTAACTAAGTTTTGGATTCGTAGTGATAGTTTGGTAGAAAACAAATGTATATATGTATAGATTTTAACTAACCGAGAAGGTTCCCGAGTCCGAGAAGAAATACCTGAAGAAGGCCGGAGGGTATATCGGCCAAAACGTTGTACAAATAACAATGAAGATGGGGACAATAGTCCAAATAACGCAGATAATACAAATGTTTATATGTATAGATTTTAACTATTGTTCTATTACTCATTTGTTTTTAGTACAATCTCACTTCTTTTAGGAAATAATCCAGATCTATATCCAGTGAGCCACTGGATATAGAGAGCTGGATACTGAATAGTGTCTGATATAAAATCATTGGATATCTGCTCAGATATGGATATCACTGGATAATCTATTAATAATGGAGATTCGCTTCCGTTTTTCTCTGTAACAAAAACTATGTCACTGCTTACGTCACATTACCCAAAATCATCATGACATAGAATAGATACACCGAAAATTTGAACATACAACATTAGACAGTCCTCATTGTTTTTTAAAACAAGTTTTGATAAATACATGACTGGTATTATATATCTATATATAGTTTGTTTTATTTTAATACATATTTAAAGTTTGCATTTCAAATTGTTTTATTTTTTAATCCTTTAATGAATTTGATGATTTTACTTACTTAGGCTACAAACTCGCTGACATTGAATTTTTAACTCCCACCCCTCAGGCAATATGTTTCAAAAATTTATTTTTACATCGCCCGGAGGGTGTTTTTTATTTTGCTAGTATTTATAATAATGCTTTAGGGTATGGGTTTTTACAGTAGTATTTGGTTATATTTAGTCAGTTTTTGATGAAAAGGTTGGTTTTGTTCTCTCTTGACGAAATGGTTGTTGTTTTTTTTTAAGAAAACTCAAGTTGTTCTCTGGTTTGGTGTTTTTAAAAAGTTCCTTTAAGTTTCTTGTCTAGTAGTAGTTGGAACGAGTTTGTCTGAAATTGTCACAGTTTAAGAGGATGTGTTTGAACATATTGGAGCATCTTCTCTTTTTTGTGGGTGTGAATGGGTGATGTATGTGCGCTCAATATGAAGTCTGAAAAGTATCACTTATTCTTTACTATTTTTTCTGTAACCTGCCAACCACCCACCCACCAATGGTATCTTGTATATGGTTGAACTTGTTGTGTATTCAATCATCCTAGGATTTTTGCCATTTCTCCTGTATGAATTTGTTAATAATTGGTTTTAGATCAGTGTATGGGATTTTTCTATTAGATTTGTCAGAAGTGCTTTTTTTTTTTTTTTTTTTTCCGGCTCTATCTGCACTTTCATTTCCTTGTATACCAATGTGGCTTGGTATCCAGGTAAGAATGATGCTATTATTTTTGGAAAGGGTGTTTATTTTATTTAGGAGTTTAATGATAAGAGAGGTTGATGTATCTTTATTCTGTAGTGCTAGGAGGACTGATATGGAGTCTGAGTAGATGATAATGTATTGGTGTTTTTCTTTTTCTTCTCTCACCTTTTCAAGCTAACTGTAAATATTTCAATATTTTCTTAGAAATGAATTATATAAGTTGGGGTATAAGGTAGGGGTTAGACGACTTTAGTTGTTTCATCAAAGAAAACTTTCCCATCCCCTTTCTCCAGTTCATAAATAAAAACCCTACAATTTATTAATGAACTTTAATTAGAACTCATCAAATTTCCTGGAAACTGATTCAAATTACACCCATATGTCCGAGGATGGATTAAATTAAAAAGCTATCAGCATCATTGCAAATATGGTGGTACTAGTTCTGTGGTTTAGATCAGCGGTCCTCAACCACCGGGTTATGGGTCATTAGGTACCGGGCCGCACAGAACGTTTGAATTTTTCTTAATTATTTCTTATTAGAAAGGATTTCATTCTAAAATAAGTATTTTCGTTTACAGAAATGTTGTTGATTATTAATTTATGAACAAAAGGTTGTTTATTGTCTGTTGATGTTTGCATTTGACATAAGACCACTGTGGATGATTTATTAGATTACGTCATTAATGATTATCGAGCATATAAAGGCCGGTCCGTGAAAATATTGTCTTAGATGAAACCAGTCCGTGACGCAAAAAAGGTTGGGGACTGCTGGTTTAGATCAGTCTGTAGAGCACTCATCTAGGAATCACAAGGTTCCTGGTTCGATACCAATCCCTGACAACTTAGTGCATGAGTAGCACAGATTGGGTAATCTGATTTGTGTGGTAAAGTGGGGAGCTGATGGTAGGTTTGGCACTCCTCTTCAGCAAAAACAATCTCCCTGGTCTAGTGCCAATGAAAAGGGGATAGACTCCCTCGCTGTTCAGCTGATACCGACAATAGGCCACTCTGCCAACTTGACTTTTACTTTACACCATATCAGTTTGAGAAGCACTGCTCTAGTTCACTAAGTTACTTCCCTTGTTTCAAATGGATTTTCTATAAATGTCTTTTCAGAGAAAACTGTTTGATTTGCTTGGCCAATTACTGCATTCCAAATCAATTTCCGCCCTGTCGGCTGGGGCGTTAGAATGCACCTCTGCAGAGGGGTAAGACTCCCCCAATGGGGCCACCTGTTGGCCATGTGTGGCAACCCGTGATGATTAAGGATAGAACCCAGGTGGCTAAACAGTCCATGACTTGCAATATTCCACTTTAGGCTTTTCTTGGGCTAGACGGGCGATCATTCGTCTGGCCACATCAAGCCCTAGCACCTATATGATTGCCCCAACCCTATTGCCCTTATGGCAACCCCCAATCCTTCTTATCATATGAGTGCTAGAAGCCGGTGGCTGGGGGTCTACATGTCCTGGGAATGACGTTAAACTCTATCTGATGGTGAGGTTCCAGTTTGGGGAATGTGGAGCACCCTTTTATCACCATTGCTCCCTGGTCAACTCTGACCCGGAGTGGTAGTACCTGTTAGTGTCCGATCTATGGGTTGAATACAAAAAACATGAGTTGATAAACAAAATTGTATTATGCATTAATAATTGATTTATTTCACAACTTTGTCGGCATTAAATGAGCCACTGAGGTTGATATTCCGTAAAACAAACCAAACCAAATCAATTTATATGACACCATTCAGGATTAAATAAGCATCCCTCTCCCCAGACACACACCGAAGTGTCCCAGCTGAAAAGTGATGATCTAGAAGTTCAAGTTCACCTTCTTCTTTTTCTTTGTAACACTTTTGTAAATTTTGTGATTGATCATGTACAACAATGAACAGCAGGACTTTTTATTTTGCTGTCTATCATTTCTGTCATGCTAAATCCAACAGATCTTTAGAATTACCAAATGAGACTTGCTCTGATTCAAATGTCTGGTCTGGAAACAAAAAGGAAGGAGACTGCTTAAAAAGCAACACTTTGATCCTAAGTAGATGTACTGATCCGTGTGTAAATAATCTTGGAATTATTTTTTACAGGTACTATGCCAGTTATGTATTAAAATTGAATGGAAATAAATTCTTATATAACAACAGTTATCAAAAACAAAATAGACCTGTGGCTATTGGCCCACATTGAGCAAGATAGGTTTAACAACATTTGGCAACTATATTTGAAATAATGGTAAAATCTTTCATTGAACCAAAAGCCATTAAAAATCTTTTATAGCACCAAAAGCCATTAAATTTTTTTTATAGCACCAAAGGCCATTACAAAACTTTTATAGCACCAAAGGCCATTAAAAATATTTAATGGCACCAAATACCATTAAAAATATTTCATAGCCCCAAAGGCCATTAAAAAACTTTCCTAATCCCAAAGGCCACAAAAAGTCTTTTATAGCACCAAAGGCCATTAAAAAATCTTTTCTGACACCAAAGGTTATTATATTAACTATTTGCCAACCAAATTTCCCCCACAGCTGTATTAAATTTTCTTGGTATTTTTTAGCAGTATGATGGTGTGATACTGTGGTTGAAGACGAACATGGTCAGAATAAATAAATAAATAAATAAGAAAGAGAGTAGGTTAAAGCCAGGCATAAGTAAAAGGGGTGGGTGGCTGACCTTTTTATGAATCCAAAGATTAGGTCGTAAAGTTTAAAGAGACCTGTATGCCCATCATGAAATGGGACCACTTGGTGATAATATCTTAGGCACCCAGGTATTAAAAGCAAAAAGGATTTTTAGGAGAAATTCTCTTTTGAAAAAAATTAATGATCAACGTATTGAAGACGTATTGTCTGAAAAAATATTTAAGTACTTTAATTTTAAGGGTTAATGGCGACTAGAAGTCTGTGATTTATTTAAGTGCTGGCCATTTGTGTGGTCCGGAGAAGATGGTTTGGGGAAGGGGAATTTGACATAAATACAACTAAACTCGAGCCCTAAGGCAGTTATAACTCGGCCGTTGGGTGTCAAGATCGCCGGTAGGGATAAACAGATAAACAGCGAGTATCAAACACACCCTTCTTCCATGTGTCTTGTTTACACTTGTTGTTGTTGTTTTGTTTTTAATCCTTGTGAGCCTGTTTTTCTGACACGGCCAGCACATAATTCACAACGTTGGGGTCTAGACAAGTTCATCGAAAGAGCAGAGTGCAGAACAGGTCTTCTCACAATGGGATATTTCAAAGTTCACTGTCTATTCACCTCAGGACTCATTCTATTCAAATAAAGTCCTATTATTATTGTAATCTGAGTCCTTCTATTCCATTATAATGAACTAACCATCAGTTTTTGTACTTTGCTTGGGTGTGCTATAGCAGTAGTATGAGAGCCGCTGTGAGTAGCTTAAAGTAGGCAAAGAGTTAAAAAGGATCATATTCATATGGTATCTTGTTCAGTTATGTATGTTTATTTTTGGTTTATGTCATGTTGTCCTTTTTATTTATCTATTTTTTATATTTTTTTGCAAGCAATTATATGATTTCAAGTACCTGCTGATCATTATTTGTAAATAAATAAAACTTCAAGTAACTAACTATTCATAATACCAATAATTTGCACAGTTATGTGGTTTCAAGTATTCCTATCTAATACTTATAATTTTCAAATAGATCTATCTGACTCATAGATTGGATCCTCACAGGTACTACCACAGAGTGGACCTGGGAGTAATGGCAACCAATGAATGACTCCACAATCCCCAGAGTTCCAGAACTGGAGCCTCACCATCAGATGCAAATTAGTGTCCTACTTAGGACAAACTTTGAGGGAGGTGCAGGAGGTTTACCCCTTCGCAGTGGATGCAACATTTCAAGCCTTGCTAACTCACCAATTGGGTTTATGTTTTGGAAGAGTCAGAAATAAGAGTTTTATAAACATAACAAAAAAATCTACATTGTTTAGGAGAAAATTCTCATAAAGTTTTTCTATACAACTGAATATTAGATATTGATTCTGTCATTGCTGAGTGACAGAACTATTCTCGAGTAACTTTACCCAAACTATCTCATTTCAGGACTGCCAATGTTTTATTCAATGCATTGGAGATCAGTAATATATTTTGGCCAAATTATTATTATATATATATATATATATATATATATATATTATATATATGTTCAGTAAAATATCAGCTGAACATTTGTAGTAATGTTAATACTTACTGGAAAAATATTTTATATATAAATCATCTCATGAATTATATATGAAAAAGTAAGTAAGTAAGTAAGTAAAGTCGACGGAGCGGCCTAAAGTCGGTATCAGCCAGTCAGCGAGGGAGTCTATCCCCTTTTCAATAGCGCTAGACCAAGGAGATTGTTTTTTTAGCATCTGGGGTGGAGCGCCACACCTACCATCAGCTCCTTACTTTTCCACACAGATCCCTGTGCTACTCATACGCTGAGTTGGCGAGGACCGGTATCGAACTAGGAACCTTGCGGTTTCTAGCCGAACGCTCTACCGACTGAGCTAACCCAGCCCTTATATATAAATACTAGTTATTACCTGTAAAAAAAAAAATGGATATTTTTAAATCGCTATGTTGTTTGTTTTATGGCATATCAACCCTTTTCAGGTCATCTAATGCCGAATAAATTAATAACTTGGTAGAAATAATGGTAATTTATGAGGAAGTGCGTCCCAGTCCCCTGCCTCCGAAATTGCTGCCCGGTGAACTTTCAAATAACAACCCCAACTACAGCGGTGTTACTTGAAAGAAAATAACCAACTCAAATAACAACCCCAACTATCGTATCGACTATTTACTTGTCGAAAATATCTATCTTTCTCAGTCTGTTCAAAACTATCTAAACAAGAAATATGACAAATTTCTATAAATAAACAAGAATTACGATAAATTACGATAATAAGAATTACGACAAAAAAAGAAAAAGAAGAATTACGACAAAAAAAGGTTTAATGTTTTTTTCTTTCGAATGGAAAAAATAAATAAATAAGAATTAAGACAAAAAAGAGGCCCCCCCCAATACATTTAACCCCCTAAGTTGGTTGTTTTCTTTCAAGTAACATCGCTGTGGCGCCAATATGATAGTTGGGGTTGTTATTTGAGTTGGTTGTTTTCTTTCAAGTAATACCGCTGTAGCGGCAATAGTTGGGGTTGTTATTTGAAAGTTCACCGGGCAGCAATTTCAGAGGCAGGGGACCGGGATGCACCTCCTCATAAATTACCGAAATAATTTTATTAACTTCACATGTATTAATAAATTGGCAGAAATAATTTTCATTAACTTCATGGGTATTAATAAATACTGGTGGTTGACCCTTTGCCTTCACCTTTTAGCACTAATATGAGAAAAGGGGCAGGGGATATTTGCCATAAGAGCAATTTGAAGAATGCAATCAGGACAATCACATAGTTGCTAGGGCTTGACTTGACCAGCTGATTGATTTGATCAAGCCTACCCGACTACAGACTGCTCAGCCACCATGATCCTGTTTTACGGATTACCAGCCACAGTCAACAGGTGGCCCCATTGGAGAGGGGTGGGACTCTTCTGTATTCTACAGAACCAGCTGACAGGCTGGTGAATTGACATAAGAAAAAAAAAATTGTATTGAAACTAAATATCAAAACTTAATAATTTACATTGCAGTGAGTGAATATTGTTCTGTTGATAACAGATTTTTTTTTTTTTTGTTGTTTTGTTTTTATAACACATCAGTAATTATTATATAGAGATTTTACATGTACAAGGTGTGTTAAAAAAAATGAAACTGAAGCTATATTTACAAATACAGAAAGGAAAAATGAATTAAACACTAATTTTCTTCAAGATTCTACCCTTCACATTCAGCACACTTTCTCCAGTGAGTTTTCCATTGGTCAAAGCACCTTTGAAACTACTCTTTTCATATGGTGTGAAACTGTTCAATGATATTTATTTTATTGTCCTCCACATCTTCAAATTTTACCCTTTTAGATGAATTTTCAGTTTAAGAAACAAGAAAAAGTCACACAAAGCTGAGGGTCCAGCGGGTCTGGAGAATACTGCACTTTCAAAATCCTGTGTTTCACCAAAAACTTCAATTCAAAAAGTGACAATCAACTGACTTCATAATATTTTTTTCAAATTGGCACTTATGCATCTAGACATCATCACTTTATTATATAAGTTGTTCAGCTGTACACAAATCGAGATTAGCTGTCCATAGATCGTCTTGCTGTTTGAGATCTTGTTATCTGACTTTAAGCTTGTATTTGATCAACACCAGCTGGGTCACCTAGGTAAAGGTGTATGATGTTGAAATACTCAAAACAACTAATGATCCTTGAATCACATCACTGACAATATGGTCTGGTGCATCTTCAAGGTGTATTTCTTGATTTGTTTACAGTTTGTTTCAAAAAACTTGGTATCATTTGAGAGTGTTTCAGATAATTTGATATCATATTGTAATTCAATAACCTGACTAATGCCCCAAAAACTGGTATTCAAAAAGTATCAATTGACTGACTTTGTAAAAAAAAATTTTTTAAATTGTCACTAATGAATCTAGATATCATCACTTTATTATATAAGTTTTTCAGCTGTTCACATATCGAGGTCAGCCATTCATAGCATGCTGTGCTGTTTAAGATCTCATTGCTTGATCAACACCAGATGGGTCACGTAGGTAAAGGCGTATGATGTTGAAAGACTCGAAAATACCTAATGATCCTTGGATCACATCACTGACGATATGGTCAGGTGCATTTTCAAGATGTATTGATTCATTTACCATGTGTTTAAACAAAATTTGATATCATTTGAGATGTACAGGGTGTTTCAGAAGAATTAATATCATTTCATAATCTAATTAACCCATTTTCATTCAAATGATCTCAAATTTTAACAGCGCATTTAGAAACAACTCGAAATTCTATGTTTAATGTTTAAATGCCTTTTCTTTTTTAGTGAATGGCATTTCTATTAGCATTACAAGCTGAAAAACACTGACATTTTCAAATTTGCGACCTTAATCAGTTTAATTTGCAATTTCTCGAGTATTTCCTAACCAATCTTAAAAATATTTATATGGTTGGAAAGAGAATAGAGTAATCTTTCTAAATATGTAACTTTTATCGGTTTTCATCAATTGAATTATTTTTTACAGCGAGTTAAAACCGTATTTTCGGTCAAACAGCTGTAAACAAAAATATGACCGTTTTTTATGAAAATGTTGAATAATTGGGTGTTAAACTTTTAAAAAACCCAAAATCACTGCTATCTGTATCTCTTATTCTCTAAATAATGGGTTAAAGCATAGAGATACATACAATTTGAGTGCATAATCAGAAAGAACATACAATTTTACATAAGAATACCAAATTGTATCAAATTTGCTCCAAAAATACAGAAACGGTGAAGAAATCACTGAATTTCTTTTTTTTTTAATGGTCCGTGATTTGACATATTTTTGAAACGAAATCATGTCCACAATTGTACCCCCAATTTCGGGGCTTTAAATTCTCATAACCTTTGAACCACTGGGGATATTTACATAATTCAAACGGTTCTGAACTCCATTTACACAGCTCTATATAACTAATATGATTAAACAACAATAACCTCAAATAAAAAAATCAACTGGGAATGTTATTTCTATACTTGTAAAGAAAAACCATAGAATTTTGAGTTGTTTCTACACATGCTGTTAAAATTTGAGATCATTTGAATGAGAATTAGTCAAGTTATTAGATTATGAAATAATATCAATTTTTCTGAAACACCCTGTAAATTTTGAGATTCAAAACTTCAGTCTTGATACTTTTCGAACACCCCCACAAGTTAATATTAGATATTTGAGGGAAATTTTTCAAGTCTAGAAGATTGACAAAACAAAGCCGTGTCATTTAAACTTTATATAGTTTATCTATTGTGAAATAATGCTCTAGCTTTGCCAAGAATGTCATCTAATAATATTTAATACTTTAAATGCCATTAAAGATGTGATAACAAGTCACATACCAGCAGCAACAGTCTATGATTTGCATCACATTGGCAAACCATGCTTTCAGTCAGACTGTTCTCAAATAAATTTTTTTTAACAGATTTATAAATAACATTTTAGTAAGTTATATTCATTTAGGTACTTTGTACCTTAGTGAGTTTGGTATATTTGTACAGACATTTATATACATATAAATTTACATATGTATAAACACTATATGCAAACACTATTTGTTGGCATATTTTCTGTTTTACAAGATTTATATATATATATATATATATATATATATATATATATATATACTGTAGTGTGAGATGGTCACTATTTCAGCTTTTGCTGGAATGGTGTACCAAAGGCAGTATTAATTGGTAGAGTGCTCAATATAAAATAGAACTGTTATATAATATAATAAGATAAATATATAGGTTTTACATATCTATTTATTGGGTGACAAAGGAACATTCACAACTATATTGGTTTCATGCGATGCATTCATCAGGTGAAGATGTTTCAAGTGACATTTGAAACATCTTCACCTGATGAATGCATCGCATGAAACCAATATAGTTGTGAATGTTCCTTTGTCACCCAATAAATAGATATGTAAAACCTATATATTTATCTTATTATATTATATATATATATATATAAAATACTTATCACCATTGTAAGGGTTCTGTTATTCACATGATCCGGTTGGTAATCCTAGTTTGTAGGTTTCCTCTTGTGTTAATTTAAAAGATAGGTCTTCCTGACAGACAGTTCAACCAGCAATTGATTTGAGGACAGTTGCAAACAATCTTAGATGCTTTCTGTCCTAGTCTTTCATTGGCTAATTTCTACCAGAAAGTTCATAAATAGAAGTGATGATTTTGCATATATCTTATACTTTCTAAATAACCCAACATATATATGTATGTATGTGTGTGTGTGTATATATATATATATGTGTGTGTGTGTGTGTGTGTATATATATATGTGTGTGTGTGTGTGTATATCAATAATATAGTTTAGAGTGCTCAATAACAAATAACCAATTTAAAAACTGTCAATTCTTTTCCCCCTTTTTTGGTGGGGATGATATATAAGATTTCAGACGTCTTTTTCTTATTTTTTAACCGGTAAAATGAGGATGATGGCAGGTGTAGTGCTCCACCTCAGACGCCAAAACTATCTCCTTTGTTTAGCGCTAATGAAAAAGGGATAGACTCCCTCACTGTCTGGCTGATACCGACTTTAGGCCCCCCAAACGACTACTTTTTTACTTGATTTTTTACTTGAGATATGCAAACTGATCTACATATTAGATCATTTAATATTTTTGGTTCTCTCATAAATATGTGAGTGACGTTAAGTCGTCGGGGTGGCCTAAAGTCAGTATCAGCAAGGGAGCCTATGCTCTTTTTACTAGTGCTAACCCAAGACCCCCGGTCACTGCTTTCTAGCACCCATATGATAAAAAGTTATTCATAGTAAATTGATATACACCCTCACTGTTCAGCTCATACCGACAATAGGCTTGTCCACCTACTTTACTTATGTTGATCAGATTTAAATTATGTTTAAGATATTCAGAATATTATCTAACATAAGGCTACGAAAATTTAGTTTATTATTATTATTATTGTTATTTCACTTCTTCTGAGTTTTTCACACCAGCATTAGCTGATGGTCTTTCGCTAGAGTCTGAGTGACAACAAGTCTTCTCATGTCTCCAGGACTTTTCTGAGTATTCTAGCCGATTTCAGCAATGCTGTTGTATGGATGGTCTCAATTCTTCCTCTGATTTCCAGTTCGTCCAGTCTATTTTTCCAAGCTTTTTGGGACTGTTCCTAGTGCACCAACTACAATTGGTATCAATTTCACCCTTCATATTCCACAGCTTTTTCAATTCTCTGGCAAAGTCGAGGTATTTGTCTATCTTTTTGTTTTCCTTCATCTTCACCCTGTGATCTGCTCGAACTGCAAAATCTACCAATTGACAAGTTCTCTTTTTCTTGTTATCATCATTATTATTATTATTATTATTATTATTATTAATTTTTTTTATTTTTTTTGTTTTTTAGGGAAGCAAGATATTTTTATTTCCATGCCTACAGGAGCTGGAAAGTCCCTTTGCTACCAACTACCAGCCATGTATAAGACTGGAGTCACAGTGGTTGTCTCCCCTTTGCTGGCACTCATACAGGATCAAATGGATCACATGCGAGACATTGGTGTCCACGTGGCCACCATCAATTCCAAGCAGACAATGACCGAGAAGAACCGGGTCACAACCGACTTAAATCGCAAATGCCCAAAGACAAAGCTTCTCTTCATCACACCTGAGCAAGCAGCTACATCTTTCTTGCAGCAGCATCTTTACAGTCTAAATCATGCAGGCCTACTCAATTACTTTGTCGTGGATGAAGCTCACTGTGTATCACAGTGGGGCCATGACTTCCGGCCTGACTACCTGAAACTTGGGCACCTCCGTGCAAACAAGATCCCCAATATTCCTTGTATTGCACTGACCGCTACAGCCACAGCCCAAGTTATTAGAGACATTGCAAAGAGTCTTGGACTTAGAAAACCATTTGCGTCGTTCAAAACTAGCTGCTTCCGGCAAAACCTCTTTTATGAGGTGCGTATGAAAGAGACTCTCGATGACCCTTTTAAAGACCTTTTGGAATATGTTGTGGATCACATTGGACTACCACCAGAAGACCAAGATTGGAGCGAAATCGGTTGTGGAATTATTTACTGTCGGACAAGGGACACTTGTGAGGAGGTAGCAGTTCGTATGCAGCAACAAGGTTTTCCTACAAAGGCTTACCATGCTGGACTAAAAGGTAGGTACACAACTTCTGATGTTTGGTGTAATGGTTATCATCAAAGGAAATGAACATGGCAACTCAAGTTCAAATCCTGAATGAGGTAGTTACATTTCACATAGCACTAATATATGTATGCATCCAACTATTCTCCCTCCAACTATGGATAAATAATAGGGAAGACAGCTTTTTAAACTTGGTCAGGCAACCAGTCAAAGAGAAGGAAAACTCTGAATTCAAACCTGTTAAACTACACTTTAAAAAATTGCCCTTGTGTCATATCTAGCTGTAGGTCGGTTTCCCAAGGCGAAAAAGATGACTTGTAATAAAAGCGGTGGGCATTATTATTATGAGAAACATATCTGTAACTTTATTGACTTACCGTTTTTTCATGTTAGTTAATAATATATATTTTAATACACAAATTAGATGCTAAAATTTTAGTTAGCTGCGTACAACGAAGTAGCCAATCAGAATACATTTTTCATTGACTGCTGATAAATTAACCAATCACGATCACCATAGCATGAGTTATCACTCAACATGTCTGCTTCAAGCGAAGAAGTGTATAATGTAAACACACCAGAAAATAAATGTTTTATGTGTATTTTAATTTTTTAAAAACCTTAGTTATAACTTGTTTTTGGCTACGTTAAATTTCAATTGATTTATGTCTGCTTCAAGCAAAGAAGAAGTGTATAATGTAAACACACCAGAAAATAAATGTTTTATGTGTATTTTAATTTTAACTTGTTTTTGGCTACGTTAAATTTCAATTGATTTAACGGTGAAAAAATGTAAACATTGTTTTTCGTTTATAATTTGCATTATTTTTGTAAGCCGAAAAAATTTTTAAAAAATCATTAGGAGTTTGTTTAATGCTTCTTCTTTCGAGTGAATAAAAACATCTTAAGATAATATTAACCATTATGCAAGTTTTATTATGTTAAATATAGTAGCGGGGGGGGGGGGGTAAATTTCACGGGGAAAATTAGTGGTACCCACGGAAAACTTTAATATGTGCAACATTTACGCATAAAAAAAAATAGTATGATATTCAGGAGTCTATAAGCATTCATTTGGTCGCTTTTTTTTTTCCCACCCTCAAAATTACAAATTAAATAAAAAACTAGAGCCTTTTTGGCCTTTGGGCCCGTAGCCTACTGGTGTAGAAGGGTTGGTAAATACATACATACATATCTTTTGACCATTTTCATCACAGAGCAAGTAGATAAATTATTCAAAAAATTCTTCCTCATATTGGTTTAAATTTTTCTTTAAAACAAAAATTTGAAATACAACCATTTATCTTGTGGTAATCGTTACATTTGCATATACATTTCATACACTAAATGTAACAACTATTTATGGGACAGTGGTAATATTACTTTTGTTACTATCTTTCCCATAATGATCGATATATTTGCATATACATACACTAAATGTAACAACTATTTATGGGACAGTGGTAGTATTACTTATGTTACTATCTCTTTCCCATAATGATCGATATATTTACATATACATACACTAAATGTAACAACTATTTATGGAACAGTGGTAGTATTACTTATGTTACTATCTTTCCCATAATGATCGTTACATTTGCATATAAATTTCATACACTAAATGTAACAACTATCTATGGAATGGAGATAGAATTACTTTTATTTTGTCCCTGTAACTTTGTTGTTATTCTTTAAATTCAACATTTTTGCAATGTCAGATGAGACTGTGACTTAGAGGTCTTAATGTTCTCATTTTCTAGTTTTGTTAGTTTTTTTTATTACTAGCTGAAAACCAGCCCTACAGGTAGAATTTTAAGCTAGTAACACCAAACTATGTTTTTGTTAAGACTTATAGGTTAATAAATATCCTTAAGCGGTTAATGTTTATGGTTTTAGTGGCAATTGCTTGTACTAGAACTATAAATGTTTTTTTTATGTCTTGATATTCTGGGGACCAGAAAAAAAGGGTAATGGAAATTTCTTGCTAGATGTCTATTTTATACAATTAAATGAAAAGATTTGGTTTAGCTAACCTGCCAGACACATTGTATGTATTTACCCAACCCCTCCACACAAGCAGGATTCAACACAGTCAATTTTTTAAGTGGATGGAGTTTAACTGATTTGAATTCAGAACTTTTGTACAAAAACAAGAAAAAGTCACTAAAAATACAAAAAACAATTCCTTGTTCATCGTATTTAATTAGTCTTAAAGATAATTTAATGCCAAAATATATACTTTCGATGAACCAGATCTGTCCTCAAATTCATCTGATGATGGCTTTGTTGTTATATATATATATATATATATATATATATATATACCGCAAGGGTAAGGGACTTGGCAGACGAAAATTCTGTCGGGTTTCGATCCCAACTAGAGGTAGCTGTTAAAAAGTCGAGCCACACTGATGAGAAGTAAACTTCGAAATACATGTCTGGATGACTGATATATATATATATATATATATATATATATATATATATATATAGCATATTTTAATAGCATATTATTTTTTAAGCAGATTTTGTTAAAGGCCACAAAATATTTCTTCTTTATGATTTTCAACTCTAGAAGTTCAAATATGGGATACTTTCTCTACCATCTGAATCCCAATATACAGAAAATAACAAGAAGACTCCAAAGTCTACACTTGAAAATCATAAAGAAGAAATATTCCATGGTCTTCAACAAATCCTGCTTAAACAATATATATTATATATAAATAGCTGATGCTGTGTTAATTTTTTTGTTTGGGGTCATTTTCTATATAAGATTGAGTTGCCAAGACAACTGCTTCTTCCCACCTCAAAGAAGTTTTTTTAGTAGTCTGCTATATAAGTTGATTTTTTCCTAATATAGAATTGTGCCTTTGACCATCATCTGGTTGGTTTATAGATGCTGAAGTTTCAACCTCCTTGTATTAATATGTTCAGAAAAACTGTTTAACTTGACTGTTGCTGCCCCCAAATTTTCTTCAGCATCTTCATTTGAAATCACATGAAAGCAGGGGTGGGTATAATTGACAGAACTTTGATTATTTTTAAACCTCCAACATTTTAATTCCTCCTATTTAATAGTTTTTTTTTTTTTTGGGGGGGGGGGTTCTTCCCACTATATTCCTCTCTTTCCCATAAACCCTTATTGAAATATACATTTGCCATCCTTGGTAGAAGTTTGGATATATTCATACTGATTGGGCACACTCACATTTCCCATTCGTACCTGTTAAAAGGGGAGGTTGTAAGTTGTACTTTGCATGTTGGGCACCAACATGCAAAGTACAACTTACAACCAAACATATCCTTCTAAATTGTAACAGCCTTAAACATATCCGCACTAATTACTATCAAGCAAGAAACCCGAGGGACATCTTTAAGAATACAAACCCTGAAAACATTTTAAATTTTCTTTAAAAAAAAAAAAAAAAAAAAAGCAACCTTTTCAACAAGATATAGCAAAACATAACCGAATATCTCCATAGAACCACTACTTTAAAGACTGAAATCCAAAATAACCTTTTTGGCATTAAATGACCCACAGAGGTTGATATGCCGTTAAACAAAACTCAAACTCAATATTCATACTGGGTCAGCTAAATAACTATTTAACAATATAGTTCAGGAGTGGTGAACCATCAAGGGCAACCTTCCATGGCCTTGTTGAAAAACCAATTAAAATCATACATCTCCACTTTAGAATCTGATATCACAATGCTTCGGAAAAAATCAATCCCCTCTCCCCACAAAAAAATGATTAATAAAGTTTTTCATTTAAGTAGTATACATTAATTAAATTTAGGCTAAGTTATTAACAAATAGTTCAAGTATTAGATTTTTTTTTAAACATACTGAAATTTTCTTAAGTTCAGCCTTAATAGTTGACAATTGATTAATTTTAACAGCATGTCAACCCATCTTGGGTTATTTTATGCCTAAAGGTTACGGCATTCATTGTACGTTCACATTTCCATTTTTTGTGTTGCTTCGTAGGTTTTGTTTTTTGTTTCTTTGTTTAATGGCATATCAAATTTTGTGGATTATTTAATGCCAAAGCTATTCTTGTAGAAGAACAGTTGTGGTATTATTTAACCAAAAGTCGGGGATTAGGGGATTCATTCCTTTCACAATGGGTATTAGTCTGAAAGTGAATGTAATAGCGCAACCGGAGATCAAGTGATCTGTAGTAGAGTCAAGTAATCCTCTACTGAGACAGTGTTTTACTTTTTTTTAAAATCCCATACACACGCCTAATGTTGCATTATTGCGAGGGTCTGTGAATAAAATCCAGATGCTTCAAAGATCCTACTTTGAACCTCTTGATGAGCAACT
Source organism: Doryteuthis pealeii (assembly GCA_023376005.1). Classification (NCBI taxonomy): domain Eukaryota; kingdom Metazoa; phylum Mollusca; class Cephalopoda; order Myopsida; family Loliginidae; genus Doryteuthis; species Doryteuthis pealeii. The sequence goes on from CM042147.1 coordinate 87,379,823, forward strand.
CGTTGTGACGTAATAGATAGAAAGCTATGTTTGGTTTGGTTTCTTTGTTTAATAGCATATCAACCTTCTTGGGTTATTTAATGTCATCCTATTTAAAGTCATCCTTGTAGAAGAACAGTTTTGGTACTATTTAACCCATAGCTGGTGGGAATGTGGGTTTTATACCTTTCCCAAAAGAATTGTTTGAAAGTGAGCATAATAGTTTAGAAAAGAAGAAAAAGTCACATGGGTCTAGCTCTGGTGAGTATGGATTTTGCTGTTCAAAATGTGTGTTATATATGTATAATGGAAAAGGTGACTTACCGGTGAATATGGTCACAATGGTTGGTTGATGCAAAATTCAGAAAGGTAAGACAGCAATATAACAAATAAAAAGTGCTCAATACGTTAGTAGAGCAAATTTATTGCAATATAGGTACAAGTGATAACCTACTCGAGTTTCACCATAAGGAAGATCCTTATGATGAAACTCAAGTAGGTTATCACTTGTACCTATATTGCATATATATATATATATATATATATATATATATAAAAGACCTTGTAAAACAAAATATGCCAGCAAATAAAGTGTGTTTGTATATAATTACTGTCATACCCAGGACACTCTTTTTGGGTCTTATACATGTTTATTAGTAGTTGATAATAAATTTCACTGCAACCTTGAAGCATTAAAAGGTTCTCACCACTGATATAGCTAGTTTAAGCTGAAAGCTTCAAACCTAACATTGTTACATCAAAATTATTTCCCTTGATGTATAACTAGGATTGAGTTTGTCTTCTTCTCCACAACAATACCTGTCATCTACTAAACTATGGTAGCCTACTTACACCAGCTTACACTCAATGTTTTAATTGATTTATTTTAATATTGCCATTGGTGTTTTTAATTTTCTATATTTACATTTAGGCCATCCATAAGGTAGAAATAGATTGTCTAAGGGAAGTAATAGAAAAAGATAGAAGAAAGTGAATTGAATCTTTAATCATTTCCATCTGTGTTAAGCATCTCCATGTCAGATTTTAATTTTTTTCAGTTTTTCTTTTAGTTGGTTGTTTGGTTTAATGTCAAAGAAATTCTTGTTGGTTATTTAATGCCAAATTTTGTCTATATATATATATATATATATATATATATAAGAGAGTTTCATAATTTGCTTGAAGCATTGTGTATGTATTGGTTAGGAGGTTGATTTAGAAGGCTATCACAATGCAGTTTGGAATAAATAAAAAAATAATAATATGGTAACAATGGTGTTGTGTGTTGACCTGTATTTTTATTCTTTCTTGAATTTTCGAGGTAATACCTCTTTATCAAAAGAATTGAACTGAAGCAGTCCAGCTATGGCATTTCTTCCCAAATGAAATTTTTTTTTGGGGGGGGGGGGGAGAAATGCCATAGCTGGACTGCTTCAGTTCAATTCTTTTGATAAAGAGGTATTACCTCGAAAATTCAAGAAAGAATAAAAATACAGGTCAACACACAACACCATTGTTACCGTATTATTATTTTTTTTATTTATTCCAAACTGCATTGTGATAGCCTTCTAAATCAACCTCCTAACCAATATATATATATATATATATTATATATATATATATACACTAACCCCTCTGCATGAACAAGACGCAATACAAGGTCAATTTCTTAAGTGGAGTTTAACAGGTTTGAATTCAGAGTTTTCCTTCTCCTAGATCGGTTGCCTAACCAAGGTTAGCCCTGTCTACCCTACTATTTACCCATAGCTGAAAGGAGTAGTTGGATTCATACCTTTCCCAAGGATATTAGTGCTATGTGAAATGCAAATAGCCTCATCATGCCCATTTTTTGCTACAGCAACTATTACACCATGCACCTGTTTTTTTATTTGTTTTTTGTTTTTTATTTTTTATATATATATTTGGTTTGTTTAAGAAATTATTTTCATGTGTGTCAATAGAATTGGTAGAAATGATTTTCATTAACTTCATGTGTATTAATGAATTGGTAAAAAAAAATTTATTAATACATATGAAGTTATTTCTTCTAATTTATTGATACACATAAAGTTAATGCAAATTATCTCTGCCAATTTCTTTATAAAACATCTTCAGCATAAAATAGCCCATTAAGGGTTGACATGCTGTAACCAACCAACCAACAGTCTTTGTTTAGGTATAAGCTATGCAGGCACACTTTGGATCAAAATTATGGCAAGGTTAGGCTTAGAAACAATGTAAGTTTTGATGTTTCAAAAACATATCTTGTGTAATAAACAACCCCTTGTTTTTAAGGTGAAAAATTGGTCTTAAAAAATTATTCATTACTTGAGTGTATTAGATAACTTAAAGTGAGACACACACAAACAATAGGTAGATAATTGGATGTAATATATTTACTAACTTAAAAGCCACCCTCTCGGGTGGCAATTAAGCTTGCTACTGTGGAGGGCTTTTGATTGGGCATTCAGCCCAGCAATAACACTTCATGCATTGAGTAGATATTAAATTATATTTGATATGTGCTCAATGTTTATTTCCAAGTTATAAAAATTGTTATCGTACAAAAAATTTTGTCACAAAAAATCACCGAACACGATCACAGTAATTAAAACTTGGAAATCCCAAATTTCTGGATTATGGGTCCAGATTCAGACCAGCATGTTTTTAATTTGTTCACAGAGTTGGCCTGATTCCAAAATGGTATGATATTTTGGGCTACTGCCTTTAGGAGTAAAGTTGAAAAAATATGGCACTGATACTTGCATTTATTGTTAAAGATTATAGTAGCATTACAAGCAGTTAGCTGATATGGGCGGACATTTTCATATTTGTGACCTTAATCAGTTAAATTTGCAATTTCTCCCGTATTTCTGAACCAATCTTAAAAATATTTATATGATTGGAAAGAAAATGAAATAATCTTTCTAAATATGTAATTGGGTTTTTATCCATTGAATTATTTTTTTACAGCAATTTAAAATCCATATTTTCCCTTGAAAAGTCGAAAACAAAAAAATGAATTTTTTTCGGGCCTAAATTTTAGTCATTAGTTTGCATTGCAAAATCAAAGAGGATAATCTTTATCAATATTCTTGAAATTGAACACTTAATTAGTAGACACTTTATACTATATTGTGTAGGTTGTTTTTTTCTTCTTCGACCTTCGGAAGCAAAACCACTACTAACGAAAGTTGACACTAGTTCTTTCAAAAAGTATAAGCTAAGCAAAAAAAAAGCACTATATCCTTGATACTATATACTCAGGATTATTTTGATATATAAATTTACATGATGGTTAACCGTCAGACTTTTGTGTCAAAGTTTGAATTTTACGTTAAAAAAACTTAAAATTTAGTCGTTTTTTATATGTAAACAAATGCCTAGCACGTGTTAAATTTCCGACCGCAATAGCTTTAATTCGAAATTTCTCGATTATTCTTGATCTAATCTTTAAAATGATTATATGGTTGGAAAGAAAAGAAAATAATCTTTCTAAATATGTAATTTACATGGGTTTTTATCCATTGAATTATTTTTTACAGCAAGTTAAAACTGTATTTTGTTTTAAAAGGGCTGAAAAACGTGATACAAATATAAGATAAGCAAAAAAAAAAAGCACTATATGCCGAATAATAGACAGCCTTAGGATTATTTTCTTATAAAATATGTGAAATAAAGACGATTTTATACCGTCAGGAATTTGCTTTGAATTTTGAAGAAAAAACAATCAAATTTACTTGTCTCCGTAACGTAAATAACTCTCAGCGAGGCATCGTTTATATGGACCATACCATTTTAAATTAGTAATTCTTCACTTATTTCTGGTCCAATTTTTTAAATATTTATATGGTTGGAAAGAAAAGAAAATAATCTTTCTAAATATGTAACTTTTATGTATTTTTATCCATTGAATTATTTTCTACAGTGAGTTAAAACAGTATTTTGTCTTTGAACAGCCGAAAATGTGTTATACATAAACAAAACTGTACAGGTTTTGTTAAATAAAATTATATAGTCATTCTATTTCTTGTATGTAATACGACATAGCTGGTATTTAAAAAATTAATTTTAAAGTCCAAAATGATGTTATTTATATAAATTGATACTATATATGTGTATATATGCTATATTAAAAAGAAAAATGTTGAATAATTTGTGGTAAAAAATCTTGATAACCCTACTCTTTATTTCCCAAATAATGGGTTCTAGCATGGAGACTCATAAAATCTAAATGCAGAATCAGAAAGAACATACAATTTTACATAAGAATGCAAAGTTTTATCAAAATTGTTCCAAAAATAAAGAAATGGTGAAGAAATTTCTAAATTTCTTGTTTTCAATTAGTCTGTGATTGGACTTTTTTTTTTTTTTTTTAACAAAATCATGCCACTTTTGTACCCCCAATTTCAGGGCTTTAAATTCTCATAACTTTTGAACCACTGGGGATATTTGCATAATTCAAACAGTTCTAAACTCCATTTACAAAGCTCTATATAACTAACATGATTAAATAACAATAACCTCAAATAAAAAAATCAACTGGGAATGCTAATTATAGTTTTTAACTGCTTTTATTTATTTATTTATTGTTAGGGTATTAAATCTTTTATTTTCTTGTTCTCCGCAGATGTTGACCGTCTCCAGGTGCAAATTGACTGGATGGAAGGACGTATTCCTTTAATTGCTGCCACTATCAGTTTTGGAATGGGTGTTGACAAACACAATGTGCGGATTGTTGTCCACTGGACCCTCCCAAAGACCATGTCTGGTTACTACCAAGAATCAGGCAGGGCTGGACGTGATGGTAATCAGTCTTGGTGTTGTCTCTACTACTCAAGGCGTGATAGAGATGCCATCTCGTTCCTTCTGAAGCAGGAAGCAACCCGCAACTACAAAAGTTACAAAAACCAAGGAACGAACTCTGTAAAATCGTCAGAAAGTAATTTTGAAAGTATGGTAAAATATTGCGAAATGCCACGTTGTCGGCACCGTGTGATTACCGAATATTTTGGAGACGAAAAACCAAACTGCCAAAAAAATTGTGACCATTGCAAGAATCCACGCAAAGTCGAACAGCAAGTCAACGATCTTCTTCGAGGCAGTTATGGGCGTTGGTGTCGGGAACAGTATAGTAGTACGAGAATGGTTAAGGAACCGACAGAACCTGACCTTGAACTTTACGGTGGTGGACGGCTTGGATTGAAGAAAGAGGTTGTCCAGTATGAAAAAGCTGTCGAAGGCAGTGACGATGAGGCTAGTGACAGGGAAAAACAGTTGGAAACGGAGAAACACGAACGCAAGAACCTTATAATGTCAGAGTTGAAGAAACGCAGTACAGCATCCGCAGAGGTAGAAACAGAACCGGATTCGGAAGTGATTCCGGCTGATTGCCCCCTGCGAGATCCTGAGAGTAAGCGGGTGTCTAATTTAGGTTACAGCGTACGCATGCACTGCTTTGAGAAGCTAAAGAAGACGTTAACCGATAACTTTGAAACGTACTTTGCAGAAAAACCAAAACGTCTAAACTGTGTTGAACATGAAGTGCATGTGTGCTGCATCGATTTGGAACATGAACTTTTTAAAGGGAGTAAATTTGCGAATCTCTACAAGGCGTCTATCTTAAAGAAAGTGCTTGAGATTAAGAAGATGACAGAGAAAAAGCAGATCCATCCAAGTTTAGTGCCAAAATGGTCCCAAGAGTCTTCGAGACAAAGTAGTGATAGCGAAAAACAAGAACTGCTGCCACAAGACGAGACAAGCTCTCCGCGTGAAGTAGAGCATGTACAGGAAAGAAAGTCGAAAAAGAAAAAGAAGAAAAAAAGAGAAAAAATTTCCAGACATTCTGACTTTGTATCAAACTCTACAGGTGTTAGTTCTGATTCGGATGAAGAACCAGCACATAATAGTAACATTGGGGGGAAAAGTCGAGCAAGTGGCCATTTAAAATCATCTTCAGCTTCTGAGGCTGTTGAATCTACGGGACTGACGACAGACGAAGATGAGGAGCTGATCATGAAAACTTTAGCATCCTCAAATAAAACTAGTGATTCGCCAAAGGCCTCATCCTCGGATGAAGCCCCAAATGCTGGAAATTCCTCTTCAAGTCCTCAACTGTCCTCTGATTCAGCTCCCAAGAAGACATCCACATTCAGAAACAATTATTTTCCCAAAAAAGAACCAGTTAAAGCAAGGTCTCCCAGTCCAGAGGTCACGTATCCTGACCCTGCACTGATTGTGGATTTATACCAGACAGAAATGGATGCCTACAAAAAAGAGAAAAATCTCAGTCCCCCGCCCAAAGAGGAGGAAGAGATTGAAGAGGACGTGCCAACGAGTTCATCAAAATCCGAGAATCCGTTGGAGAGTGAGGACAAGGTAAACGAAGACGAGGAAGACGTTCTGGATCCAAAGTGGATGTCCAACTCTACAGGTTTGACCTCCGACGAGGATGAAGACGGAGAACACAGGGGGTCGAAAGTAAGCAAGAGACACTCAAAACTAAAAAACTATACTGAGAGCAAAAAAGACAGCAAAACTAATTCAGAGACCAATTCACTTAAGTCAATCCCAAATCATGAGAAACACTCAAGTTCAAGACACAAGCATCATAAATCTTCTAGAAGACATTTTGGAAAAGACGATTCCTCCCTGAGTTATAAGCATTCAGAAAGGCACCATGAACATTCGTCAACACATAGCAATAATCACAAAAAACGTAGACACGAAGAGTCGGAAAGAAGAGACCATAAACGTCATAAATCAAGTAGTGATTCCACAAAAGATAGATATCATTCGTCATCCAAAGACGTATTTCACAACGATATTTGGAAGTCGAAACAGGAGCCAATGGAGACCAGGGACTCGGCTGAGATTACAAGAAAAAGTCCTGAGAAGTTAAAACACCGGCCTGAAAAGGAAGCATCAAGTGATACCAAAATCGAACCATTTTCAAAGTTCCATAAACCTGAAAAAGTGAAAAGAGAAACTGACGCAGAAAAGGCAGAAGAAATTCGCCGCGGGAGTCTGGTGAAACCAGGCAAAAGTAACCAACATCGTGAAGAAAGGCGAGAGACGGTCAAGTTTGCAGATGACCCAATCATAAAAACCTATACAATCGACAAGACTGATGATGATGGGGAAGGTGCAGATGATGGTGATAATGATTTAGCAGGTGGGGATCAGTTTAGTGAAACTCAGGACTCAGCATCCAAAAAAACAGGAAAGTCGTCGGACAGCTTATCTCACCGATCCGCATCACGCGGGTGTGAAAATGGGAAAGAAACAAAAGAGCCAAGCCCCGGTTCATCTTCAGGTGCTAGCAGCCACGAGATGAAAAAAGCTGCTAATCTTGTGGTATACTACCTGAATCCACTCTACAAGAATGGTAAATTTGGCTCAAGGGACCTCTTTAAGATGGTAGCAAAAATGTTGACTCATCGATTCGTTAAGGTATCATCCAGCAACGCTTCAAATGCCAAAGAAATGGCGAAAAAGCTCGTATCGGGCTACTTTAAGAAGCATCCTAAAATAATGTCTACAGAAGATGTATCTGATACGGAAGTTTGAACTGCTGTGAAAAAAATTTTTTAAATTGGAAATTTCAAAAAAAAAAAAAAAAAGACTGATATTTTTATTTTATTTTTCATCTTTTTTTAATGTTTTTTTTTTTTTATATATATTTCTATTTTTTTATTTCTCACTATCCCTAATCCTTCCATATCTGTCTTTTGTCATGAACCAACTTTTATTTCTTTTTTATTTCTTTTTTTCTTTCCTTTTTTTCCTTTTTTTAATTTTTTTTTATTGTAGATGGTTTATTTATTCAGTTATTGTCAAATTTGAAATACTTATGCCAGTGAATTCTCCAACCATCAGCAGATAACGTAGCATAGGGTTTTCACAATTTATTCTTAACAAGTTTTTGAAGAAAATAAAAAGTTTAGCTAAAGAAATACTTTTATTTTTAGTGAGTAATAAACATTCTAAATCATAAAGCATGTATTACACATAATCAATTTTCAAATTTTATCAAGTTCTTTGGAGATGACCTTTAACCTCTATTTATTTAAAATGTTTTCAAAAGAAATATTGATTATGATCTACGATAATATTTAATTCATAATTCAAGTTAAGACATTACCATTTAATTTTATATCACTCATTATATTAACGAAGTCAGTCTAAGAAATCTAAACACATGTACCAAAGAAAAGTATCTATTTCTCTGAATTTTTGGGATGAGGCTTGATAATTTGGACTATTCGGACTATTGTCCTCATCTTTATTGTTATCTACATAATGTTTCGGCTGATGTGTCCTCAGGCCTTCTTCAGGTATTTCTTGTCGATCTTGGGAACCTTATCGAACTCGGGAACCTTCTTGTTAAATTCGGGAGCCTTCATGGAACTTTGAACCGAACCCTTTATTCAATCCACGGGGGTAAAGTGTTCTTATTCCACTAACCATGACTGGGTACAAGTGATAAGCTATGTTACGACATAAAGGCTCCAAGTTCAAAGAGAAGGTTCCTGCGTTCGACAAGAAACACCTGAAGAAGGCCGGAGAGCACATCAGCCGAAATGTTGTGTATATAACAATAAAGATGAGGCAATAGTCCAAAGTAATACAAAGAAAAGTTACCTGGAATTTCTATCTAAACTAATGAGAAATGAACCATGAACTTAGATAAAGACTGATAGTACAAACACAGCTTACAACATCTGTCCTTTAATAGTTACATTTAGTGTATGAAATGTATATATAAATGTGATAACTATTAATGGACAGAGGTAGTATGTGATATAATTTTATATACATGCTGTGCAACCACCAAAGCTATCATCAGATGATACCAGTGACATAGTTTTACGGTTGAAGCATCATTATCACTAACTCACAATGTCCCAGCAGTATTTTACTACCATCAGGCTTTGTTTATTTTTTTCTACATTGTGCGAATGTCACATAATAATATAGAACATGTAAAATATAATATGTATAAGTATGTGTGTGTGTGTATAAGTGCATATATATGTGTGTGTGTGATATACACACACATGCATACATTTTAAATATATGTATGTGTGTGTGTGTGTGTGTGTATATATATATATATATATATATATATATATATATATATATATATATATATATATATATATATATATATATATATATATATAAGTTAGGGTAGCAAAGACAAAGTGTCACTGGTAGTTGTAACTGTCAGTTTTTCGCCTATGCAATTTTCCAAAACAACTCTCTCTCTCTCTCTCTCTCTCTCTCTCTCTCTCTCTCTCTCTCTCTCTCTCCAATCTTTTTAAGAATATTGCAGCAAAACTTTATTAGAAAATAACTGAATGCTAAGTCTTATTCAGAAACAAAATCTTTGTTTTTTGCAATATTTTTTTAAACAAATCAAATATTCATAGCATTATGTAGGAAAGAAATCCTCTAGGAAGATCATAAATGTCTTGAAATTTTTAAAAAAATCTTTGGTGTTTTTATAACATTGTGAGTATAACAACCAAGATATTATCATGTAAATAAGGGGACTATTAGACATGTTAAATAACAACTCCTCATCTAAAAAATTGATTTTTTTTTTTTTGTTCTTAATCTTTAATTTTTAACACCAAGGCAAGTTAAATTATTTCAATGAAAAGGTCATATTTTCAGTATGGTTTTTTTTAAATTCGTGATTTTAATAATTTTGTAAATAGTTTTATTACTTATTTAATAGTAATAGTTTTTTTTAAAAATGTTTGTTCTTAGGGCACACTTTAGAAGCAACTGCAAAATTTTTCATATATGTAATTTCAATAATGTATATAAACAAGTTTATACAATTCTAACTGAAAAAATGATTTCAACTACAGAATATTATTAATAATTTTTTTTTTATTCGATAAATTAAGCATAATTATCAATGAGAAACATGAGTGATTTTTTTTGTTAGAAAATACATTTAACAGATAGACTTTTATTTCCTTTTCAATGCACACAAGTCTTTCTCTTTTTTTATATTCAATGTTAGAGAAGAAAATCCTAATTCACATTAATATGAACAGGAAAATTGAATCATAATAAAACTGTTTAGCTACTTGTTATGTTTTTAACATACAGATAAAAATACTGAAGACTGAAATGATAATGCAAGACCGGGTTGTTGTAAAATTAACAAGGTTTTATTTAACACAGGGTAAAGAATGCTTCTACCCACAAGCGACTTAACCAGTTCAAACACTACGTCCACACATAAACAAATGCCAATCCACATGTAACATGGTGGAAACCCCACTTCTGGCTTTAACTTATTGAAGGGGAGCAACTCTATTTTTGTTAGCTCTTCCTAACACTACTAAAGGTACTCTCATGATATACATATTTACCAACTCCTCCATAAAAGTAGGATGTGATACAAGGTCAATTAAGCAGAGTTTAACGGGTTTGAATTCACAGTTTTTCTTCTAGACTGGTTGCCTAACCAAGGTTAAAGAGCCAAGTCTGCCCTACTATTTACTCATAGCTGGAGGGAGAGTAGTTGGATTCAAACTTTCTAGCACCATGTGAAATGCAAATAGCTTCTTCCTGGATTTAAACTCGTGTCCATTTCCTATAATGGTAACCATTGTACCACACACCTCTTATGATATGCATTGCCACATTTCATTAGGCATTAGTGTATTGTGACACACAGTTTGGGAACTACTTCTTTTAAGGAGTAATTTGATCCATTATATTAGATCAGTTTTAACATTCTTGGGAGTTGTAATTTCCATTACCGTATTTTTCGGACGATAAGGCGCACTGGATTATAAGACGCAGTATCAGTGAACGGATCTATTTTCACATATAAGGTGCACCAGAGTATAAGGCGCATAAAGCAAAACAAAGCAGTTGGATAGGTCAGATTTATTCAAGTCACTAAAAATAACTATCAATATTGTTCACTTGTAGCACACAAAGAACAGAAAAATACGCTCACTTTTTCAATCATTCCTCTTCTACAAATCCGTCAAATTCTTCATCTTCGGTGTCAGAGTTTAAGAGTTGGGTGATGGCAGCATCAACCAAACCTGTATCCCTTTCGTCATCCTCTGAGTCGGTCTCTTTGCTGTTCGAGGTCACAAGGCCTAAGCACAACCAGGATTCATACATAAAGCGCACTGGATTATAGGGTGCACTGCCGTTTTTTTTAGCAAATATAAGGATTTGAAGTGCGCCTTATAGTCCGAAAAATACAGTAATTTTCTTTATATTGAAATCTCTTTTTTTCAAAGGGTAATTTATAAAAGTACCTGTGAGTAAAGACAAAAACTGCTCAGTTACTCTAGTAGTGTCACAATTCCTTACTTATAGCGTAATGGGAGGTGCTGTCTTGGATTTGGAAACCCCAGGATCAAGAGCAATTTATGCCATATCTCACTGAAAGGTGAAACGCAATAATCACAACCAAGGCCAAAAATGATTTAAAAGATGACAATGAGAATAAAATCAATCAGATAATACATTTTGATGGTCCGATCATAGTGTAATGGTTAGCAAGCTAATCTCACAGATCCATTACTATTGAAAAGCAAGTTCAGTCTTTACTGGATGCCCCATAATTGTGAACTTGTGTCTCATCCTATCCGTATATAATTGCTTGCAAATTATTGATATTAGATAGGGATTATTTGTATTAGGATAAGAATACTTGAAACTATAATTATTTACAAAGACTAATGTTGTCCGAGGAAAGATCAAGCTGCTATACAACTTTGCACTAGAGTTATAGGAATTTGTTAGAACAAGGTTGAACGCACCATCTGACTGCCTTAGTGATTTCAAATACAGGTTTTATCACTCCACTGTGGAAAGTTATCCTGCCACCCAGGTGGTAAGTTTGAATTCAGAGGTTTTTTTTCCTATACTGGTTACCCTTACCAAAACTAGAGAGTCTAGTCTACTCTACTATATTCCCAAGCTTTGGGTAGAAGACAAGTAGTGGGACTATTTAACCCATATCTGTCAGATGAGGGTCCATACCTTTCCCAATGGTATTAGTTCAAAAGTGAATGTAATAGCATGACTGGAGTTCAAACTCACTTATTATGAAGTGGCAGTCCAGTACGTTAACCACTATGCCAAAGGACTCTCCTCTCTGAGAAAGGATTTTTAGACATTTTTTATCAGCTTATCTATTTATACGTCTTGGTTTTCATTTGTAAATTCATTCATTGTTATCATCATCATCATTTCCTCTTGTCAATTAATTAAACAGTCTCTAAACATTTCATTTTTTTCTCCCTACCTCCTTTCCTTTGATCCTTTCATGATTA